>BLKR01001180.1:0-327186 GCA_011170035.1 Teleogryllus occipitalis | reverse complement strand
CCCCTACACTCACCCCCAACACAGCCCCCTCGCTTCTTTCCCCACCACTTCTCCTTTCCTCACATACCGCCTTCGCTCCTCTCCCCCTCCATCCACCCCAACACAGCCTCCCTCGCTCCTGCATCTCCGCTCTGGTCTGTCTTCTGTCGTGGTCCGCCCCACCCCCTCTCTTCGTACCTACGCTTCCTGCCCCATACCCATGCCTGCGTGCACCCCCCTTTTCTATATGTCAGCGTCACGACTTCAAATCTGTGGCTTATATCGTTTTTTTTGTTTTTTTTGTTGTTTTTTTCTTCAATTTATTGGTTTTGATGGTAGGTACATATATAAGTTGTTAACAGCTTTACATATGTATTGATTTCTTATTAACTAACTTAAAATTAACATATAATTAACTTACAAGTATTAAAATGGGAGAGGAATTCCTAGTGGGCCCTCTAATCAGGTTCCAATGCGGCGAATCTGATGAGAAATGAATGGTAGGGGTACTTATTTGTAATTCTGGTTTGATGGATGGGATTTTTACCGAGTCTGGAAGGCACCAGGGAGGGGATTTGGTTTAAGCTGGAGTCTCATATCGTAATAAAGATTGTTGTCTGAGAACCCCACGATCAACACAAAGGGTGAACAGCTCTATATGTATATCATGGGATTTGCATAGTTGCCTTCTAAGGTTATAACCCTCACTCATTGGATTTTTCTTGAATGCGTTACGTGAGCGGGTGGGTGATGCAATGCGTCAAGGACGGGGCTGCGATGTGGGCGGTGCGATGCTCCATACAACACATTCGACATTGAATGCGTTTCTATAGGAAGTACATTGTCACTCTCATTGCAGTGTGTACCGCCAGATCATGTAATATTTCTGTTTACTTCTTACTACTCTCTTGTACATTGTATGTCCACCGTGAGTTACAAATTCGGTATCATGGAAATTACACATATGTATTGACATATTATAAAAAATTCACTTCACTAATAAATTAGAATTCTTGTTTAGGTATGTCATAATATAATGTTCTATTTGCCTGATCATTCTCTAAAAGACTGAAAAAAATTGCGTAGTACATAATTTGTGCATTAAGGAACTAATACAAATTCTTCGTAACGGAAAAAAATCTCAGAACAGCCCCTTACTACTTAGTTCTCAACTTCTTTTGTAACTTTGAAAGAAATGAGAAGAAATCCACGAGATAAAATGCAAATTACTCATTTTGAGAAGTGGGAATATTTAAAGTTTCGAAGTGCATGCATATGATTAATATCGACACTGCTTATTTCAGTACTCTTAACAAACTAATTGTTCGGGATTTGTTCTCGAGCATCATTTCAAAAACGTCTGAAATTTTTTAATATGCGGTTTCGACTGCTCTCCAGTTCCGAGTCTGTTATTTTTAAACCTGTTAGAAGCGAGCGAAAAGCACACTTCCACGAACTCTTTTCCTGAAGCGCCAGTGGCCTGGGTGGGCGCCTCGCTGTCGCGCCCCGCAGCCGCGGGCGTGTGAGAGTAAGGTGTTCGAGTCCCGCGGCGGCGACGGCGGTGGCGAGGGCGGGGCGGGGCGGAGCGGGCCTCGAGGTGGCGACGTGAGAGGCCGTGTTCACACCTCGTTAACACGCACCTTGCTCCCGCCTCGCCGCCGCCTTTGAAGCGTTCGCTGGGCTGTCTGCCGCCTCCGCCCAGCCTTCGCCGCCGAGCTCCCGCCGCCACCGCGCCGCCACCACGCCGCCACCACGCCACCACGCCGCCACGCCGCCGCGCCTGCGCCTCCCCCGGGGCAGTGCCTCCGCCTCCGCCCCCGCGCTGCCTCCGCCGCCGCGCTGGCACTCCTCCGCCGAGGTCTCACCGCGCCCACCGCCCGAGACCCCGCCGCCGCCGCGCCGCCACACCGCGCCACCACGCTGCGCCGTCGCCGAGCCTTCGCCGCCCCGGAGGTGCCGCTACTGCGCCACCGCCCCCGCGCCGCCACATTACCGCCCAGCCTACGGTGCCCACAGCCCCCGCCGCCACCGCGCCGAGGCTTCGGTGCCCCCGCGTCACCGCCACTTCGCCACGTCACGCGGTGCTCTCGTGGCTCAGCTGCCGCCTCCGCTCCACATCCCCGCCGCCCCTTTCCCTTGTCACATGGGCCGCCGCTCACTACCTCCGCCCATCTCGACCGGCCCCACAACCAAACCTTCCTGCACCTCCCCCGCATCCGCCACCACACTGACCGTGGCCGCCTCTTCTTCCGCCTCCTCCTCTTCCTCCTCCTCCGCCTCCTCCGCCTCCTCCTCCTCCTCCTCCTCTTCCTCTTCCTCTTCCTCTTCCTCCTCTTCCTCTTCCTCCTCTACCGCCACCCTGCTGCCGCGTCACCGTTGCCTTCTGGCCCCCGCTGCCGGCTCCGCAACCCCGCATACTCTACCGTCTCCCCTCCCCCTGCCGCCGCCACACGCCTCGCCCCTCCTCCTCCTCCTCCTCCTCCTCCTCCTCCTCCCCTCCTCCCCTCTCCTCCTCCTCTCCTCTCCTCCTCCTCCTCCTCTTCCTCCTCTACTGCCGCCGCCACCACTGCTGCCGCGTCTGCGTTGCCTTCTGGCCCCCGCTGCCAGCTCCGCAACCCCGCATACTCTACCAAATCTCCCCTCCCCCTGCCGCCGCCACGCCTCGCCCCTCCTCCTCCTCCTCCTCCTCCTCCTCCGTCCGCCGCCGTCTTCCTACCCACACCCGCAACCGAACCCTGCTCCTCCGCCCCCGTATCCACCTCCTCCTCCTCCTCCTCCTCCTCCTCCTCCTCCTGTCTTGTAGCGCTTGACGCGGCGGCCCGCCGTTCGCAGCAACTTGGCTTGAAAGGGGGCGTGAAGCGGCGCCGAAGGCCCGGACCGGGTGCTCAGAAAGTACCCGGAATGGTCGGCCATTTACGAGGAAAATTACGCACCACCTAAGCGTGTGGCACATTTATGGTAGTTTGTCATGCATCGTTTAGGAGAGCTTTCTTCTCATGTTGTATCCGTGACGGAATGTTGCCGGCAAGTGTCAGAGATTTTCCAATGAAAATAACAGAATCTTTTTGTTTAATAGCCTGTTTTGAACTTATTCTCTTTCAGGTATTGCATTTCTCAAAAAGTGATTTTTTTGTTGAAATGTTTCACGTACCGGGCTACTCTTTGATTTTTTACTGCTCATGTATTATTTCCCACAGAGTTCAAAGAATCCGTTCATCTTTCTACAGACGTATTTATACATATCCATGAAGTGGAACAGAAAAGCACGATCCTTGTGTTCTGCGCCAGGACTTTGGCAAATATATTTTTATTCTTCTTTTTCTCCTTCTATTTCTTCTTTTATCTAGATCAGGGCTGTCCAACTGGCGGTCCGCGGTGCAATTTATTGTGGCCTGCGAAAGGTTATTGGTGAAAGTGAAAGTCCCTTGCATCCATGTTGAGCAAGAACATTGTGCACCTAGCGTATGCGCCCTGCCGGGGTCAACATGCCTTTAATATAAAAATAGGTTAAATTTTAATTTAAGGATTTTTCTAGTAAATCCAGAAATTCAAAATTATTCCAATGTGTTGTATTTATGTATAGTTCGACCTGATATAACACACGGTTTCATCTCCCCCTTCCGTTGCAGAGCAGCCGGACAAATTACTGAGATCAACAATACGGGGAAGTGAGGTGTGGATCGCCCGAGTGATGAAAATATGGACCACAACTGTATTAAATGTTTTAGTTCAGGCCCTTGAGGCCTTGCAAGTTGGACACCCCTGCTCTAGACATTCGACCTGTTATTTCAGAATATTCCTGCGTCTCTTCATAGGCCTACTGGGTCTTTTTCCTTTGGGATGTTATCCCGTACAGTTTTCGAATGGAATTTTTTTCTTGAAAATGAAAATGTTTTATGATGTTGTGTATTATATTCCCCCCAAAAACTGTATCGCCGGCCGAAGAGCCGAAGGCTGGTGTGTGGAGGCTTCTTTCTTAATGTGGAGCAGTTAACACGCTCACGCGCCGTGCAGAGGCAATCGGACTATTCCTCGTGTTGGCGCACATCCAACGCAACTCGCCTGCGGCGTTCGCTAATGAGAGCACGTGACACAACACGCCCTTCTCTTTACGGAGAAAATGCTTGCTTTTGCGCCAAATGCTCTGGAAAAGGGGAAACATACCATATCATTAAGTGAGCTTTGATCACCCTTCATTTGTGTCTTTTATTTTGACCTGTAATATTTAATTTTCGTGAACGCATGTGAAAGGTCAGTTTTTTATGCACGGTCTCAAAAGTAATAGCTCTTCCTCGTGGAAGTATAAAATGAAGTGAACTTCGATGACTAGAATTCCTGGATTTGTCGCATGTCATGCGTTACCATCCAACTGTCATGCACATCTGATATTCTCCCCTTGAAAGTTGAAGTAATGTAAAACCCCTTCAAATTTCAGATATCAAGATATCGATCCTCAAATACCAACTTCGACTTTATATAAACTGTATAATTTGTTGTAATTCGTCTTCAGAAAAAGAGAAAATTCGTTAAAATATATATCAAATAAACTTAAATTGTTCTTTAAAAATTAATTAGAATTTTGGTACCAATGATTCCAACTCGAAATCCTCTTGTATTCCTCTGCTTGGCCACCCCGATCCCGAAGTCATCGATCCCTCCAAATCGAATGCATTCCCACACATCGTCGTCGACCCGTGGCAATGGGGTGCGGAAAGACCCGCTTTATGGACGGTGTAATGCGCCCGGGCCGCATTCCGCGTTGCCTTCCCCCGTGCGGGTCACGCAACGCCCGCGCGGCCGCTGCTGCAGGCGCGCCAACGCAACGGCCCCGCGGGCGCGGCGCGGCGCGGAGCGGGCGACGTGCGTGGCCGATGGCTGCTGGGGGCACGGGGAGGCGTGACGAGCGGCGACGGCGGCCGACGCACGTTGGGCCGAAATGAATGGAACGGAGCGGGTAGCAAAAAGAAAGAGCAGATATAACCTTTTACCACCAGCGTGGGGTGAAAGTTGCCGCCGTTCCCGGAGGCACCGCCAGGAAATACAGGAGAAAAGTAGGAAGTACTGGAGGAAATTCTGTAGCAAATACTAGGAAGTGGTTTAGAAAATGCTGTGGAAAATTCTATAAGAAATACTAGGAAATGCCACGGAAAAGACTGAAGGAATTACTATGGGAAATACTGTAAGAAATGCTGGAGGGAATAATGCTGGAGGGAATAATGCTGGAGGGAATAATGCTGGAGGGAATAATGCTGGAGGGAATAATGCTGGAGGGAATAATGCTGGAGGGAATAATGCTGGAGGGAATAATGCTGGAGGGAATAATGCTGGAGGGATTGCTCGCTGTTGTTTGAGTGATTGGTCTTGCAAGTGTAGTGGGAACTGTTCACACTCAATATCCATCGTTTTTGCAGGATCTAGACGCAGGGTTGTGTCGATAAGTGGGATGGCGTTTTAATCTTATAAATTAATTGAGAATACTAAACTTAAAACTGTGTATAAGAATTGGTTTTTCAGGAAAATGTTACGATAAATATTTTCAATGTCTCTATTTTCTCTATTGAATACGTTTGTAGAAAGTGCTAACGAACAATTACCTAATCGCGTTGTTTTCATCGGTAGGGGTTCGTTTGAGAAAGGTAAATCCACGTTCTCTTCACTTCAGTGCTTGTTAACGCAACATGAGGAAGGCGTTTGGAAATAATTATTTTTGGAATTTCAAAATTTTAAATTTAGAATAAACAAACGGAAATTCATATATATTCCTTGATGAAACTGTTGATTTCCTAATGAAACAAATCAAATACCCTGCAACCGCAAACATGATCTTAGGAGAAAAGAACAGTGACCAATCTAAGAAAAAAAAATAACAATAAAAGAAAAGTTACATTCCTCCACAAAACTGTGTAAAATGGGATATTAAAATAATTTTTTCATATTGCAATCTGTTTAATGTCTATGGCGGAAAGTACTGTAACGAACACCAATCTAACATGTCTTTCCATGAAAATATTGGGCAGACAACCAAAGAAATTGAATAACTTTGCGAAGTTGCTTTAATTTTGTAGAACAGTTTCTTTTTTCACCTAAGGTTATTTTCGCCTTTCGGCGGTGCAAAAAGAATAATTGTGTGGGACCACTGTAAAGTCGGCAGCAAACAACTTGACGTCCTGACGGCGCGGCAGTTGTAGACCCGCTGCCATAAATCACAGTTATAAATTCAAAATTAAAGGATGCAGTCGGATGATGAAACATCGCACGTTGAAAAAGTTGAAAATAAAGCAAAGAAACAAACTTCTTGGCTGCAATGAAGCATAGAGCACGCAGCGTGCAAATTAGTTTACGACCGAGTCAAACGTTGATTGATTTTCTAACTAGCATGAATTTTTCAAATAACTGTTGCGAAGATCCTCTCATGTGTCCGTAACTTTTCTCTCATTGAAAACAAGGCGAGCGGCCAGTGGATTGCTTACGTTCTAATTAGTGCGGGATCGAAACAAACGATTTCGCGCTTTGCACTATGTGAGAGGGCTTCGTCGCTTTTCTCACGGTAGTTTTTGCCTTGATGAGGGAGTTCGTCCAAAAAAAGCTGTCTCTGATTGGAATGGAGAGCATTGGCCGCAACGGTGCTCATCGAGGCCACGGTCGTTGACATATTAGTCGCCCCCGCTAAAGGGACCGATGCCGCTGCTGCTGTTGCCGCTGCTGCCACCCACCGCGCTAGTGGCACTAGCCTCGACCCTTCTTGGAAGATTTGCGTTCGACCTGGGGAACGAGACCACCAAAGAAGGGTCTCCATGCGTTGTTTGGTGGCTGCCTGTCTCTTTCTCTGCGCCGACGGCAGACTTCGTTGTTTTAGACTTAGTATCAAAGTCTTCCTAATGAATGTAATTGAGAAGAGTTACTGGGAAAGGAGTACTGTATATCAAAACCGACATCGAATTATTGCTAATACGCAAACCGTGTTAATTTACGTATATTTTACCGGACCTGAGAGGTGTTAAAAGCCTCGTGTATTTTGGAGAAACGTACTGAAATACAAAAACTCAAATCACATTTTCAGTCTCTTATTTTTCTCTATCATTTCACTATTTTGATGCCGAAACTATTTAATTGACTTCCTGTTGTATGAATCCCCTTCAAGTACAAAATCTATAAGTACGAAGAAGATATGCTTGAAATAATTACGGACAACCATATGGCCACCATTATTCTGACTCGTAATCCAATGCGAGTACTGCGTTGAATAGTCAAGTAGTACATCGGTTAGAATATTTACAACCGCGGAGATGTTATAGCTGTATATAAGTGGCTATATTTCACTAGTAATAAATAATGTTTGTCACAACACAAGCTCTTAATGTTTTGTTTCTCTACTTGGAAGGGCTGCTGTGGTGGCATGCGGCGTTGATCGTAAAGTTAAAACGCGGCTTGGCGATTACGAAGCAACTCTCTAGAGAGATAATAATAACACGAGAACACCAGAGAAAATCAATTTTTGCTACATTTTGTACATGTACAGCTTTTTTCATTCGCGAATAAAAGGATAGAAGTTAAGATGGGAATTTTACAAAATGCCTCTTTAATTGAACTACAATTATTTAATGAAAGATATGGAAGTAGGTTTGATTTAAACTTTCTTCAAGAAAATTATATTTCTTTTACTCCGAACAAGACGTCACACATTTTTTTCTTGTTAAGTACAGTATAGTACAGATGGGATCTTTTTAGATTCTCAGGTAAGTGTTTCACTCTATTCTACATTTATTACAATCAAGGAAGATGTTAAAACAAAGACGTATGAATGCGTTACACTCTTAGAAAAAAAAATGAAATGTTTCTAATGCCTTTTTCTGTCCGAACAATAACAGATTTACTGACATTACGGTTCATCGAAAATATTATGTTCCTCCTTTTCTTAATTACTGATATTCAAGAGATGTTTTCTCTGCTTTTCTCCTCTTTGTTCTTTTGGGAGAATGAGAAAGTTACATTAAGGTCATGTGTATTAGCACGGAATGTTAAGATGTTGTAATGTGTAAAATTCCAGGATCCCTATCAGTAGTTTTGGTAATTTTCGTCAAAAAATTGTTTGTGAAAGAAGCAATATTATCGCTTATTTAAGAAAGTTTGATGAAAAAATATGTCTTCCCAAGTCGAATTTAACTGTAAAATTGGAATGAAATATTTCACTTTTCCCCTACTGCTGAAATTGGGTCTTCATTTGTGCTTTAACTTTCTCCCTATATTTAGCATAAAATAAGATATAATACTGTTCTATACTATCTATTTTTATCAAATTAGATTATTAGACATGAGGGAGCAATAACGATTTGATTTGCAGAAAATATTTTAAAATATAAACTACAATAACTAGACTTGCAACTTTGCACCATAACATTATCATTGAAGAGAAGTTATTGAACTTACATTGATTTACAAATATATAGAATGTAATTTAATTCTTTGTTTAAAAAATAGTTTTTTAAATATTCAGAGGTTATAGTTACTCATTGTGACGATTCCAGATCATGATCGTAGAAGATTTGATTATTACACTTCAACCTTCTGTACATTCAGAGAGAAAATGAGTCAATTTAAACAAGAACTCAATTATGAATGTTCAGGAATCAGCAGAAATATTTTCTGATAATTTACTATAGGTGAACCAAATCACCATTTTGGGTGGACGGTCATTTTTTCAAATAAAAAATAGCTTGTGTTTTTATAAACAGATCTTGCAACGAGATTTAAAATCAAATGTAATACAGGATAATTAATATACGAATTCTGGCCGCCTCGTAACGTTACTCAACACACGAGGCTCTTTTTCCTGAGCCGTGGAGCGAGCGAAATGAGTGCAGTGCGCGCAATTGCGGAGGCCTCCGACCTGTGGAAGGGGCCCCTCCCGCGCAGCGCTGCCAAGTGGCCTAACGAGAGAAGCCTGTCCACGCGGGCGCCCTCGCATTGGCAGCGTTTCCGCCTTTTGCTCCGGGCAGCGAGGAAAGTCATATTGATGCAGTACTCCACACGCAAAGTTTGCGCGAGCGTTTTCTCAACGAGATCAGCGGTCCAACCCCTCCATGAGCTTGAAAACAGGAGTTGTAATGGAACGTCGGACTTAAAGGGAAAATATTCTGTTGCTTTATTTGATTTGATCTGAACTTTTTAAAAATGTTTTTGTATCTGAATGGATGAGAGGGCACTAAGATAATTTGAAGAGAAGTACAGCGTGTACGACCGTAATAATATTCGCGATTTCTTCTTTTCTTTTAATGTAAACGAAGGAATGATTACTAACTTTATTTCTGATATGGAGTTGAAAAATATATTTGCTCGATCCATTCTTTATAACAAATATTACTTCTTTAGACAAATAAAATGTTAAAAGTTTCAGCTTTAAATCGATTTGTTAATATAGCATGTACCGACGTACCATTCCATTAATAGATCTACAGGACAAGTTACTACAGGAAAGTATTAAAAATATGTTCAAAGGACTAAGCGATTTCTGTGGTGCCACATCAGCCGTGTGTTTGCAGCGGCCACAGCTGCGGTGAGGGCTCGGATGAGGCGGTGTGTGCTTGGGCGCCGCGGGTTGCCTTGCGTCTCGCGTTCCGCTCCTTGGCGACCCTCCGACCCCACCCCCGCCCCCGGCTTCAACCCCTCCCCTCCCACTCCACGGTCCTCAGCTCATTCGACGCCATCATCCACGCCACTGTGTTCACCTCCCTCCACGCTACCACCCACAGCGTCTCTACCATCCCTATCACGTCGTCTGCGTCCTTTGCTCAGGGTGATGCCCTGATCACTGTCTGCTCAGGACATCAATTGAAGTCATTGTAGTGCCTCTGACCGGGTGGTCCTAGTCTTCGAGACCCAACGGGGGCAGGATTTTCGACACTTTACATAGGCAGGGCGAATTCAGCTGACTGGAGGAGAATTTTAGCGGTCGACTACACCGATTGGTAGTTTTCCGTGTTTTATCTGATCTACACCAGGCGAAGGCCGCAGCAGTACCCTAATAAATGGGTCATGGACCGCTTGCGATGTTTCGTTCCTCCTCCTTGTCCTGTCCTCACCCCTTACTTACACACACAATTATATGCACTACTCTACCACCCATACCGGGAGACAAGTCAGAACCTTGGAGCTTGTCCCAGGTGGGACGATTCCCCGCTGGTAGGAGATACCTGGTTGGAGAAAACCGCTAGCCAACGTGTAGATAGGCGCCGGATCTCATCCAACGGGTAAAGATTACTGCCACCTCCCTCAATAAAAGCATGCACTACACTTACAGAATACTGTAAATTTTGTGAATGGCCTTAGCGGTTGACGCGCCCGGAAACGCGAATCAATTAAACTCACCGACGTATTTCTCAGCACCTTTCCCCCACCACCGCCTACGCGGCCTTCAGAGTCCTCAACGCCAGTGTCTGCAACGGTCCTCCGACCTTCCACCATCATCCTCAGTGTCTTTTTCTGCCACCGTCCTGAAGTGTTGAACTCGCCATTGTTCTAGACCTTCTTTTGCAGACGTCCTCGGCATTCTCCCCGCTGCAGTCAGCATCTTCCACATTCCACTGCTCACGACTGACACCTTCGTCACGCCCATCATCGCAATCATTGTCGATGTGCTTCAGTCATCATCTCCTACCCTCGCCACCGCTGGCCGCCGTGCCGCGCCCGCAGTCCGGCCGCTTTGATGCTCGTGGAGGCAGGAGCAGGGAGAGGAGAATGACACGGGCAGTGGGCGGGGTGAGGGCATTAGCAGTGATGGGAGCAGTGATGGGAGCAGTGATGGGAGCAGTGACGGGAGCAGTGACGGGAGCAGTGACGGGAGCAGTGACGGGAGCAGTGACGGGAGCAGTGACGGGAGCAGTGACCGCAGTGACGGGAGCAGTGACGGGAGCAGTGATGGGAGCAGTGATTGATGCTCGTGGAGGCAGGAGCAGGGAGAGGAGAATGACACGGGCAGTGGGCGGGGTGAGGGCATTAGCAGTGATGGGAGCAGTGCAGTGATGGGAGCAGTGATGGGAGCAGTGACGGGAGCAGTGACGGGAGCAGTGACGGGAGCAGTGACGGGAGCAGTGACGGGAGCAGTGACGGGAGCAGTGACGGGAGCAGTGACGGGAGCATTGACGGGAGCAGTGACGGGAGCAGTGATGGGAGCAGTGAAAATAGGAGTACGGAAAGGGGCTAGGGTTGGGGCGGAGGCAGGAGCAGGAACAGGAGCAGGGGTAAGGGAAGTAGCAGGAGCAGGGGCGGGGGCGGAGGCGGGGGTGGTGGCTGGGACGGCACCCGGGGCGGGAGCAGGAGCAGGGGCAGCTGGGAGCGGCAGGGGTCGTGGTGGAGCGGGGCGGGGGCGGGGCGGGGGCGGGGCCCGAGCGGGAGCCGTGCGGCGGGCGCGCGTTCGTAAGTCTTCGCGGGGCTTGGCCTGCTGCCCGCTGTGCCGCGCCGCGCGGCGCGCTTCATGCTCTCTGCGTCCGCACATGATTCTCGTAAATTCCGCGGCGCGGCGCGGCACAGCGCAGCGCGCGAGTTACGAGGGAGGGCGGGGCTCGCGAGCCGGCCTTGTCACTCTCGCGCGAATGCGGTTCCTCTGAGTCACCGCTCGCTGGATTCATGAAGCAGTCGCTTGTCCGATTTCTGCGGCTTACTAATCCGTCGCTGCACGACCTACTGGAAGGCTGTGAATCGGACGCATGCGCTGAAGGATTTGGCGACAGCAGATTGTCATCGTAAATGCTTACTCGGTGTTCAAGTGATACTACGCATACCTCAAATTTACCAACCTGTTTCTGAAATCATTTCCTTGAAAACTAATTTTGTGTAAAATTACAAAGAGGGATAAGTTTTAGATTTTCGTTTTATGTATCAGTTAATAATTCTGTAATATTATTCATTTATAAAATCACATATATAAAACCAATGATCAGAATGCTCTGCCTGTGTCTCATTCATCAATAAATTTGTCTTCTTTGGACAAGAAAAATGAAACGATAAAAAATGCGTTACTATCATCTCACAAACTCTTCTAAATGACGTGTGGTTTATGGAATGCTAATAACCATGTAAACGTTCTTGCCGTTACTTCTTTCGCTCTCGTAAATAAGCTGTTAAGAAATCAGATGATCTTAATGTTTATGCGTCTCGAGTGATTGGAATAACTTCCCGGTTCATTGAACAGACGATGATTTATAAGGAGAAAACAATTTTTATTTGGCAAAAAGTTATCAAATAAAGCTTTGGAAGACGCCAGTGAGTGTTGAATGCCACAAACTGTGATGTTAGTGGTTCCGATTCCGGCTCCGGTTTTTTTCATCTTCCGGCAGCTCATAAAATCTCACGACGTTTCTGAGGATGGAAATGAATAGCGGCTAAATCCGATCACCGATGTTGCTGTATTTCGTTTCCTCGAAACGCAACATTACTTAAATAACACATGGAATTTCAAAAACGAACGCAATTTATCGTAAGAAGTAAATTATAATGGGTCTAATGACTTTTCTACCGCTCTTAGTTATTATTTATCGACTTTAATGAATGTTGATAGAAGCTCCAAGTCAATGAAACAAACTTACTGTTCAATATTACAATACTTTATAGTCCCACTTTCATTAGACGATGCGTGAATACACGTTAAGGTTGTATTTGATGACACTTATTTTGTGATCATTGTGGTATCATGTTGATAATTTGCGACAAATAATTTTGTGCAGTTAAAATTTTAGGAATCAACGAAGTCTTATCACATTGAGAAGTAATGAAGGTATTGTGATCGTTGAATTCACATTTTAAAGGAAACGACAAGACTTATTTTCGGCCAAATTCAATATTTCTTTGATTCACCCTCTGATATTGTAATTTCTTCTTTAAACAATGTGTTAGCTTACTTTCCACCTGTTGGCACTTTCTAAAAGTTATATTCTTGTATTATGTGCATCTGATATAAATGTAATGAAACAATCTTGTGGAAAAAATGTTCACTGTGAGTGGTAAAACATGTTAGTTTTAAAATTTGATAAGAAATTATTAAAATATATTTCTAGAAATTGTAATAATTGGTAATGGACCTATCTCAGTTTAGATTCTTTTTACACAATAGAATTTACATACTAGTGTGCACTATCTTTTCACTAGTTCTAAGTAGTAGAAATTACTTAAGAATCCTAGTTTTGCTTACGTACTCGTATGTACCCACAAACTCTTGACAAACATAACTTGTACTAAACGGAATATTAAAATTGACGTAACAATAACAACATAGCTAACATTTGTTAAAAAAATTATATTACATAATAAAAACCGGAATCTGAAAGTGCTTGCTTAATACTACGCAAGCTGAAAGCGCTATTAACAAGATATTAATGTATTTTTTTTACAAGTATGTAATTATATATACTACTTTTGAATAAATTTTCTTTTGTTCACCCAAATACTCATTTATTCTGCACACCATATCTATTAATATTGTGGGAATTTTACCCGTCCTTTGGAGACCAGTTGATCGGGCTGTTGAATCTGGAGAAAAGTGCATGAGGTGCGCGTCGTGCAAATAGCAAGAAGGAACGGGCGAGCGTTTGACGCGAGGCGGCGCTCCTTGAGAAATTTCAGCTGGCATTCCGTCCTGCGAGTGCCGGTTTGCGTGCGCGGTTATGCAGGTATTTATCACTTTCTTCAAACGCATGCGCGGAGCCTTTTAATTGCGATCGTGCGCATTCCTTTCCATCGCATATCTTCCGCATCACTCACCACCGCTGAGAGCGAGAGTTGGTAACGACAACCAGAATTCGGTGGGCTTTAACTAGATGGTTTGTCAATTAAGCATCCAACAAATTATGGTTAGAATAATATTGGGGGTCTCTTATTGCGGCAAGAATGATGTCCAGAAAAAAACTCCATAAATTTCTGGCAATGTGTGGAACAATCTAAAGAAATCTTCAGAACAAAGGAAGAAAGGACACAAAAATGGAAATTTTACAAGGTGATGGCGCTTCGTGTATACAGTATACTTGAAAATGGTTGCGAAAATTGGAGCATGAATCGCTTAGACACAAGGAAAATTGAGGCTGCTGAAATGTGATTTTTAAGATCTAGTGCAGGATATACGCTTCTAGACCACTTAAGAAGCAAAGACATCAGAAGTGAACTACAAATTTTCGACCTCAGTATGAGAATCTAAGTAAGAAAAGAGAAATGGTTCCATCATATCCAACGGATAACGCCTGACGTACTACCAAATAAGCTCCTCCACTACGCACCTGAAGGAACTCGAGATCCAGGTAGACCTAGAAGAAGATGGAGAGACGATCTTCTTGGCGACGGAACATTCGGCCTAGTCCTTGATGATGATGATGATGATGATAATATTGGGGGTGGTTTAGCAATACAAAACAGTTATCATTTGTTTTCGTCCAATGAATTTACAATTCTTCATCATGTGAATTATTGTTAATGTTCTATTTTGGTAGATAAAATTAATTTAATGACATATTTCAATTTTTTAAGTCAGGAAAAACTCTCATGAGGAATGTTCTTATTAGGTATGGAACGGATTCAAAAAGTGGGGGCACTGATGTAGACATGAGTGATGGTTATAATTCCAGGAGAACGAACCTCTACATCGGAGAAGCAAGTTTGGTTTCTTTTGTGTACATCTAAATCTAAAATTGTAACAAAAATTCTTTGGTTGAAGATTTTTTCGAATCACTCATTTTGGAGGGTGTTATTTTCATTTTAATAACTTCTTGAAACGTCATTTACTAACGAAACTTTATTTAGGATTAGATTTATAATTAAAATCAAAAAGCCTTCCTTTTTCATACACTTTTTCAGTGTATTTGCTGTGCAACTGACTTGATCTTCGAATGTTTGCGTTTAATCCCCAAAAATACACTAAGCGAAGGACAACAGATTGTTGCTTTGCAAGTAGTTACATCCTCGATGGGAGCAAGCCATGTTCTCAAATGATTCCGAAGTGAAACTTTGAGATGTTTTTGTCTTGTTCATAAAATGGTCTCAGCCTTGTCACAATTCCACCACATTTCTCATTCTTGAAGGATAAGTGTGCATCTAAGGGTGTCATCAAAGGACACAGAAAAGACGGAAATGAAGGAAAGGGGTAAGTTGAAGGCGACGAGCTCCGCCAGTGAACTTTCACCCTCGCTCGTGCGTGCTTTCACCATAGTTCCGCCACATGGCTGCTCGACTTTGAAGACGTCCCCCAATGAAAGTGGAACAGATGCCCCGGAAGTTCCACGTTTCATACAAATTGCACATTAAATGAGAGTGTGTTACAAATGACTGTTTCTCATCGGATGCTTCACTTTCACAATCTATAAGTAGAAACGCGCGGATAGAAAAAATGTTCAGGCTGTACATACGGTCACGCACCTTCACACATTGTTACGATCACGATTACGTTATGAGCTAGAAGCAGAGATCGGTCTACTTGCTACACACACTATGTACACGACAAGCTTACAGCGAGTTTTATTTTGTGACAAATAAAATGAATGTATATCCATCCTAATTGGCATGTCATGAAACGTTCATTGCCAAAAATATATCCAATCTTGACAACAAACATTTTGAGAATATATTTTCACTACTATCAACTGTGCTTATCTAATGAGTGCATTTGACAGAAATTATATTCTTGGCCTACTATTTGTACGAGGGCGTCGGCAGAAATCTATCAGTGGAGACGACAAAATCCATAAATTATTTGGTATGAATGTCACGGATGAAGTATAATATATTTCTATACAAGAAGGTTTTTAGTGTAAGAGAAATACGTTTATTCTTATTTCCTTTATCCCCTTCGTACTTACATCCTCAGTTTTGATAATGGGATAATTAATCTCGTGGAACGGATGATTTGCTACGTAGCATTACATTGAAAGTAATCAGTAGCTGACACTGAGAAACACAGATGTCATTTCTATATTATTCAATCGGCACATTAATAACGGCAATTTAACAATTTTAGAAAAACAGTAAACCATCATATACATTAATTCCGAGGAACCGAAATAATCAGAGTAGGTGTAATAAAAATTCATGTTATTCAAGTATTTAAATGTCCGTATTACCGTAGTCCCTTGCCGCGACCGAAGTTTTGTTCTTGTTACGGCGAAATTCGTGTTAAGCGAGTTCGTGCTAACGAGGGTTTACTGTAGTCAGAAATTCTCCAATGGGCGAAGACAGGGCGGGACAAGTACGCCCCCTTCCCCTTCCTTCCTGATTCCGCTAGGGAGCCCTGCCGCGCCAAAAGGAAACGGAGAGGTGCGCGAAGTGAGTTTTCAATTTCAATGGGTTTTTACTTTCGCGCAGGTTTGCAGATAGAGTGGAAATGCCAAAATGTACGAAAATGTTGCAGTTCTTTTTCTTTGCACAAACTGACAATCCCTAGTTCTGCGATTGAACAAACAATAGTGCTTTCGATTAAAATAAAGGAAAACATTAAAAAAGCTGTTAAGCGAATATCTGGATCTACTCTTACGATTTGTTTTTTTGAGGGTATTTTTTCCCCAAAAATATGCCTAAAATGTTACAATTTTTTTGAAATATCCATAAAATGTTTAAAATGCCCGGGGTTTGATTACAAAAACATTTATTTTACAGTGGTCTCTTTGACATTCAAATAAATGTTATGTGCAAATTAAAGATAGATTACCAACTTCCGTAAATTTTATTTTGCATTATGTACCCAGACTATAGAAAATAAGTTTTTCTGCTATTTTCAATCAGTCAACAACGTCTTGTGTATCGAAAAAGTTCCTTTCCACATCTTATGATGTGATGGACGCTTATTTGTATTCTGACGTCTTTTGATAAGTATATTTTCTACAAGGAAGTATTCAGAGAAATATTGTGTCATTTGAGAATCAACTTCCGATTTTATCATTTACCTATTCTTCATTTACTCGATACCTGAAGAAACTATACATCCCCGGTTCTGGCCATGTGATCTGAAGGTTTTATATACCTCTTCCCCGGAGAAACTGTATGCTTTGCACCAATGTATCTCATTTGAAGTAACTCATGACTTTAAGGCACAAAATTGAAAATCGTGCAAATAAATACTTTTTATATCCAAAGACTCTAAAGTACATACACAAAATGTGCATTACATGCAAAACGTTTCATAAATATCAGATTCAATATTTTGTCATGAAACATGTTTTCAGTTTCTAATAGATCTGGCCATTAACGAAGTATGAATGGGAAGAACTTCCCAGCTTTGATGATAACGCTGAGCCAAATACCTGCGCACTTTAATTCGTGGCTCGAGGTGAACGTCTTCCGAGTCGAGGTGTCGCAGGGAGCATAGAGGCGAGATGGGGGGGGGGGGGTAGCGGCCCTGGGATGACGCCAACGTTCCGGCGCGGCGAGCGAGCCTCAGATTTCGTCCGCTTCGCTCCTCTCCTCCGTCGCCACCCACGCCGCCCCCGTCCCCGTCCCCCGCCGTCAAGCTCCGATGCGCGTTTTGTCCCGGGGCACGACCCCCGACTCCCCTTCTGCCGCCTCACCCCATCGCCATTGCTGCCGCCGCCCCGCCGTCGCCGCCCCGCCGCCGCCCCGCCGCCGCCCCGCCCTCACCGCCGCCGCGCCGCTCCGGGCAACAAAGAACGGTAAAGATCCCCAGGCCCATCCCCGGCTGGAGGCGCCGACGCGACGTGGCTGCAGGCGATGCCGTTGCGCCTCCGTTTGCGGGAAATTTCTTCCAAAGAGCGCTGTCTTCACAGCCAGATTTTGCTTCCTTCGCGCACGAGTTGTTGGAACTGACCAAAAGGTTCCGATACTTCGATACACAAGGTTTCTTTTGGAATCCACACGATCTGTGTGGCTCCTTGTTAGTGATCGTTCCATTTCATCTTTAGTAGAGGTGACGCCAGAAGGCAAGCAGTTACCTTTGTAGAGACTAATCTTTCAAACGTGCACTCAAACACATTTAGCAGTTGGCAAATAATATATCTACCCTTCAGCTGATTCGAGAGAATTTATGCCCTCAAGTGTGACGTCAGTAGTCAGAAATCTATTCGTGACGTCACGAATCTGAATGGACGACCTCGTTCCCTCGCGGTAGTTGCTGGCGCTGTATCTGTAGCTGCTGGGCGGAGAGGCCTCATCGAAAGGGAGCCGCCCGCCTTCTGAAGCCGAGTGGCGTGAAAATAGCACAGGGCGTCATGGCATCGCTCAGCGAAATGCGATGCTCGCAGAGATGTGCCGCTTCTATTTTTTAATTTCTTTGTGTTCGCTGGGACATGCACGATCAATTTCGAGCACAAGTGTTAGCTTTTGCTTACTAAAAAAATTGGATTTTTAATATTGATCTGGATGATATGAAATGCTTGTGGTGGCATAACTTCGACTCCCACACAACAAATGCAAGGTGCGTAAAATGAGTAGGTCTTAAGCATGACTCTCGCCCACAGCCCTTGTGTCCGCAGAATGTGGATTCCTTTACCTGGCTTGTTCACAAAAGTAGATGACTGTGGTTAAAGGTGGTGATCGAGAACATTAGACTTTTGTTTAAGAAGTGCTATCGTCTCGCATAGCATCAAGAGGAAACCGATGAAAAATGCATAAAATGTTGCAGGAACAAGAGACAAGACCTCATAATAATTGTCGTCCAACTTAGTCGCCATGTCACAAGCACTTTCAAGAAATTATGAATTTTCAACGTATTATTAATTATAAAAATTATATTACGGGTTATTTTGCGAGAACAGGGCCGTAGGCCGTAGTTCCGTACCCATGTATTCGACCCAGGCTTCTTTTAAAGCTACATCTGGCACGGATCTAGGGGACCTTCATCGAGCAGGTGCGCCCCATTGGCGTTCTCTAAGGTGCTAGGTGGGATTTTCATTTTCTCCGCTAAATGGTGGTCTTGGTGAAGCATATCCGAGATATCTGGTTGGAGAAACGTGAGATCTCGTTAGGATGGGAAAGTGCGGAAGGTATTTATTTTGACGAGTACCAGCAAGGATTCTTTTATACTCCACCAGCATGACATGGCTGCAGTGGGATTTTCCGGTTTTCAAAGATCCATGTGTCTGAGCTGGGAGTGAACCCGCACACTGGGGGTCAGAGACCAATAATCTAACCATTCGCCAATCGAGGCGCGATAAATTCAAACTTCTCATAAAAAATACTTTTCTTACATTTACGTTGATAAAAACGTTTATTTTTCAGTGTTCGAAAGTATTACCTATAAAAGTAATAAATACATTATTCAATAATTATGAACTCGTTTTGAATTATACTGCCGTCTTAAGCAAAGCGCAAGAGTCGTATCTACAATGTTTTACAAAATTGAGTTGGGTATTGTTACCCTGTGTCTCTCTTTAATTTGTTTTACCGAATGGTCAATAGATGAAATGGTCGTATTACAGAGAGAAAGTTTTAAAGCCTTTTGGATAATGTGGTACTTTCTCTATTTGAGTAGATTATTCAAGTTATTTGGTCGCAGGTACAAATAGTAAGCATGTAAGGTAATATCTACTGCTGATATTTACCAAGTAATTGCAAAACCATAGCAAATGAATCAATATGTTCAATAGGTTTGGGATCAATTAAATAACGCTATTTAGCTTTAAATGACGTTTTCTCATTTTGAGCTCAGTTACGAAATTGTTTGTTAAGAACGGCAGTACAGGCACGAATTGATAATTGACTTTGCGATTCATTCTGACAGGCTTCGACAAATGAAATAATAAGCTTAATATATTATAAAATTGTCATATGCTTAATATATTATAAAATTGTCGTATGCGAACTTTTTTGTAAGATCTACCATTTTCAATTCAACAATTATTTTTGTGAAGAAATTATTTTTCAAATATCAGCGCATAAGGAAATGAATGAGAAATATTTATTGAAACAGCAAAGTATTTAAAAGAACTGAAACACTGCTTTCCACAATATTATTCATATTTTTTGAGGGACATATGTACACAATTTCCATTAGACTTGTGAAGTGCCCGAATGTGTAATACTTTTTTACATTTTCAACTATAATTTCACAAATAAGCTCAAATGTGAATACTAGTGTAAATAATTACTTAAACTGGTCATTGATAAAAAAGTATCGTTAATATTATTCACTTAAATCTATTGGATTCAACTATTTGATCACGATATATCGTATTTAATAAAGGTCTACATATATTCCACTTTAGGCGTACCCTGTTCCTAAAGCGGAAAAATGGAAGATTTTTGTTTTTAGCACGTGATAAAGGCATGAACGTCCAGAATAACATTTATTTACACAATAATTCATATTTGATTTAATATGACAGACCATTTCTGTAATGAAAATTCGTTTTCGGATTAACTGCACATGGACATGAGCACTGATCTTACACTTCAAGAGTCCAATCAGTTGTGCTCTTGGACCATATACCTCCACAATACAGTATAAAATGTCAATATTTATGTTTATAAAATGAAATTTAATGTATAAAGACAAAAGATCCAACTACATTTATCCATAGCGGCAATGCGGAATATTTCACACTAGCACAATGCTCGTATTCAACATTTGGAACATCGCGGCCCTATTACTTTCAAGCTGTTTCACGGTCAAAATCTGCATCAATGTTCTTTATTTATCGTGTGATATTTCCATTTTTATTCTAATATTTACAGCAAACGAATAACAATTTTTTTTAATACTCCAATTTTTTTTACGTTCTGAAGAAAACACTCTCCACCACTTCACTCAGAGCTTCAACTCAAAAAAAATTTTCTACGCTCGATCAGGGGCCTCTTCCAAGTAAATAAAAAAAATGTTACCGGATGTCAGCCTATTGCAAATTCGATAATTCGGTATTTCACATTAGGAACGAATTCCACATTAGGGGACCTTACCCTTCTACTTTCATGTGAAAATATTGTTACTTTCTGTAATATTTGTGTCTTCGGACTTTCGAAGAAAAATAACATTTTTACATTTTTTCTTATAAGTATTAACAACTCATTTATAAAAACTCAGAGCGATTGAACAATTTATTAACATTATTTTTACTCAAGTTGCTTTATCTTAATTTCCAGTGATTTAATTAAGTATGAAAGAAATATTTATATTAGGTACAAATTAAACCGTTGCCCAAGAAGTGGAACCTCCTATGTCCTTGCTCCGCACGTACACTCAAGCACATCGCGCAGTCGACCGGTCAAATCCCAGCACCGTGGCGCGACCGCGGTGGGCGTCGCGGGGCGTCGCGAGGGGGCGTGGCGGGCGCGGGGGCATCGCCCGGGGCGGCAACCGCGGGGGGCGGGGCGGCGGTCCATGGGCGGAATGCGGCAGCGCGGGCCCTTGGCAGCGGCGGCGGCGCAGTGAGATCACGGCCCCATGCGCGTCGCGGCGGCGGCGGCGGCGACATCGCAGGTGGCAGCGTCGCGACGCAGGCCTGGCACGCGCCGCGCGGGGGCGGCCGCCGCCGCCGCCGCCGCCGCTGAGCGGGCCGCTAAATGGCGACGGGCATGCCGCGCGTTCCTCCGATGGAATTCGGATGCAGGTGACAAAGCTAAGATTATCTTGAGCCGACTGCCCCACGGGGCTTCTTCTTCTCTACCTGCGATTTGCAACGAGTCGCTGGGCTGGCGGGGCTGCGCTTCCGGGGTTTTCGCTCTCTCGAGGACAGGAATAGCCGATTTCATGGCGGGAATGGAATTTGGACGCCCGCAAATTTATCAGCGATGAATTGCTTTCGGCGGATTAGTTTGCGGTGGCGAAACTAAGAGAAAAGTAGTGTAAACAGGATGACGGAAGTCGAGCACAAACTAGCTGATATATAAAAATAATTACAAGTTAAATTTATTATATATGTTTTGTTAGTTTGCATGTGTGTTTGGTTTGCTGTGCAGCAAAATTATTGTTCATTTTATTGTCGTTTGTAAGTTCACTAGTGTTTCTTCGTACGAGTATTTCAGTGGTCATTAATTTTCAACAGTTATTTTCTCGACAGTATTTATGACTTTTTGAAAGCGTTAATTAAAAAGAAATCGTGGATTCAAGGCAGCACATATAACTGCTTTTATTCTCAAGTGTATGCCATGTAATGTAATTGGTATTTGGTGATACAGTGTCTCTCCAATTGGACCTTAATTTATTCTTCAACTGTCAATTTTCTCGGAAAAAATGCTTGTATTTATGTGTTAAATAATTGCTGTTAATAAAATTCAAATCATACTTCCTAGATATTTTGGACTGATATGGTATCAGTACCTCTTATTAGGTATAAAAAATTCTGAAGAATGGATGTGAATTCGATTCTCGAGTAAAGACTTGGAGAATGTCTGTTGGATGATGATAGAAAATCTTATACTGGATTTTATCTTTTTCGGTACTTTCGGAACTTATATCTTTTTTGGTACGTATATCCTGTATTCTTTGTGAGACTGTTTGCTCAGAAATGAATATTGTTTTCTAAAACTATTTGATTCGCTGAGATGCCGATGCATAACTTACTTAAAAATAAGAGCCTTATTTTATAATTAAAATTGTGTTCACAAATACCTCAGCGGTACCCAGTTGTGATGACTCGGCTGATGTAATACCAAACGCGAGAGTTCTCTCCTGGCCCAACCTCCACCGCTTTTCCGTCAACAGCCTTCGGCTAAGACATTAGTTACTGTCGCCCGTGCGGTGCTATGGCATCCACCATTACCTGTTTCCCACCAAGCTGTGACTGTTGTCGTTGAGGCTGGCGCCACGTCGGCCCACTCGTCAACCCACGGGCCGTTGGAAGCGCAACTCACCGGTTCAAAGGCACGCGCTGCCGCCTTTGCGCTGCCGCCGCCTCTGCTTACACTGCACAATGGTCCGAAGCCAAGGAGGGCGCACGGCAATTAATAATAGTATATTACGCAACTAGTTTATAATATTAAGCTTTATTGAATGAGTGTGTGTTTTTGGAAACGAACGACGTTAGGACCTAGTATTCAAATTTGTACGAATGTAATAAAGCAACAATGTAAACGAGTTGCATACGTACTTTTTTTGTATATCAGCATTATAAATGTATGAAAGAATTGAAGTTAATTTTTAGAAAGAACCTGATTGTGACGCTACGGATATAGAACATCTGTGCGAGAGAACGGTGGTCGGATGTTCAGTTTACGACTACCTCCTCTCTCTCGCTGTGGTTGGCTGAATGTGTGATGACGCAATTATTCGTGCCACCAACGGCAAATAAGTCATAATCTGTACCGTAAGATGTCAGTTTATGAACAATTTCTTTTAATGTAAAAGGTCGTTTATAATGCTGTATTTCAATATATTATATGTAATATAAGGGATATGTATTAATAAGAAAATAAATACGTAAATAAATCTTCAGCAGTTTGGAAATAATGCGTAAGTAAACAAGAAAACAGTTTCATGATATAAAATAGGAGTATAAAACGCGGGTGGGTTTAAAACGTGACATAAAAGCGAGTAACGAAGGCGCAAAAAGATACATTTATTATTGCTACATAGAGAAAAAGCAAGGGGGGATGAAACAATTTGACCTATATTTTATTTTGATTGCACATGCAAAATAGTCGTATAATTAGGATGCAATTAACGTGGGATGTCAATTTTAATATTTAAGATTGTTCACCAAAACTGCAATTCAGTCATTTAACGTTTTATTTTAATTTGTGCGTTTTCACGTTTCTGTCGGTTGAAAGGATCGCTCGAAAAAGAAATTGTGCTCCGCGCGCCTGCGGTGCCACTTCAACCGCCTGCCGCGAGGGACTGGGCGTGGCGTTGACGACGCCTTTGGTCTCCACATCGCCCACTCGCCTCCGTTTAAACTTAGGAAAAGATGGAGAGCTCTTGAATTTGGGTTAATGCTCAGCTTTCGGACTCAGTCGAGTGAGTTAAATGCATCTGTAACCGCGATTAATTTGCATTCACACAAACACGTAATCACAATCAACTTTTTTTTTTCAGGAAAATTGCATTCTTCCACTTGAACGTAACCCATTCTGAACAGATACAATTTTCTTTTATTTAACTGATGAAGTTTTATTAGAATCGTTCACTTTTTATAACATCTTCGGGTAATATAGATTATTGTAATGAAATAGCTGTGAGGATATTCCACAAGAAGAAAGTAATAAGCAATTTCTGAAACGGGCTAAAACTGAAATTTCAGTTGTTTTTTTTTTAAATCTAAAGCTATATTAAACATTAATAAGAAGGCAAACGTTTCTGAAGACTTAGCAGTCTTCGTACAGCAAGCAAAGTCTTCCTTCACATAGACCGTCCCCTAAGTCCCCGCCCCTAAAGGCCCTCTTCGTGTGTGAGCCGACAAAATGGCGTATCGACAGCATAACAGCCAGGGTACTCTTTCTTCGCATGGCCTCCTGAGTCCCCTGGTCTTCAGATTCCAAAGCCACGCTCGCATGCGGCTCCACAAAAGGGGTCAAATGGCGTTGCGATGGCACGGCAGCCAGTGTACTCTTTCTTCCCAAGTCTTAAGCCCCCAAAGCCCCTGCTCGCACGCGGTCCGACAAAGGAGCCAAAATGGCGCGGCGAGGTGCTTGACCGGCGCGAGGTCCCGCGTCCGCCCGCGGTTGCTGCCGCGGCGCCGCAGGAGCGGGAGCGTCTCGAACCCACGGCCTCTGCGCCGTGTTGCGGTGAGCGGCGCCGCACGAGCCCCGCCACGCCCCTTTCCTCCGCCTTCATCGCCACGGCACCGCCTCGGCTCGCACTAACAGCGCCGTTGATGTTCAACGGGGGTTACTCGACGTCGTGAAGAATTCGCTCGCCTTATTGATTCATCGCATTCCGAGCGCGACAACCCTTAAGGTCATTAATCCCATATGTGTAGTGAGTGCATTTTTATCGCGGAGGTTGTGGTGATATTCCCCCGCAGGATGGCAACATGCGGCGCCGACCTACACGTCGGTTAGCGGGCGGGATTATGCCCAACCAGATATCTCCCACCTACTTGCCTCCGTCTCAAAGGGGACAAGCTCTACCCTCCTGATTGGCCTGCCGACATGCATGGTAGTCTATTGAAGTGTGTGAAAGTGTGTGAAAGTGTGTGTGTGTGTGTGTGTGTGTGTGTGTAAGGAAGGGGTGAAGATAGGACAAGGAAGAAGAAGGAAAGATCGCGCATGGTCCGTGGGTCATTCGTTAAGAGTACTGCTCCGGCATTCGCCTCGTGTTTTTCGGAGAAACTAAGGAAAACTACTGATTAGAGCAGCCGGCCGTTAGAGGTCTCCTCCAGACAACGGCTGAAGTCGTAATAAGTGGCTACTGCCGAAAGTCTTGCTACCGCCACTGTAGGACCTTCCGCTCAGAGGATTGCAGTGACATCAATTGATGCCCTAAGCAATCTACGCCGTTCGGTCTCCTCGTCATTTTCCGTTCTTACCAGAGAGTGAGGTGAAGGGGGGCTTTCTATAGAGTGTTTGATGTCTCCTGCTGATGTATTAACTTCTTTGCCGGGGGTGCAATTAATCCACTTTTGCAAACACGTTGTTGATTTCCACATTTAAAATACTCAAATAAAGGAGTCCAAATAAATAAAATTGGACAAGAAAATCTCGTGAAGAGCATTTTTAGAATTAATTTACATTGTGTGGCGTAAGCGAAGATATTCTTCGATTCACTTGCCAAATTCTTTGAGTCTTCCCATGGAATTTTGAAGGTTCCTCTCTGGACATATTTGCCAATTCGCACCCTGCTTCTCAAGGTTGTTGGTGCTAACGTCCTAATCAATAGGCATCATTTCTAAATATAAACCCTTGACCTTGAGTGGCTACACGTTCGGTGAGAGTATTAATGGGGTTTAAATGTCGTTAACGACTGGTTTGCTAATGTTCCCTACGATTTTCTCAAGACATCACAGTATTTCTACTCAACTTTTCTCAGGGCTTGTGATAACAATATAGAGAGGAGGGATATTGTAAAGAAAATGCTGATTTCTTTCTAAGCACTGCTGGTTAATGTCCGGTGAGATTGGATTGAAACATTATTCCATAAATGCCGGCATAAATCCCTGTTCAAAGTGTATGTCCAACTGCTTCAATACAGACGATGGGCTTGTAATCGAATGAAGGTTACATAATATATTGCTTGTAATTGATCATTAATGAGATAAGATTTATTGATGCATTCGACATGGAAAATGTAAAAAATTCTTTTGAATTTTCGAATCACATATATAACATTCAACGTTCATTAGTTTAAATTCAAATTAATCGTTTTTCACAGAACGGTAGATTAGATTGCTTTATTTAATCTGAAATTTTCCTCTTTGGGAGCTCTCCGATTGAACACGTACTTTGGAAGGGGATACTTGAGCTAAAATTTTAACTGATATGCGACGTATAAAATAATCATTTATAATAAAATGTCTTAGTGCTAAATAAATCATTTACGTAAAGAAATAACCATGAACTCTACTTCTGTCTGGTAGTTATTGTCATGCATGATATAGGGTTTTCCATGTGGGAAAAACCGGAGGTATAAAACTACTGGGAGACTTCATAAAATATGATGAAGTTGGAATTTTCAGAAATTTTCATATAAAACTTACAAGCATAATATGACTTGAAAATTAAGCATGTAACATCGACTTAATTGCCTAATGCTATCTCAAGAAACGTGATGGCAAAAACAATTTTCTCTTCAGCTTCCGAATCATATTTCTATTTTTAAGCATGATTGATCACAAACAAATGCTGAAATGTGCAAATGCGTTGTGTTTCAAATTACTTCAACTGGAGTAATAACACCCATGCTGCAATGCATTAGTAAACCGCGTGTCACCAATTCTCGCTAAATTGACGGGATTTTCGCATCAGCCCCCGAATCGTGTTTCGTTTTGTGCAGCGGCGCGAAAGCCGCGAATCCAGCGCTGTGGACGGCCGCCCTCGAATAAAACGCGAGCAAAAAAAAGTGAACATAGCAGAGCGCACTCACATTTTCATTGTTCAATTCACGGGTCCATGAGTCGAATATTTTCCCACAATTTTCCACTGGCCTGCGCTGACAACCCGATAACATCTTCCATTAAAAGGCAACTAGTCGGGTCAGCGCAGCGTCAGCTTGGTGTCGACGTACAGTGGGTGGAAATGACGACAAAACGGGCAAAACATACGATGGTTGTTAGTGATTTCGGGTGCGTCAACTAACGAGGTCATTAGTCCCGTAAGCGTAGTGCATTGTTTTACTCGGGAGGTGGCGCTCAATGGCGAGATCCAGCACCGTCCTACCGTCGGCTGGCGGGGTTTCTCTCAATCAGGTATTTCACACCAGAGGAACACCACCCCAGCCGGGACAAGTTCCAAGTCTCGGACCGGTCTCTCGGCATGTTTGGTAGTGTAGGGCATGTTAGTGTAAGCGTGTGTGTAAGGGGAGAGGATACGACAAGGGAGAGGAAGGAAAGATCGCACGCGGTCCGTGGCCCGTTTGTTAGAGTAGTGCTCCGGCATTCGCCTGGTGTTGATTGGAAACTACGGAAAATTACGGATGAGAGCAGCCAGCCTCTAGAATTATCTACCAGACAGAGACTGACTTCGACCTAGGTGACAAGCTAGTGTCAAAAATCTTGCCACTGTCGGGACTCAAACCTAGGACCTCCTCGTCAGAGGCCCTGCAATTACATCAGTTGATGCATTGAGCGACATCTCCCGTAAAACATAAGACTTGCATGCGATATGCATGCGATATTCAGGCTAACATTTCATGAAAGCAAAAACGTTTGGACCATGAAGAAAAAAAAAAATGAAATTAATTTTCTGATTCATTAACTTTTTTAGGGTTTGTGTTTTCTTTGTCAGGCTTTGCCCAAAAGGATTTTACCAAATGTTACTTACAAAATTAAGTCACTTTTTGCTCTTTTTTGTTTTTTAGATAAATGATAATTACAATTGATCTCTTACAAATTGTTCAGTTCATTTACTACTTAATTTTGAATGGTTTAGATGCAAATAATTATAGTTAAAAATTACAGTACTAATTGTATATAAACGACGTCATCGATAAAAAGTAAATGTTTCTTTACCCTATCTCTAAAAGTATTGGCAATTGCCACGTAAACCGTTTACTTTAGATGTGTGTCTCATACACCACGTAAGGTAAGCATTCTGATTATGGAGTAGAAGACAGCGACAACTTACTTTAATAATCCATTATTCCACAAATACCCAGTTATCTGAGCATACGTGATAGGGTGCTAGATGGAGAAGATGAAAAGAAGGGGACCAAAGGAAAGACGAAAATTAAACGAGATGAGAAAAATAAGAAAATTCGTGTTTGGGCGCATTTCGGACCAGTGTCGGGCGGCGGCGCGGGCGCAGGCGGTTTTTGCGCGTCGGGCGGCGACCGCAGCGCGCCATGCGGCGGCGGCGCGCGAATCCGCGTCGCTGTTGCGGTCTCGCGGCGCTCGTGTCCGCCCGCGCCTGCGGTCGCAGCCCGTGCCCCGGCGCGGCCCGGCCGCTTCCCACGAGCCGCGGAGCACGTCCTCGCCGCGGTAGCGTCCTCGGCTTTTTGTCCGCGCCCCCACCCCGAGGGCTGTCTCTCGCCTCGCCTCCCCACCACGCCCCTCATCAACTCGGCACCTTGATCGATTTTTCATCCAACTGGACTTTGTTCCTTCTTATAGATCATTTTCTTGCGCTGATAACTAGTGTTGGATGTTACGATTTGGCATTTTCAGTCATATTATATAATGTAATATATTTAAGAGAATCGAAGTCCAACAATAGACTCAAATTTGCAAATTATTATTTTTTTATATTACAAAATTCATGGAATGCTCTCTCAAATTCACAATTCATATAAAATGGCTGTAATTATTGTCACGCTACTTCAGTGTTTTTTTAAAAAAATAAAATACGTTGGATGCAAATCAAAATAATTTGGCTCTTACGTATTGAAAATATATTGAAATGTATTTTAAATTGAAATAAATGTGTTTCTAACGTAGTTAATTTGAATTAACTAACACAATTTTTAGGTAATTTCGATTTCAAAATATAAGGCTAAAAAGAATTTTAAATAAAAATTTTTGAATCGTGAGTCGACTAAACTAGAATTTTTTTGTAAGTTGTTCTCGTGGCGTATTTGGCTTCCTTTATTCGTTTAAAATGGCAAAAATTCCAACAAAGTCAAAATTGTACTCATTTTGAGTACGCAAAGTGTGCTGAGTAGAATATTGAAAAGTCAGAACTCAGCAATAACTTCTTTAGTCTTCGCTGGTCGATGGATTCATATTCTGTATTATACATCATTCACTATCCATGACATTTTTATCGTGATTGATCGCCACATTTTGGTCTAACGCATTATGTATATTTGTTCATCCTGACGACATCGCCGTTCACATTCAGCTATATATTTGAAACACTAATGGTTTTCGTTTAGAAAGAAAATTGAGCTCTACAATTCACCAAAATTCATATTTTTTTGTTTAAATGAAAGATTGTGAATTCCAGGTATGTTATCACTTGCTCTTATAAACGTATTTTATAGTATAAACACTTCATTGTAATAATAACTTAAAATTAATAGAATGAACGTTATCTCCCGTCATTTGTTTTTTTATTTCGTAATGGGTGTTGTAATCGATCTATTGAAAGCAATCGGAGTTTCCTATTTTTGCACGTACAAGTACGCTAATGTAAGGTTATAATGAGCGAAGAGAAAACAGGAGGTTTTTGAGACCAAAGCCTGTAGTATATGCAAAGAGTAGTGAATGCTTATAAACGCAATTTTCAGCCATCGCATGACATGAATGACCCTTCACAAAACATTTCAGTGATTATATATGAAATGCTTTACGTTTTATGTTAAAGTAGACAGCAGGATTACTTTACCGCAGTTCAATACAACATGCGAATACTGATCTTGACAAAAAATATACTTTTCAATTATATTTTCAGAAACATGTTTAACTCTGAATTCACGGCGAATAAGGATTGTACAGCATTTTTAAACATCCCTCTTTACAATAGTCTTGGTGAAAAAGTTCTGAACGACCTTAAACAATATTTTTGAGTTTTTCAATTTTCAATGAAGTGAATGTGCACTCCTCTTCTAACTTTCCTGTAGTTTTGTGAGACGTGATTGCAAGGAATCTGATACTTGTGACAACTTTTCCAACAGTGTTTTCCAATCATTATTGTTCCTGCTAACTAGTGCCATTATTGTTTACTGAATCCAATAATTGCTCCTTAGCATTTTGTCTTTTTGAAACATCTCGCAACTTTGTAATCTTCTTTTCACTAGCACTCTCTCACACTTTTTTTACTGTATTCTACGGAATTTGTACTCTTCATTGAAATATTTTTATTGAAATTAAATATACTTATACACTTATAATATTTAATTTGTGACTAATGAGACTTTGAGACTCCCCTATTTTTAATGAGACTAATGAGTCACATATTTGCAGATTTTATTGTCATTATTCTTCCACCTTATTATTAATCATTGCAATAATCATATTCTCGTTTTAGACTTTGAACTTTTTCTTACATTTACCACATTCCCACTTTGTTTTTCAGTTTCAGGGGTATTCGCATTGTCTCTTACACGAAATCTCTCTAACACCATTAGTTGCGATGTTCGGCATTACTGCGTTCAGAGTTGACGTTTGTTTCTCACGTACTTTTCTCGTTCCTATTCTTGTTTTTGTTCGCATTCACGTGTTCATTAAGAGCCACTCCGTCGTTTCATTTCGCGGTCACATTGTCATTTCCAGTGTCCTCATCTTCCCACATTCCAATCGAAGCACTTGGCTGTTCTTTGCCTGGACCGAATCATGAATCCGACCGCACTCCTTTCTATCTGCGCTCACTTCTTTGCTTCATTGGCTCCCTTCTCACCCTTGGGGCATATTGACTTGCCAAGGAGGACTCGCCCGGTTCTTGACCCTTCGGGTGAGTGGCCATTGTTTCGAGGCGCTTCTGCTGTGCAATGCCGGTTACATTTCTCAAGGCTCCCGCTGCCCCTGGTCTTCCTCTCGGGCCGTCCGCGCTCGCTCGCTCGTTCTTTCACGCAAAAGCTCGTTTTGTTGTCCCTCCCCTTTCGCGGTAGATAATAGATTGATTCAGGCCGGTGCCGCTTTGTCCTCTGTATTCGTCGCAGTCTCTAACAAAAAAAGAGGAAAGACACAAAAGGTGCCTGGATAGAGCTCTTCCAGTTCGGTAGAGTATCTCAGACTGCGGCTGTGTGAAGGAGCTCTTGCGCAGAGAAATTTAAGTACAAGGAGAACATTGTTACTTATTGTAAGATTCCGAAATTGTCCACGATTCGGTCCAGATCTCAGTTTGAAATTCGGTTTCAGAGAGCTTTATGCTACAGTTCAGTTCTGCTGCTTGCCTCTGCTGGTAAATCTCAAAATCCATGCGAAATGTTGCGTGCTTGTGGGATGACAAGCAAACGCTAATTACTTTTCAGAGGAGTTTGTTGAAAAAGACTTTCAATTTTCTCGATGTAACATTAATATATTATATAACGGTTTATGGCACTTCTTCTATATAAAATATTATTTCTAAAAATGTACAACAATTTTTGTTTTCTGTTGAGTGTTTCTCTTTTCAAGAATCATTAATATCAAAAAGTAGTAATTATCAGCAAACCATTTTTATGTAATGTTGTGTTTTCTCAGGGAACGCCAAAAGGTGCGGTAATAAATTAATCATTCTTGTTCAGGAAGGCAGAGATTTGGGGATGACTGTATGTCGTTGCAATAGAGCAACAAAATAATTTGTATATTTTACTGCAAAGTTTTATAAAGAATAAAGCATTTTATTGTAGAATTCGATTTCAATGCTGTTGATATACTTTTTGTGTGTATTCAGGTAACATTCATTTCGTACCTACTTCGTTGGCTTAGAAATCTTTGAAAAGTAAATTCCACCAAGAGTAGTAAACAGAAATTTAGATTTTTAAAACTCAATTAATGTGATGAATGAAATGATATATTTTTTCTCCAGCTTTAAACAGCTATTCTTAGAGCTTTCCAAAATTTACGATGAAATGAAGACGAACTGTGAATGAAAATAAAATGTATGAGGATCTACGAAAAATTAGTTTTTCAGTAGTTGTCCGTGGTTTCTCTGACCAACACCACACGAATACAGGAGTAGTACACACATGCCACGGATAGAGCGCCTGTCCAGCATCTGTCGTCAATCCTATCTTTCACACACTTAAATGCACTACGCCACCGTAAATGTCGGCAGACTGGTCGGGAGCTTAGATATTGTCCTGGCTAAGGGGGCGGGGGTGGTTCCGGAGCTGATGGGACATACGTGGTTGGCGAAAACCCCGCTAGCCGACTTGTAGTTTGACCCCGGATCTCGCCTTCCAGTTGGGAAAAATCACCGCCACCTCCAACGATAAAAAAGCATGCAATAATCTTACGGAACTAATGATCTTAGCAGTTGCCACGCTCGGAAACATTTTCCAATCAATCGATCTACCGTCGGTCAACGATCAGTTTATGGAGCGATCAAGCTCTCTTCCCGGCGTTCCACCCTCGATGTGCAGAGACGAGTGCGTTGCGTGAGCGTTGCGTGGGCGTTGCGTGGGCGTGGCGTGGGCGTTGCGTGGGCGGCGTGGGAGCGCGGGCGCGGCGCGTGTTTACGGAAGCCGCGCCGAGACGCCGCGCCGACGTTTCGTTTGCGCGCTGCAGCTGGCTCCGTCTGCGCCGCTGACCGCCGCGCCGCCCTCTGATCTGCCGCCGCCCACGCGATCGAGCACACGGATCACCCGGCCAAAGAAAGGCCTCGGCCCCGACAAAGGGGGGATCGTGTTGCGGACCTCGTGTTGGACGGTTGTGCGCAAAAATTAGTACAGTCGGGGGATGCGTGCGTGGGTGTGGGTGGGCGTACGTATGTGTGTGGGCGTGCGTGCGTACATGCGCAAACAACGCGCGATCCTACGTTATCCAGATATATACTTAATCTGTGAATTATTTAGTTATAAATAATAATAAGGATAATGATAATAACGATAATAATAATAATAATAAGCGGATTTGAGTCCCGCTTCGGGCATGGTTGTGCTTTTGTGTGTCTTTGTATGTTTGTGAATGTCCGTTTCATCATCATCTTCTTCCTCTTCTTCCTCTTCTTCTTCATCTTCATCCACTTCAAACCTCATCCCCCAGGGATAACAATCCTGGAGTGTAAACATGGACTCAGCATAGACATGAAGAGACAAGTCATTAGCATTCCCCCAGGAAAAATACGATGGGTACAACTGCATGTTTGCGTTGTCGGTAGGTGATCAACTTGCGACCAAAAACAGGTTAATAATAATAATAATACTTATAATAATACATATAATAATAAATATAATAATACTTGTAATAATAGTTATAATAGTTATAATAGTACGTTAAAGTTATATCTTCTCGGAGACTAAAATTCAACCATATAAAAATAAAAGATTTGAAGCGATTTACACATACTCGACATATTTTTGGATTCATAATTCATTCGGTTGTTGATATTTCTCGTAAGATTGTATGCAACGGACGCCGTAAAAAGTTATAGTCTTGCGTCATAGATGCATTTGCCAGAATCCGTGACAAAAATAGTAAAAAAATACTTTGGACATGACCGTCCCTAAAGAATTCCGCAAAACATAGTTTCCACGAAAACAGGATTTGTTTTATGTTGTGAGATTTGCCTCTCGAAAGTGGCATACTTAAGAGCGCCTACCTTCCTTTTCCAGGAAATTTTCAAATCAGTTCCTTGTTAAAAGCATTAAGATTTTATATTATATATTGACAGCTGAACCGTAATATTTTTAAAATGTATTTTTGGTTGTTTCGCGGGGCATACGATATTTATGTGATGCTGCTTCTGTGATCATTTTGAAATAAACTAATCAAATGTAACCAAACGGATAATTTTAATTTCTAATCATAATTTAGTAGATGATAATTACAAAATATTTTTGAAGTAAGTGTAGAGTCATTAAACTGCAGGCCCTCCCGTGCGGCAAAAACTGGAGGAAATGGATTATTTGTGTAGCTAAAACAGCTTTTATGATCGACAATTTATTAAAGAAGTTTAGTCTTTAATTACTGCACGCCTTAATGCAATTTGCATATCTCTTTGAAAATTTTCCGCTCACTTTAGTGCTTGTAATGTGGTCTCCTTGCTACAGAGTACTCGGCCGTGAATGTTCGCATGACGCTTAAGATCTGAGCACTTGGCGAGGCAGATCTCCCTCTCTTCCCTTCCAGCGAACTTTATACGGGTGAACTCCTGGCAACCCGCTTCCGTGGAATTAATTTTAACGCGATGAGATTTCACGGCACATGAAGCATAGCAATTTCTAGTAAATCTGGAAGAACTTTGCACTTTAAAAAGTGGGTCCTGTAACAGCACACTTACTATCCACTGACATAACGCTTTATATTAATTAATCCTCCCTTGGGTAGGCGTATTATCCTTCTCTGCTATACCTAGCCTCTAGTCTTTTATAGGTTGCACGTTATACGCAAGATCCTAAAAGTAGTGAAAGAAGTTAAAAATGATTCCCAGATATTTTTTCCCGATTTACTTTGTTCTCTGGTAACGAATGGGCCAAAAAATTTTGAAAATGAGGTAAAGTAAATACAGTGACAATTATTTTTTATTATTTTTGTTATTATGTCTTAAATTCTCGTCTATATATGCTAGGTGTCGGTTAAATAGAAATATTTTCCACGTTGCGACGAGCTTTCTAAGCGGAAGATTTAGTGTCTCTGAGTGACTCGATAATACTGTGCATTTTTTTTAGAACAGCCATATGCTATGCAATGTCTTGTACTTACTTTTTTAAGTGACTTGGGAGCTGGGCAAGTTTTTACGTAATTTTCGAAAGAAATACCAGAACTCCGATACGTTCCTGGTCGACATGTATTTTTACGCCCCACATTGCAGCTGATCTCAGTTTTCAATTTTTTGTATTTATCATGTTTCCTTGACCCCTTGGTTACGACGTTCTTATCCATAGCTATTATTATTATTATTATTATTATTATTATTATTATTATTATTATGATTATGATTTTATAATTATCTTCTAAATTCAGGATGAAAAATATAAAATCTGCTCTGGTTGACATCAGCTTAGCAAGAAGCATTTCCAGTGACTCTAGCAGTGTGATCTAGTCCACAATATTTGGCGCGAAATAGGGGATTAAAATGCTCTCTTGCAGTACCCATTCACTCTTTTGAATGATTTCGGAGATTGCACTAGTCTTTACATAATTTTTGAGGAACAAATCCCAGAGATCCGACAACTATCTGTGCTACCTGCTTTTGAAGCACACATCCGCCTCGGAATGGATTCTGGTATCTTAATTTCTCTGATTCCTTGGTTATGAAATTTTGTTCCATGGCACAGCAACTTCGACAAGTAGATATGAATTTTTTTTCTCCGAATTACAATATCCAACAAGGGTCACATGCGTGTTTGTACCCCTTGTGTTTGTTGATAACTTCGAAAGCATTACACATCTGCCAGGGAGGCAAATACTGCAAATCCTACCTAGCCTTTTTATGGAGAAGCAGAAGCGTTATGATCAATAGTTTGTACCTGTTCGTGACAAATACGCCATTTATAATCCCGAGACGTTTTAATAACTACTTTATTATATAATGTTGTGTTTCAAATGCCTGGTCTTAGACATTTTATCACTATTTCTGATTCTTTCTGGTCATTGTTTCCAGTTGCCCGCGGGTCCAGTTGCCTGCAGGTCAGACGTTACGGCTGGGTTCTTCGAAGTTTCTCTTTCACCATACTTAGGTCTTCCACTTCTTCCTTCCCTTCTTCTCCTTCTTCTTCTTCTTCTTCTTCTTCTTCAATGTCGTAAAGTTTTCTGGAGCGCTTCTTCATCTGATTCCTCACCCTCGACCTGTTCGGCTTGGGAGGTGGATCAGGTGGATGCTGATCAATGAAAATTGAAATTTATTTAACGGCTTAGGCAGGGATCGTAAAATGTCGTCGGATGAGGATTACAAGCTAACCTACGGTAATGATATGGAATGATTGAAGGCGTTGTCATTGTCAACAATATTATTTATTTCAATAAGAGCAGCTTTCGATGGCTTAGCCATCATCATCAGTTTTCTGATACAAGAAAATATAAAATTAGAATTAACAGAGTTACATAATTTAAAAACATCTTAAGAAATGAAAGGAGGAGAATTAAAGAAAAGAAAGAATGAAAGAAAGAAGGGGACGGAGAGTTCGATATTTTTGTATTATAGTAGTTTTTTAATTTAAGCAAGAAAATGAATGAAATATACATATACAATTTTGAGAGAGAAAATACAAAAAGTAAGTTGAGCCGTTTCTTACCTGCTGTGTTGTTGCCAAAGGCAACGCCTTCAATCATTTCAATTACGTAAATGTCAACTACAACTCACCACTTAACCAATAATGATATGGAAGGTGATTCCTGAGGGTATCGAATCTTAGTGCTCGCGTTTACCCGGGTGCATTTCTGTTCTGGTCCAGGGAGTTAATTCCGGGGTAGACACCTAGGTCATAAGGATATAATCCTCACTTCTCACGTTGCGAGGCACAGTCCCCCGCACGACAGAAAGCAGAATGGGCATACACTAACTGCATCTCACGGTCAACATTTCCTAAGCTGTTTACCTACCATTTCAAAAGGGCACATTCCGACTGTACCGTTATAGTTTTCTCCTTAGTATGAGAATTAATTTCTACGATTTCCGTGGTCTGCTTAGAATCACATTGATCAATTCTAATTGATCCACTTGTGTCTGTTTTAAAGGTACATTTGCATGTCCTTATAGAGCACTGCCAACGTTGAAAACCACACTTCAAAGGTTGTGGAAATAAAACATAAATGCATCTATCACAAGCGTCTTCTTACCCCACTAATTTAACAAACACAGTTCACCTGCTTTCGAGATTTTCTCTGGACTGCTACAGGAACATCTACTTGCATTACTTATGAACAGAAACTTAACACGAATTTCTACTCCATCTGAAACACCGGATGAACGACACGGGAGGGAGTGTGGCTGTGCATTCTCGGGTAACGACAAGTAAAAGGGGATTAGCTGGGAAGCGAGGGTGAGAGAAAACTGATCGCGGGATGCAGTCGGGCGATTCCCTTCCGCGCCGATTGCTCTCGCCGCCGCCGCCGCGTAAATATAGGGCGCGCGGCTGCGCCTCCCGGCAGGAATAACTGGTGACTAACGCGGGTGGGAGGATCGGCCCGCTCGCGATTCCCAGCGCCTGCAGGCTCTTCACAGGCGGGGGCGGTGGGGGCGGCTTGTAGGGGCGGTGGTGGCCGGGGGAGGGGGACGTTAGGGGCAGCGGCCGCCACCACTGTCTCGAGGGCTCTGACTTCCGGGAGCGATGCGCCATGCAATCTGGAGGCAGTTTGATTCACAGGGCGACAGAAGAAAGAAAGTGCTTCGGTATGAGAGTGCACTTGGTTCCGCGATATAGTGCTTTGCCAGTTATTTCTTGCACTCAAAGTATGAATTATGAAAGCATCTCTTTCTATTTTTTAATTTTTTATAAAATATTCATTGACAAAACTACTGTAATGAATTATGAATTAATTTATTTGATTTAGAAAGGATCAAACAAACCGGTAAAGTTTTAGAAATGTTTATTTTTTATGCTTGAAATGAGTTAAATCATTGAAGTTTTTACTTTCCCTCTACGAAGTAGAGAGAATGTTATGTAATGCTGCGCGAAAAACACTTATTATTGGGCCCTGGTAACGAAAAAGTTGATAAATTCAGTTGCTAAATTTAGAAAAAATTATCTATCACGTGGTGTAGCCATATTCCATGTTTTGTGGGTTCTTGATACAGAAAAATCGAACGATGGCAAAACGTCTGTCCATCTATGCGTCTCTGAACAACGCTAGCAGTTAAACCGTTAAACCGATTGTTTCCAAAATTGATTTTTCCAATCGATTAGGCTAATGCCGCAGCCCCTTAAATTTGAAACCGAGATTTTAATTTTGAGGGGTACTTTACATGAAGCCCTTGCGATATTTCCAAAATTTTCAAAAAAATTACTCCCTTGTTTTTGATTAAATTGTGTTGGTAGAAAGTGTAAAGGAGGGTGCATAGGAAGGAAGGGAGAAAATGTAAAGGAAGGAAGATAGATAATGTAAAGGAAGGAAGGTTTAAGAGAATGGTGTAGGACTCGTTTTCGTTAAAAACTCTGATTTTTCGAAAATTGCACAATTTCAAATTTTTTTCGGCGTCTTCCTTCTACTACAATTATGAAGATAGAGATTTTTATCATAATAAAATCTGCTTCTTAAAGATAGATGTTGGAATGAGGTCATGTACAATTTTTCGAAAATTTGAGTACATTTTACGTAATTTTGAGTGCAAGTACGGGCGAGAAAGTACGTACTGTTCTAGCACCACTAGTTGATTATTTCAATAACGATTCATTTATTTTTGTCTGCCTAACGAAATGGAACAGGTTTGATTAACATTGTTTTGTGCATACCTACGAAAATATCGAATGACAGTGAATGCAATGAAGATTTACTTCATAATAGGCAATACATAACTAACTTCAATAGATACGCACGTCTCATTAAGTCAATTGAGTTAGAATCATTGATTGAATAAACTAAAATGTAATTGTGTGATGTGAGACTGTTTCCAAAATTCCCAGCAAGCTTTCCTCCTTTCGTATCAAGACAGTGCAGCTGCTATTAAGTTTTGAAATTTTTTGGCAATGTGAAATGAAATTTAATTTCTTGTCTCCTTGCGAATGAAATACACATTGACATTTCTTGAAGTCTAATGTACTGAACAGAAACTGTCACGTCAGTCAGAAAAACACAGTATCATTACCGGTCAAACACAAAAAAAAGTGATTTGAGTAACCAAAAGAATGTTAATTCATACACTCAAGTGTAAATCCCGCCCCTCCGTACATTTCCAAAACGTTTCGGAACGCAGACGAGAAACAGAACGAGATCATGAAAACAGTTAGACCGCAGTCATAATACGTGAGGCCCCTGATGTTCGCCGTGTGGCCACTTCCTGGAAGCAGCGAACGGCGCGCGGGTGCCCGCAACGCCGGGTTGCGAGCCGGCCGATGCGGCTCCCACCGAGAAACAAATCCGGCTGGCCGTCATGTCGAGCGCCCGCGATGTATTCTGGAGCCTTTGTGGTTGCTTCTTCGATTTCCTGTTGTTCCGCCTCTGAGGCTGTTGTCTTTCTTCGATGCGATTGTGGTGGTCCGCTTTTAAAGTCTTCCTGCTCGCTGGATAGGAGGGGGAGTAGATGGTTACAGTGTTTTATTTTCCTTGCGGGCTGTTGTCCGACTACCAGGAATCTGAACACAAATGATTTTGAAGGACGGATGGCGAATGAAGAAAAACCGTTCTCTCTCATCCGCTGCATCAAGATCCAAGAGCATCTTTAAGAACCAGTTTATTTATTTATAAATACAATCTCATGGAGTAAGAGATATGGATTTACGTGAAAAATAAGCTACTTAGCAAATTCTTAAGATGGTCATATGTTTTCTTCTCATGTACATTCTTCCGGTACTGAACGTTTGATCAAACAGCTGCTATTGACAGCAAATACTAAGTATCCAGGAAAAAAAATTGATCTCAATAACTTGAAAATTAAGAACTTTTTACCAACCCCAACAAATCAGACATCTTGATGTTCGAATATAATTTTAAACTAGTGACGCAACAATAGCACATACTTTCTTACGTTATTTGTAAGTCTTGCAATTTTCGAAAATTCTGGCATTTAAACGAAAATCGGACCTGTACCATTTTTAAAAATGTTCTTCGATCTATTCGAGAGGAAAAAAATAAAGAAAAGATTTGAAATCGTTGTCGAAAAATTCTTGTTTTTAAATTGCCTTTACCTCACGAAAAATTACGCGAAGACTACTCACATTCTGCAAAAAGTTGCAATATCTCCTTTAAATATCTAATTTTGAAGAACAGATTTCACGAAGGTTAAAATCCTGTCTTTAATACTGTAATTGTAGGAAGACGCCCAACAAGTTTTAATCTTTTCGAAAGTTCTGAGTGTTCATCGAAAATCCTGCCTAAGCCATTTTTATAAGCATACTTTGATTTATGTAGAAAAACGTCATTTCCAGAGTTTAGCCACTATCATTGTTGAGAGACAGACATTTTGCCGCAATCAATTTTTCGGCATGAAGGTCCTACAATAGTACATGGATTCTGATTACACGTACAGAGAAACTTTTTTCACAAGTAGAAATAAGAATTATCTACTTTTGCGGTATCAGGGACGAGTGTGGGGTTTTGCTGGCGAAAAATTGCATTTTTTGCTGCATTATAATACTTTCTATAATACGTAAGTAAATGCGTGTAATTAATTTAAACCGTATTGCATGTAAACTAAAATCTGATGTAATTTCATAGTCTAAAATAATGGAATTTCTAAATTTGTTTTTCTTGAAAAACATATCAAACCTTTATTTCGAGGATAGTATAATAGAAAAACTCGTATGTATGAGAAACTTTATTATATTATGAAACACACGGGGATATTTTTTAAACTTCTCCAGAGTCTGAAAGTTCTTAATATAGAATCTTGAAAATTTTGTATGAATATTTGTTGTTCATTTCCAGTAGTACATTGTATTATTAATTTCTAGAAGTATTACTGCTAATAAAATGATGTTCAAATACAGGTAAGAGTGCTGTCACATATTATAACTATTGATATTCGTATTAGTACAAGTCTTATTTGTACAAGCTTTTTTCTATTAGAGCATTTATTTAATAGAAAATACCACAGTAGCTATTTGTATTTGGTAGTGATTTAACTTTGTTAGCAATTGATGAGTCGACATACGGTCGTTCGGTGCCAGTCGCACATCACTCTAAATGCGAACCTATTTAGTATAATCATTTGGCATTCTCCTCCAACATTTGGCACTTCAAATTTGAAAATGATGGTTAACACAATAAAAATATAAAGTTTAACCTTAGTAGGGTATCTAACTTTAACGTTTGATGAAGTAACGAAGTTGATGTAAGAAAATTATTTGAAAAGATGGGTAATAGAATGAAAATACGGATATATTGCTTGCATTTTCATTTTCAATCCATATTGTTGCCACAAAATGTTTCAGACCCTTATGCCAATTCTTAATTTGATATTACGCGTTAAAAATAATATATGAATAAATTGTAACTGTCTTCATGAAGTTAGTTTTGTTTTCATCTGTTTTAACTGTCTGTCATCTGTTTTAACTATTCTGATCATTTCACTCACAACAAACAATTCAAACACATCGGCACTTCCTTAGTGGTTCATTGATGACTTGTGTCCCAAAGAAATTGGTGTGGCAGCTTCCAGCTTCCAACTCGATGCTGAAGATATAAATCTTCCTAACTTCGTTTTCAGGGCGAATGACCGCTGGGGTAACAGTGGGACGGTGTAGAACCGTCAAAAAGCAACTGAGGAGAGAAAAATTTTCAGATCTTATCCCGTCTCTCATTTGTATCTTTCTCCACTCTCCTTCAACGTACACTCGTGATTAATTTCGAGGAATAAAAAATACAAGAGCATTGTATCCCAGATATTGTTTTTAATTTCTACGGCACTCTGTGTCCTTAATACTTGGCTCTAGCGGAACAAGTCGGTTACTTGTCAGAGAGTTCAGAATAATGAAATATGCATACATACATATACATAAATTCGAAATAAGCAACTGTAGATTTAACTAGTAACGCTACTATAAGACGTCCTTTCTGGTAACATTTGTAACGTTTAATTAATATTCTAATACTAATTGAACCTAAGTTAACCATGGAATCACAAGGCTGGGGTCACCTGTGACCCCAGAGTGAAATTATCATGATTAAATATTAGCGCCCGTAAATAGCGCTGTCATTCAGTTATTGTGTCTTGCATTCCAGTCTTTCTGCTTCCGCCACAACAGTCGACTTGTGTATCTTTTCTCCTCACGTCATTCTACAACAGAAATATAAAATAAAACGTAATTGGGGCTATATTTGACCCCACCTTGTAATTAACGTCACAGATTTTTCGAACTTGTGAATATGCTTTTGCTGATGATTTTCGTTTATTTTGTGTTGGAATGTCAACGAATTCATCATAAGTTACCCAGTTGTAAGATTAGCTTGGAAGGTTGGGTTTTATTTATTATTTGCTCCTTGCAGTTTTATGCCAAAGTTTCTTGGCAGTTTGAAACTCAGATTAGCTACATTCATAATTTTATAACTTTTAAAAATTTTTAGTTTTGTATCAAGCTTTCAACAATTTTCTTTCTGAAGTTATGTTGTGTGCTAACAGCACCAAGGTTTATCTGTACGGAATAATAGCCTTGTTTGCAAGTTGATCGATTGGGTTTATGTAGTTTCTCCTACAGTTTATTGTATGATAAATGATAAATAAATAAACTTTCTTTTGTCTAAAACAGAGATTACATCGTTCATTGTTGAATATTTCACATGAAGAAAAGAAAGAATATTTAAGAGAGGGCGGGGTTATCAGCGACCCCGCCTCGTAGTTAATAATCATTGAAATGAGCCTTGTGAATCCAGGGTTAACACGAATTGCATTTGAACATGAATATGTTTGTATTCGTAGCGAGTGACTACTTACTTCATTTTGTTGTCCTAACACATGGCTGTGCGAGTGTTTCCGCCTTTTCAGAATATTTTTCTTGGTTGGGATTTGAACTAGGTAGAGCAATCAACGCTCGTGCCACGTTGATTACGAAAGTGAACATCCTCCTAGCATCAAAAGCAAAGTTGAACTTTTGCAATTTTCGAAATATCAGATGTTTTAATGAAAATCATACCTATGCAATATTCTTATGCAAACTTTACTCTATTTGAGCGAATGATGTAAGGAAAAGTTCGGAAACGTTTTGGAGAAAATCTTATTTTCGTATTTTTTTCGCTAAAATTGTCGCGAATTATTCGAAAAATCCTTATATTTTTGAAATATTGTGTATATCGTTATGAATGACCATTTCATTAAGAAAAATCTCAATATTTAATATAGTATTAATATAAGTTAATATAATAATTAGCTGTAGGAAGTAGTGGATAAATCTTTATTCTGTTGCAATTTTCGAAAATTCAGAAATTTTACTGAAAATTAAACTCGCGCCATTTTTAATAGCGCAATTTTTGTTCAGTTTGATCTATAAATTTAAAAATTAGGAGAAACTCTCAAAGGCAATGATTTGCTTCATGTAAAGTAATAAAAAAGGGAAATACCTGTTTGTAAGCAACATTATTGAGATTGATCATGGGATACTAATTTTGGTGAAAATCCAGTGAAAAGTTAAGACACTAATGCTTTTTCACAGATGTGGAAGGAAAAACGTCTTTTTCGCTGTCAAGGAGCACCCAAAATTTATATTTCCGTCAACTATTGATATCAATTTTTTACATTACGTAATTTCCTCTGCATTACGGTTACGCGACAGTAAAATTAAGTTTATATGAAATTGTCTTAATAAACTGTTATTTAAAGAAAAAGATTATATTACAACATTCATTCTCTTCACTGGCCTACTTTTCACGCTGTAACCCTCGACTGTTCTTTCTCTTTAATGTGCCCTCCTATTATCCTGTCCTGTTTCGTTTCTGTGCTAAGTCTCTTTCTTCGAAAACGTTCCCGTTTTGTCTACCTAGTTTAGCTGACCCAGTGGGCGCAAAGGGGTTGTAAATAATTATTTCTAACATTGTGAGGAGCCTTAGAGTGGCGTTCTTTGTTTTTCTTTTTCCGTGAAGTTTTATATGTTTCCCAAACGGCTGAAACACATTGGTAGCTTGTTTATTTTACGAAATTCCGCGCTGACTCCAGCCCTTCGAAGCACTCATTAGATATAGCTTGAATAAGCGGAAAGTGCACTCCATTAGTAAGATTGATATTATTAACAATAATAATATCAATAATAATAATAATATCAATAATAATAATAATATTAATAATAATATCAATAATAATAATAATATCAATAATAATAATAATATCAATAATAATGATGATGATATGTAGGAATACATACTAGTAATTTCAGATTAACCCATCACTATTAAATTTAACGTTGTGAAATCACAATATTATTCAGTTAAGTAAAATTATTTAGAATTTCAGTGTTTTCTGACGTCACAATTGAATTCATAATCCCCTTCTGATGAAACTGCTCGGTGTGTTTGTAAACTTCTGTTAATGTGGATCAGTCAGTGGTTCCTGAGCAGTATGAGTAATACCCTCTTTTAAGACGAGGAAGCTTTGTGAAGCAATTTCTAATCGAATCTTGGCAACTACACGTTACTTGCGCGTTGCCAACTAGACACATGACATGTAAGAGGGCTCCGAATGATGCCAGGAAGCATTTTAGGCTCAGTCGCCCTTGTATTCACTTTTATGGCCGAACTTTATTTAGCGGATGCTGATTAAACTATCGTCGTTCGAGATTTAGGGCACGATGCAATATCACATATTTCAGAATATATAACATACAATTAATCGCTTAGACTTAGATTAAACTATCGTCGTTCGATATTTAGGGCACGATGCAGTATCACGTATTTTAGAGCACACACACCTGCCTAACAAGTGGTGATATAAAATAAACAAAACAACATACAATTAGTTGCTTACATGTTTGCATTCTGAACGTTGCTTTTACGACTAGACCACTTCGATGCATCGTAATTTTTGCACGATATAAGAAATGTTTGTTTATACGTAAAGTCAAACATACGCTAGGTATTAATAGAAATCTGCTGCGGATATAAACACTTTCCTCAAACAGTTACATGCACTGTTGCGTGTAGGAAAATAGATTTAGGGAAGCGAAGTGAAACCACTAAAATTGGGCAGTTCAGAATCTTGTAGATCACTTCTATTGGTGTAACGATTATCTTCGATGTGTGTAGTGGAGAAGGTGCTGGAATAGGAGCTCGTGCGTTAGCGCCGAGTGGCGTCGGGCGGCTGGGAGTGGCCGGGTGCAACGTCACCGCGCGAGGACACTCCGGGCGCCCGCGGTGCTGAGACGTGGCGGCGGCGGCGGCGGCGGCGGCGCGGGGCGGCCTTCCCGGCCTTGCGTCACGGCGCGAATTCCCGAAATAACGCTGCGTCTCGGCGGCGATCACCAGCGCCAGTAAAAATACCCGCGGGCAGCCACGCGCAGAACGGAGCGGGGCGTGGCGGGGCGGGGAGTGCGATCGCACACGCTCCCGCCTACGCAGTACCCGCCTCCCCTCCCCATCCTCCCGCCTCTCCACGACCTCCCGCTTGACCGGCTGAGGTGGCTCAGAGCTTTCACGGCAGTGCCTCTGTCCGGGAGGCCCTAGGGTTCGAGTTTCTACGGTGGCAGGATTAGACAGCGCGGGCAGCAACGCGCGGAACAGAGCAGGGCGTGGCGGGGAGGGCCGGGGAGTGGCGAGGGGGCGAGGCGGAGCGGGGTTGGGAGCGGAGCGAAGGGGCGGGGCGGGGTGGGGTGGGGAGTGTGATCGCACACGCTCCCGCTTATGCACTGCCCCCTCCACTCCGCTTCTGCCCCATCCTCCCACCAACGAGAGATTAGAATAATGCCAAAATAAATCAGATGGAAAAAAAGAGTCAATGTCGTTTAGTTCATATGAAGGACCTAGCAAAATATATTATTTATAGTAAGTATTGAGTAATATAAATTAGTTATAAAGATATCTGCTAACTTTGCTTAACTCCTGGATATTGATTCCTTCCTATTAGTAATTTTTTTGTCCAACAATTTTTTAGGTTTAGGCTTTATTTAAGGTGTTGAAGAAGGAGGCAACAATTGCTACTAGGTCCTTGCATTTAGCAATTTCCATGCGAGCGCTTTCAGCAGTAGTCTCTCCGCCGCGGTGGGCCGTGAGCCGCGCAGCCACCCTGCAGCTCCGCCCCGAGGAAGGTCGCCCCGCGTCGCGACGCGCGCAAATTTGCGCCCGAGGGCGGGGGCGGGGGCGGGGGCGGGGGCGGGGGCGGGGAGGGGCGGAGCGACAGACGTCGGCCAGACGCGGCGTCGCCCGGCGGGGGCGTCGTCCGCCCGTCACGCACCTCTCCTTCCCCCCTCCCTGCAAGTGAGGAAAGGCTTGCGCCTCATTTGGAGCCACTGTGAATAGCCCAGTACAGGGGTGTCCGAATGGCGGCCCGCTGCATACGGCCCGCGGTCACATTTATTGTGGCCCGCGAAAGATTATTAGTCAGAAATGAAAGTCCCGTGAATCCATGTCAGGCGAGAACATTGTGTTCCGAGCCTGCCGGGGTCAGCATCCACTTTAATGTAAAAATAAGTGAAGTTTAGATTTAAGGAATTTTTTCCTAGTAAATTTAGAAATACAAAATCATCTCACTGCGTTATGCATGGTACGGTTTGATATCACGCACGATTCCATTCCCCCTTCCCCCCGTTTTGGAGCAGCCGGGTATAGTGCCGAGATCAAAAATTAGGGAAAGTCAGGTGTGCATCGCCCGAGTAAAGAAAATATGGCCCGCAACCATATTACAGGTTTTAGTTGTGGCCCTTGAGGCCTTGCAAGTTGGATACTCGTGGCCTAGTACGTTTCAAACACTCGCTGGACGTATTCTACAATGAAATTATTCCTGCGTTGTTCTTCAACGAATACAGCTGTTAAATGGGTTTCAGTTAATAGTTATTAAAAACAGTTGGAATTCAGTTAAATTCACTATATTCAATAAGGGCTAACGAATAAAACTGGCTATAGTTAACGTTGCTTTGTATTGATAGAGAAAGTAACGAACCGTGACCATTTACATCCGTCGTGTGTCGTTCATCAGTTTTCAAAAATCACCTTTTCTTCATAAATAAGAAACGCCTATCTTGGAAAATGAATACTCATACGCCATCTTTTGCTACGACTCTTCCTTTCGATTGTGCTTAACGGACGGCGGAATGTTAATATTCTTAACGGGCGCCAGATAATATGAGTGGCTATTCGTCCTTTTATTTAGTTGCGTTACGTCGATATAATAGTACAGTATAACAAATCATTTATTTAAATACCCATAAATTTTCACATGAAATTAATAGTTGCAGCACCATACCTTTTTCGTTTAGAGGTTGGTCAGCTCTTGTCAGATTGCGATAAAGGGAATTCTCATGAATTTTAAGATTTAAGACAGTTTATCTCATGCAGTATATCACATTTGGAAAGAATCGTACATTCACTTGTTCTTCATGGAGCTTGACAAAATGTCATTGGAGTATTTAAAGAATTCATAATTGATTGCATTTTAATGGAAGAACATCTTCTATATTATGTGATTGACTGATGCGCAAAATTAAACTCTCTTCAGCAATTTTAAAAATTGCCATACATATCTTCAAACTCCCTCTGACACTCTCAGGAGCAAAATTTGTTTAAATTTAGAGATAAAATGGCTGTCATGAATGTGGTCAGTTTCTATTCAATATAACTTAATATCTTACCTTTTTTAAATTACGATCTAAAAAAGGGCACAAGACAATTAATACAGTGCGATAAAAAAAGTATTTGCTGGACCCCAAGAAGATGGTTCTCTCTTTCGTCCACGCAGGTCTTTACTCTCCACCGGAAAGTAGCTCATCCGCCGCGGCCACGCCCGTCTGCTCCGATAGACGAGATCTGCGCGACCTTCTGTTTTGTGTCGTGTCGTCACCGTTTCCAGGAACGCCCTCTGTAGACGCGGCTCGTGGCAATCGGCCAATCTGCAGAGTGGGGGAGACATTTGTGTCACTCCGCGCATGGGGGACTTTCAACGAAATCTGAATGAGAATTTCATGTTGATGCTAAGGAGTGTCGCTTTTATGTTTGTGGGGAAATTCGAGGACGTTGTGAATGGACGTTTTTTCGTTTCTGGAGCAGCTTTGAGATGAAAGTATTGATGAGAGGAAAATAAGTCACTGGTGACGTACCGGAAATTCCAATGCATCTTGTAGATTCCCAAACATAAGTAATAAGTTTTCCCCTGCGATTCCTGGGAGAAAAGGATTTTTGATGAGAGTTACATTATTAGAGATCGGATTTCTATTCATTATCAAATGCTAAAATATGCACGCAAACATGCACTAACAAATAACCAAACATGCATAATACGGGGTAAAAATTGACAAAACATGAACAATCAAATTTTGGTTTTGTATATTTTTCATTTTAGTGCCTTTTGCAACAGTGAACAATTAACACTTTTTCTAAAGTATACTCCGACAAATTCATCTTTTTGTCAGAAACGAATGTTTTTGTATGCAGAATATGTGTTTTGTATGTCACAAGGAAAAATTGGAGCATTCTTAAAAGATTATGTCTGAGCCAATGTGAGATCAAATTCTGAATTTTCTGAATTTAAGAAATATAATGTTCTTTTTACATTTTGGAGAAATTTTAGATCAGAATTTGGATTAAACACTTAATATATTTTTTCCGGCAGCAACACTAACACCTCCAAGCACTAATGCCACAGACATATCAACTTCAACAATTATTTTTGACTCCACTAGAGGTAAACCTGCTGTTTTTAATTTATGCATTTGCTATGGGCAAATTTACGAAATTTGATTAAATATATTTTTTTAATTTTTTGTAGGCATTGTTTTTAACATTTTATACAACACTAGCAGACTGAGAATCTGCTTTTGTTTTCCCTTTCCATTGTCAGTTAGGAAGTGATATTGAGTTTCAGCTTCCTGTATCTACATTATCTTTAAGATTTTTAGATATTTAGATATTACAGTGAACGTACCTACACGGAATACTCTTAAATCACAAACAGCAATAGATCAAATTATAATTAACAAAACCACAACTAGATATGAAATAATAACGAATAATCTAGGTTACAGTGACCACGATGCACAAATTCTTACAATTACTAATAACGTGAATACTGACACAATAAATAAAACACGCATGTGCAGAGCATTTACTACAGTTAACATAAAGTTATTTACGGACTACTTGCTGAAAGAATCATGGGAGGCAGTTTATAACGCTATTGACACAAATGAAAAATATAATTTATTTTTCTCAAAGCTTTCATTTCTCTTTAACGCATGCTTTCCTATTAAAAAGAGAAAATTAAACATTTCACGAAAAAGTAATACTTGGATCACAAAAGGAATTAGAACATCGTGTAAAAATAAACGTACTCTCTACTTTATTTCTAAACGTCATGACGTATCTCAAGATTTCCTTATCTACTTTAAAAAATACAAAACATTGTTACGAAAAGTCATAAGGCAGGCTAAAATCATGAAAAACGATCAGGATATTTTGAACTCAAATAATAAAACAAAAGCAATGTGGAATATAATAAAAAATACGACCAAATCAACTAGAAAACCCGTAGAGAATGTTGTTTTAAAATATAACGATATAAATGTGAACGATCCGGCAACAGTGGCTAATCTCTTTAACCAATACTTTTCGAGAATTGCTGCCGATCTCACTAAGGGTCTTCAGGCACAAAATTCAAAAACAGACAGTTCACCCAAAATTTTAGACACAATGTTCGTTTCCGAAACTTCTTCCTATGAAATTCTCAAAATAATCGGTAAACTAAAAAATAAATATTCGTCCGGTTTAGATGAATTCCCAGATTCTTTGTTAAAGACTTGTGCGTATGCCATTATACACCCGTTAACTCACATATTTAATGCATCTTTATGCACTGGAACGTTTCCAGATATTTTCAAAACAGCTAAAATTAAGCCGCTCTTCAAAAAAGGCAACAAAAATGAAATTCAAAATTATCGGCCCATTTCTCTTCTATCAGTTTTTTCAAAAATATTAGAGAGACTTTTTACGTACGAATGGAAACCTTTCTCACTAAACACGACGCGCTTTCAGATTGCCAACATGGATTTAGAAAATCAAAATCAACGGAAACAGCTATATTTTCTTTTCTTAAAGATGTCGCCTCATCATTGGATCAAAAAGAAGCACCTATTGGATTATTTTTAGATCTCTCAAAAGCTTTTGACGTTATTGATCATGACATTTTACTTTCCAAATTACCTTCATATGGAATTCGTGGTATTGCTCTAGATTGGTTATGTTCGTACCTTAAACAACGATCTCAGAGAGTTGAAATACCTTACTGGAATGATGGAACATTACGTACGCACCTTTCCGACTCTTTGCCCATTCCATGTGGAGTTCCTCAAGGATCGATTTTAGGCCCTATTCTGTTCCTACTTTACGTAAACGATATGCCCTCGACGATTCGAAACGGAAGAACGGTTCTCTTTGCGGATGATACGAACATCCTTTGCAATAAAGAAACCGTAAATAGTACAATATCAGATGTTTCAAATTGGTTCCGAAATAACAAATTAATAGTAAACGAAAAGAAAACGGTTTTAATGCAGTTTTCCATTTCAAATAAACAATTCTGTGCTCCATTGAAAATGAACAGTGTACCATTGACTGATGTTAAGGCAACAAAATTTTTAGGTCTCTCAATTCAGTCAAACCTTAAATGGAACGTCCATTTAAATGAATTGAACACAAAATTAAGTTCATTATGCTACGCGTTCAGAATTCTTGCAAATTCAGTCAGCCTTCATACTGCTCGTTGTGTATACTTCGCGAATGTTCATTCCCGCCTGAGATATGGCATAATATTCTGGGAAATACATCTTATAGCTCCCAGACTTTTAGATTACAAAAACGAATTGTACGAATAATAACCAAATCCCACCCACGTGATTCTTGTAAGCCTCTCTTCATTAATCTAGGAATTCTACCATTACCGTGTCTTTTTATTTACGAATCAGTGGTTTTGTAAAAAATGACTTGCTTAAGGGCGGGAATATATTTTCAGAAAATGCCGAAGTCTATTACTATAACACTCGACGTATCAATTATTCATCAGGTGACAGTATCAACAGCTCATTAAAAAAAATTCACATACAATACACATTATTTTACAACACTTTGCCTTGCCTAGAATTCAATGATCGTTTATAACTGCTTCTATACAACGATTAGACTATACTGAGCATCACAAGAAAAGTAAAGTTAATTTAACAATGATACATATGCATTATTTACCATTTGGACTGTATAAATGAGTATAAATAACCTGTAACAACTATTGTACAACAGCTTCCGGGTCAATGACCCCCATCTCGATCAGGTTTTTCGTCCAGTTTCGAGGATCCATTGAGCAAATGCTGAGATGGCCCTTGTTTGCTTCTGACATAATGTTTTCATTTTCTGTGTTTATTCTAGAATTCAGTTCGGTATGGAAATATCAAATTATCGTGTCCATTGGTCGCTAGAAAGTAATAAGCCAAAATTTTAAAGTTTTTAATTTAAAAATAGATTTTATTACATGGGAGTTTTTTTCCTTTTTTTCTGCCTTTCAAAATCAATGATGTTACTTGTTTATTGAAGTGTGCGTATTAACGACGTGAGAGGATTTTTTGTTTTTTTTTTGTGTAATTTTTTAAAAAAAATGAGTAGTAAAATGAACTCTACGATCAAAAATTTGAAAATTCTACATCCCATAGCAAGTTTACGAAAAAAATTGGAGCCATTTGATGAAAATAAATAAATAAAATCATCATTGTTACAGAAAACTGCTGTGTTTTTGAGAAACTTTATTTAACATTATTTAAACCACACGTAATCATAAATATAATACTGTGAAGAAATCGCCTCTAAAGTAAGTATTACCGACGTGAGAGACAAGTCAAAAAAATTACATTTTTGTAGTTTTTGACAAAACAAAAGAATAGAGCAATATGACGTTAACGTTATCGTATATGGTTTGTTTGGCATTAACCGTACAAAAAATTTAAAAGAAAAAAATTTGGAGACGTTTTTGAGAAAATGTTGTTTTTATTATTTTTTAAATTGCAAATATTGCACGCACTATTGCACGAAAATACTAAAATTTCAACAAAAAAAATATACATGACTTAATTTAAAGAACTATTTTTGCACAGCAAATTTCATTTGAAGGAAAAATCCATGTCTTCAATTTGTTAAATATAGAACCTTGGCAGACTCGTAATTTAGGAAAATTAACAATTGACAAGTTCGAAGTTTACGGTCATCAGCTGTTTCAAACAGCACAAATTAACTTTTAAACAAAACCTTGCCTTAAAACAAAAATAAGGCGAGGTGACCATGCAATTACCTAATGAAATGTTTCGGGGCTAACACAGAAGACCCCTACGCTATCGGAATCAGGAAGATTGTCGTCACAATCGAAACCTTTCGAAAGGAGGATCCAGATTCGGAAAGAAACAGGAACATAAATTCTAAAGGATCTCGGAAGTGGAGATATAACAATCCAAATAACTTACAATTTTTACATTTATTGCAAACTATAAAAACATACAAAATAAATTTCTCTGGCTGAACAGACTTAAAAATTGCTGCAAGAGAAACGACACAGAATTACGAGAAAAGATTACAAAGTTGTCAGACGGAAAGATGCCGTCTCTATACAAAAAGCTGTCAAAAAACACAGGAACACTATTGAAAGGCGCTTCCAAACAATACGCCTGAACGTTAAACAGAATTACTGTATTCAAAACATTCCCGTCGAAGTCCAATTTAGGACAAGGAAGTTGAATACACAATTAACAAAATTACAAAGAAGTCGACTTCGGCTATCTTTCAATACACAACAGTGACATGCTGTGACTATTGCAAAACGAGCCATTCAAACGTTAAAACCAAATTTTTGTATGAGTGCACATTAATACAAACTTGTATGGAAATGGATCATTTACCAAATTTACACCTTTTTACCAAAGTTGTCGAACAAGCAGGAATACTCTGGAACGGAAGCAGAGCGGCCTAACTGACGCCCGCCCGTGCTTTCGTTCAACTAGCTGCGGCGACACGCTCTGCCGAAATACATGCGGCCTTCAAACGCCGTTGATGCACTGAGCACTGGTAGTGGTAGCTCAGTGCATCAACTGATGTCACTGCAGCGCCTCTAACCGGAGGTCCTAGGTTCGAGTCCTGACGGTGCAGATTTTCGTACTAGCTTTTCAGCAGGTCGAATTCAGCTGCCGTCTGGAGGAGAATTCTAGCGGCAGCTGTCGATCGGTAGTTTTCCGTGGTTTCTCCGATCAACACCAGGCGAATGCCGGAGCAGTACCTACCAACGGGCCACGGACCGCGCGCGATCTGTCCTTCCTATTCCGTGTCCTATCCTCTCCCATTACACACACACTACACTAACATGCACTACACTACCACATATTCCGGGAGACCGGTCGGGAGCTTAGAGCTTGCCCCACTGGGGCGGTGCCCCGTTGGTGAGAGTCTGGTTAGGGGGAAACCCCACTAGCCGACGGTGGTCGGCGCCGGATCTGGCCATCCAGCGGGGAAGATCACCGCCATCTCCCGAGAAAGAAACATGCACTACACTAACGGGACTAATGACCGAAGCGTTGACGCGCCCGGAAACACGAAAATCAATCAATCAATTCAAACGCCCGCACGATATCGAGCCAGAGCGTGCCAGCGACGCGCTGTGGCCCAGACGACGTGACTGCCGCCTACGGGACCAGAGAGGCGCAGCTGAAATGGATCACGGCCGATGCCGTACGGACCCAGCTGACGCCTATTAACGAAGCTCCACTATATCGAATGCGACCGATGTCTTACGACGGGAGCAGGAAACTAACATTAATACAAACAAATTAGTAATGCACAGCCCTTATTTGGCACACCACACAAATTTCGGGGGCCAACAAATGCCCAAACGCTGCCAAAGAACTGCAACGTGGTCTACAAAAACGAACAAACAGAGTAAACCTGCAATATAACAAAGGCGAGTTCACATAACCATTACAAAACCACAAGAAACACCAAAATTCAGATCCAATTCTATACCAATAAAACCAACATTGCCTAAATCAGGCTAAAAGCACTCATACACATACATAAAAATACAATATAACGACTCTGAAGGAGCCGGGCCCTTTAAAACATGAATAATGGCTCGTGACATGACTATGAAAAAGCGTGCTCTCAGCACGAACAACCAAACAAAACAAAGGTGGCTTACGGAAGGCGAAGTGCGATAGTATACTTGTGTAGTTTTGTGAACGCACGTAAGGTGCAATGTACGTTCACGCCACCGCGGTGCGGCCATTCCTACCCTTACGGGCATCTATGGCCAATCCTGCAACATGAAAAGAAAAAACAGATCAGTTAGATTTTAGCCAACTGGCGCGCGCATTGCGTGTGCTGAAATTCAAAGCTTATATTTCAAGTCTCATTTCGCTGTTTCAGATTTCTCTTACTCCAGGAATTGTTTCGGTCGCTTATACTTCGCCCGCTGATCGGGTTCGTATGAAGCGACCTCGGAAATGAGAGTGTTTTCCGAGTCAGCGGCTTTTTTGAAGAATTTTGTACTAATGCTTTTAAAGTGCTCTTTTAGCAGTGGCATTGAAACATCGCGATGCAAATTTTGAATTAAAGTATATTTAGGGGCGCAGAGGGCGGCCCTAAGGCATTCATTTTGAACTACCTGCAGTTTATTTAAATGAGTTTCTGCAGCAATCGCCCAGCTAGGGCATGCGTAGTCCATTTGTGGCCTAATAATTGCTTTATAAAGCGTGAGGCAGTTTGCCGTTGACAGTTTGCTCCGCCTATGAAATAAGCATCGCAAGCGGCCTCTGGTCTGCCGCGCTTTCTTCCGCACGTTATTTATGTGCAGGCTGAAAGTGAGTGAGCTATCTAATGTCACTCCTAGGTATTTGACATTTTTGGCCCAGTTGATTACATCTCCACTAAGCGCGAGCGGCCTCGGCTGCGTGAATCGCTGTCGCCGTGTAAAGAGCACGGCCGTGCTCTTACTCACATTGACTTTGACCCGCCACAGCTTCAGCCACTCCTGGATCTGAAGTAGATGTTGATCCAAGTACTTCTGGAGAAGCTCGATCTTTTTGGACGTGGCTATTACAGCCGTATCGTCTGCGTACAGTGCGAGTTCCGTCTGCGGGTGCGAGGGAATATCACGCACATAGAGGCTGAAGAGCGTAGGAGCTAGCACGCTCCCTTGTGGCACTCCGGCCCGTATGGCGCGGCGGGTGGATTTAGCATTCAGAAGCGTTACTTGAAACGTTCTGTTTGCTAGGAAAGAGTGGACAAGGTGTACTAGGTAGGTAGGAAGGTGCAGGGTGTGGAGTTTGTATAGGAGGCCGACGTGCCAAACCTTGTCAAATGCGCTGGCAACGTCGAGGAACACTCCGCCTGTGAATCGGCTCTCGTTGAAGTTGCGTCTTATGCGGTCTGTAATTCGCACAAGCTGGTGTGTTGTGCTGTGGCCCGCGCGAAAGCCAAACTGCTCCTTATTCATTAATGAATTATCTGAAACATATTTTACAAGTCTTTTTAATATTAGTTTTTCACACAATTTTCCGAGTGTATTCAATAAGCTGATTGGTCTATACGACTCGATACGATACGGCAGTTTAGGATTTTTTCCCTGCTTATGAAAAGTTAGTACATGAGCATGTTTCCACTGACTCGGAAAGTGCTGAAACATAAAAATTGAATTAAATAGTGCGACAAGAAACATTATGGCTTGTTGCGGCAGCTTCTTCAGGACGTCGTTACTGATGCCGTCTGGGCCGGGAGCTTTTTTGGCTTTTAGCTCTGCAATGGCCGCTTTAATTTCTGCTTCATCTGTGAAACTCGGCTCGTCGGCGGGCGCGTGCAGTGCCGCCATCACCGTTTGTTGCACTTCGACAACGTGCGGGATTGGCGGCGCCTCCTCTACCGGCTGAAACTGAGATTCTAAAGCATTAGCAAGGAGTTCCGCTTTCGCCTCGTTCGACTCGGCGTATTCTCCTGGGCTGATTTGCAGCGGCGGCATCGTCACTGGATTCCTGGAAAGCATGCGGGAAATTCTCCATAATGAATTATCCTCAGGTTTGAGGCCTGATAGAAATTTTTCCCATTTCTGATTGCGAAATTCTGCTAGTTCGATTTCAACTTTCCGCTTTAATCGATTTAGCTCTCGCTTATCAGCGGGGTGTCGCGTGCTCTGCCACACTCTGCGCGCTCTGTTTTTCCTAGAAATTAAATTACAGAGAAAAGGTGTTAATGGTTGCTCCTTCTTAGAGGAGCGCTGCTTCTCAGCTGCGGCGTTGAGGCTGTCAGTCACAGCTTCGGCGAATTTAGCTGCTCCAGTTTCTATCTGCTGCGGATCTGAAAGAGCGGATGCGTCTGGAATGCGCTGCTGTAGCTCCGTCTGAAATTGTTTCCAATTTGTGCGCCGCTTCTGCGTCGTAGGTGCAATAGACAGTGCAGCGCCGCCGCGTCTCATCTCTGCGATTACTGGGAAGTGGTCTGAGGAAAGTTCATAGGTAGTGGTTAGAATAGGTGAATAGTGAAGTTTATGGCAAAGCGCGATATCTAAAACATCGGGCTTGCCATTCGTCTGGTGAGGATAAAAGGTAGGTGAGGCGGGAGCAAAAATCTCGCAGCCGTTTGCGTCGGCAACTGCTTTCAGCTTACGGCCGCGAGGGCAGGTGATGCGGGAACTCCAGGCCGTGTGTTTGGCATTGAAATCGCCAGCCACAATTGTTGGAGTTGAGTGCGCCTCTACTAGTTTAGCAATATCTGCTGCTAGTTGGGCGCACGTTTCCGCGGAGCGGTCAGGACGAGCGTAAAGAGAGACAAGCCGCAACGGCCCGCGCTCCGTCTGCACGACAACAGCGGTGGCCTCGGCGTGCTGCAGCTGCGGGAGAACTGAAACATAATGATTTATGTTGCGTCTTATTAATATTGCTGTTCCGCCTCTATTATTGGCGGCCGTCGTATTGGCTGCTTGCGCCGCTCTGTCGTTCCGGTAGCAGATATAGCCTGGAATATGAAAAGAAAGATGCGGGCTTAGCCATGTTTCACCCAGCATCATGACAGAAATATTATGCCGAGCGAGAAAGCTGTGTAGTTCTGACTGCTTCACTCGCGCGCAGATGCCGTTGCAGTTCCAGAAAGCAACGGTGCAGCTGTTCCTGTAAAAAGAAGGAGAAGCAGCCATTATTTAGGGAACGGAGGTACGAGGTGCGGGCGAGGACGAGGAAGAGCGTGCCTCATCCGCCGCTTCCGCCGCAGCGGCCGCCGTCACCTCATGGGAGTGCACAAGTAATTGTGTCACTAGGCGAGGTGCGCTGGTCGCGCACCGGCTTATATAGGCCTCCCAGAAGGGGAGGGGGGGTCGCCGAAGCGTCAGCGGGGCGTAGCGGGGAAATATCGATTCATTTACAGAGCTATACAAACTCCATGCTTGCAAAAGTTACGTTTGCCCCTTAGAAGGTAGGCAACTAGCGGGCCATGGCTGCAGTACAGAACAGAAGGGGGCGATCCGATGGTAGAGCCCCCTGGCGGTAATGCCAGAACTAATGGCTGATGGACATGAAATAATTTTTGTTTTGCCATAAAAGCATTAATTCTGCAGCTAAAAAGGCAAACAAGGTGTCTGTACAACCCTAAATTTTATATTTTGTTAGTAGAACCCACTATAACCAGTCATTTTCTTATAATAAAGAAAAACCTGTTTTGAAATCAATAAAAATGTTGCACCTAGTATCAATTTTTTCTCAGAGTCAAACCAACCGAAAAATTAGATGTTTATAACAATTTCTTAGGTGTTTGAAACCTTCTCATGGCCATGAGATCACAGTTTGAATTTTACAATTTACCATTTTTGAGAAAATTGATAACAAAAAGTTGCTTATATGTTACCATGCTTAACTTAATTACAGAATAAATCCTTATAAGCTAAGAGTACAAAATCTTCTCAGATGGACTTCTCAGATGGACGTTGGCTTCAAGATGTTGTTGTAGCACAAAATTTCAATCACTATGATCACTTAAATTTTTCAAATTTAACACAATTTTGTAGCTGCAGGAAGACGCCGGAAAAAATTCAAACTTTTGCAATTTTCGAAAATTCAGAGTTAATCGTTAATTTCTGACATATGCCACCTTTAAGCATGTATTTGGCTCTTATCTTACAAGAAATTTAAAGAAAAAAATTTGGAACCGTTTTTGAGAAAATTTTGAAAATGTCCGGGGGACGTTATGTAATGTACCCCCATATTTTAAAGAATATTTTTCAAAATTTCAAAGCTTCAATTAGAGCCAGATCGGCATAGGATTATTCAATTTGGAAAATATCGTACCTGTGGTTTAGGCCCTAGCAGTGTTCACAGACGGACGGACAGACAGACGGACAGACAAATGGACGGACGTTTTGCTTCCAATTGGTTTTTCGGCACCAAGGACCCACAAAGCAGGGATTCTGGCTACTCCACGTATTAGAGGATATTTTTCTCTTAATTTAGCAACTGATTTTTTGCACTTTTTCGACACCAAAGCCCCGCAATTTTTTCCGCCAAAAATCCGTCGTTTTTGCGCGCAGAATTACATAAATTTCTCTATACTACGTATATTACTCCGTACATACGTACGTATATGTGAAAGTAAAAAGGGTTTAGAAAATGGTTATTTGAAGGGTGTTCTTTATTAAGGAAATTGTCGTTACAAGATATATTTCCAAATGACGGAGATTATTTTAAGATTCTGATGATGTCTATAAGTAATGCAAATGGTAAACGATCTTTCTCTGTTTTGAAGCGCGTAAAAAATTATCTGAGATCGAGTCTTAAACAAGACACATTGAATACATTATTTCTGTTAAACATAGAAAATGACGTTTTGGGACACGTAGTTTGAGGACACTGTTAAGATATTTGTCGAGACTAAAGTGAGAAAATGAGATTTTGTATGGCAACGCATATTTTATAAATACACATAAATCCAAATTTGATTCTAATATCAATTTTTTTGTAATAAAATGTAAATTATACTAAAAAATACAAATTATTTAATAATTACCTAATATTTTTAATTTATTGACCTACAAATGGTTGATGTTATAAAAAAGTGCAAACATATAATCATTTATTTATACGTATACAATATTTGCATTGATTGCAAATATCGTACATTTTTAATTCAAAACATTATAAATAACTTGTAACAAAAAACAACAAAAAAAACAAAAAAAAAGCGGAAAAGCATTTAACATCCTAGGGCACACCTAAGTCAAAGTGAGGCACTCTAATTATTTATCAGAAATTAATAGTTGCGGTTTACGTATCCCCTCCAATTTGTGTATGGAAATAGGGAAACAAATTTTTTACATAATGAAAGTTCTGATCTCTCTACGAGACAGTTTTTACAACATGGATGTCAACAACAATTACTCGTCTCTTAATAAAATTTCAATTGTCTCAAAACCAAGACATACGTATTTTTGTATCTGACTATTGTGTATGTGGAAATGACAATAATAAAACGTGATAAAATTATCTCTATATTTTGCATGTTCTCTTTAACAATTATGTGAAACAGAAGCATCATGGTATAAGAGAGAAAAGTAAGTAACAAAAAAGAAAATGGCATTACTTTACTCAATAAAACAGTTAAAATAAATTTCTTGACTTTTTTCTACTCATGTCAAACTCCCATCTTTCCCATTCATAAATGTTCAGATGCTACGAAAATGTTATTTTAAATCATTGTGGTTTTTAGATTTTTTCTACTTTGCAAGCTCTTTCTGGTCAGACTGAAATACAGAGACAAATTTATATTATAAAGTAATGAACATCTAAGAAATATCACTAACCAAAATTATTCAAAATTTGAATGACATTTATGTACCTTCTCTGTTCTGCAAGAGACCTTTGCTTCACCTTTGCTTTGTGATGATGACTCCAGTAAGTCTAGGCCTAAAAGATTGTATTTCTACAGCCTTGCCAGGTTGTACATTCCGACCTTTACTTAAGGTAGCCATGCCTGGCGCTTGTTTGTGACGTCACATCAATGAGTGTATCTTAGAAGGGAAGCGTCGAACTATACTTGGGTTTTTCTAACAAAGCATCTGAAGGTAGTATCTTCGAGATGGAATATGGCACGGCTATTCGCGTCTTTCTCGGTCGTACCGCTAGAGTCGCTTGATCTGCAGCACTGCTTGACACGGTCGCAATCATGCGACATCTTGGGACAGGACCGAGAAAGACGCAAAATATCGTCCTATATACCATCTTGAAGATAGTACCCTCATATGCCACGTTAGAAAAAAAGCAAGTACAGTGAAATAATCCATCACATGCGAATATATATGATTAATTGAATTCAAACGTGCAAAATTTTCACATGGATTTAGGTAATGACAATTTCAGAGAGAATCGTGGAAGTTTTCCACTAGAACTCTTTCCAAGGGAAGTCATTCACTGGTTTTGCAATCTAGGTATGCAATTGGACCCTCAACGGTATACGTCGTTGTGCACATCGGGTACACGCCCTTTCTATTCTATCGTGAACACATTAAGTACATTCCAATTCGCAGTCAAGTTCTCTAGAGATTTGATCGCATTAAGAAAAAATGTATTTTCGTAATTGTAATTGTAGGAAGACGCCGAAAAAAATTGAATTTTTTCATTTTTCGGAAAATCAGGGTTTTTAACCAACATGAGACTACACAATTTTCTTAAACGTCCTTCAGACTACCCAACAACAAAATTTCATCAAAAACGGTGTGGCCGTTTTTGATAAAAAATTGTTTAAACAAAATTAAAAATTGCTTATATTTTACGCATAGTTACGTGAAAAATACTCAAATTTTCGAAAAAATGGAAAATTACCTTATTTTAAAATCTATCTTTAAGGAACAGATTTTATTAAGGGAAAAATCTATATCTTTAATATTTGAGTTGTATGAAGACGCCGAAAAATATTCGAATTTTTGCAATTTTCGATAAATCAGAGATTTCAACAATAATGAGACCTGCATCATTCTCTTAAACGTCTTTCACGCTATCCAACAATTAAATTTAATGAAAAACGATCCCGCCAATTTTTTTGAAAATTTTGAATATGTCCCCAAGGCTTAATGTAAAGTATCACCAAAATTAAAATAACGGTTTCGAAATCAAGTGACCGCGACATCAGCCAGATCGATTGGGGAATATAAATTTTGGAGAAAGTTGGCTGAACGGTTCAGCCGCTAGCGTCATTTACAGACAGACCGACAGACGTTTTGCCGTCATTCGATTTTTCGGTATCAAGGACCCACAAAACATGGATTCTGGGTACATCACGTGTTAGAGGATTTGTTTTTGTAAATTTAGCAACTGAATGTATCCACTTTTTCGTTACCAGGACCATGTAATAAAGAGTTTTTCTTCCGAAAATTCGCCGTTTTTTCGCGCAGAATTGCATAACTTTGTCTCTATCTCGGTAGCGGTAGCGAGAAAGTAAAAAGTGAAAAAAAAAAAAAAAAATACTCTTGAGAAACTAGACCCTAAGGACGTCAACAAAGCTGTATGACACTACTGCAGAACACAAAAATATTAGCTCAAAAATCAATGTTCAGCCAGCTTTAGAATAAAAGCCAGCTGACAAAAAAAAAATCAAATATTAGAACATAACCACTTGTAAACGAATTTTAGGCTTCCCAAAATACTAATATTATTAATAAATATGAATATTTCTTACTGTAAAAAATAATAATACATCGCAACCATTCAACCCGAGAGAGACTATTCAACTCTTAATCGTTTTTTAATTGAAACAAAATAAAAAAATTAAGATAGAACAAAACTGCTTATATAGGCTCACTGAAATTACTAATTATTAGTATATATTATTATAAAACAACAATAAGTTGCAACATCATTCAACTGGAAATTATTTTTTAACGAATGAGTAGAACATACAGAACATTATTTTTAACCTACGTACTATTCATAACATTACGGACTTTGTCGATATATCCTTGATACAAGTGCTCGTCAACTTTGGCTAAAAGTGTTGCAAAAATACAACCCAACCGATCAAGTTCGCACTTCCTCACGGCATTCAGAACCTAATAATATTTAAACTACACTGCAGAACCAAATTTTCTGTTAACATATTATACGTATCATTATGTACTATTTGTTGATATTGCCTTTGAATTAATTGCTCGTCATCTTTAGCAAAAATGGTCGCAACAAAACAACCCAATCGATCAAGTAGGCCAACACACTTCCTCACGGCATTCAGAGTCTAATAATTTTTAAACTAGACGACAGAACACAGTATTATTTTAAACATATTATACGTAATATTTTATGTTATTTGTTAATATAGCCCTGAAATGAAGTACTCGTCAACTTAAGCAAAAAATGTTGCAGCAATACAACTCAACCGCTCAAGTATGCAACTCCTCATGGCTTTCAGAGCATCAATTTTTAAACTAGACTGCAGAACCAAATTTTCTATAAACATATTATAAGTGTCAGTATGTACTATTTGTTAATATAGCTCTTGAATTATGTGCTCGTCAACATTAGAAAAAAATGTTGCAATAATTCAATCCAACAGATGAAGTACGTACTCCCTCCCGACATTTGGAGTTTAATAATTTTTATACTAGACGACAGAACACATATTCCTTTTAACATATTACACACATGATTACGTAGTATTTGTTGACAGTGGCGAGATTCAGGAAGGACAAGGGGGAGGGGGCAACTGCCCCCCCCCAATGTTGGAAGAAGTTTTTTAAAAACATTTCATTTCGCCGATCTTCAATATTTTTTAATCACAAACCATTTACTTTTTTCTGTATTTTTAAAAATTTAATAATAATCAAGCGAAAAATAATTTTATTAAGCTGAGTTAATACGATACATTAATAAATAGATGAACTTTAGTACCGTACTATAAAACGCACGGGATAACATTCAGCGTTACTGTGAATATCCCGTTTTAATAAATTATCTTTCAATTATATTGCTTTTAAACGTTATTTACTAAAAAAATAACAGTTTCGTCCCTTAAATGACGAGTTATAACACTCGAATTAACGTATATAATGATTATATGAATTCTTTCCATCCCTAGCGTTCTTAAATATTTCAAATGACGAAAAATAGGTTCTTCTCACGAAACAACGGTTCGTGGGTCCACGGTGCGATAAAAATCATATGTTTTTTCAGCATGCCTTGTAATCTACAGAAGTGTAGTCGGCAAACTGAAACCTTTAGACCTTGTCCATGCAGAAAAACGATTTTCTTTAACGGATCTAACAACAACAACAAGAAATTGGTATATACTGCGAAACGTACGAATTCGAAAAAGGTGCCGATTGAGACCCGAAGAGACCAAAAACTTGCGCGTTTACAATTTTGAAAAACTGAGAAAGTGAAAATATACGAATGATGTTGTGTAAAACTATTTATTATATTATATATTGTATGTTTTTCCATTATAATGTAAGATAATTGCATGATATTTGTTTGATGCTAAGAGTACCCTGAGAAAAAATCGAATTTATTATCTCAACTGAATATTTTCTATTATACTAAATGTTATTACAATAATTTCACTTTTCTGTTATTATAAACGCGAATCTTGTTGTTTAATCATAATGTCGGTTCCATTATTATAACAAAAAAATCATTTTTTTGAACAGAACAATTTTCATTACAAATTTATAATAAAAACTAAAATAAATACACAGAACTGTTGCAGCGATTTTCAAAGTGTATTTAAAGTCAATGTGATTTAAAGACGGGGAAATGGGAAAATTTGTTATTATATTTTATATTTTAAACTACAGTTCAGCAATTGAAACTAGTTGTGCTACGGAATGGCACTGACTTTCTCGGACTAGATAGTTTTCTAATTTCGTTGGTCTGGGTGAGCTTTACAGTCTTGCTCTATCCTCTTGCCAGCCGCCAACTTTCGTCGCCCATAGTTAATATTTTTCAAAATTTTCTCAATTATTCTATTTCCTAATGATAAAACCCAAATATTACTTTAAGAATATTAAACAAAAGTAAAATCTCGTCCTTTAAGGAATTTTTTTTTGAAAATTTTGAAGCAGTTTTTAAGAAAATGATGTTTAAGCGTTACTGTAAATGCGACATTTGAAACTTTTTCACATAAATCTTTTGAATTTTCAAAAAAATTCATTGGAAATCATTTGACGCTCTTCCACTCTAAAAATGAAATAATGTATACACATCGATGGAATTCATATCAAAGGTGTGAATGATATTAAAAAAATTACATTTGTGTAATTTTTGAAAAACAAAAGAATATAGCAAAATGAACTTTACGTCATATTAACCAGTGCAATTAGCACTATTCGTATGAAACGTGTGAAGAAAAAATTAGGAGCCGTTTTTGAGAAAATGACATATGAGCGTTTCTATAAATTCGGAATTTTGAGCTTGTTTTCACAGAAAAGTTTTGAGTTTTCGATGAACTTTATCTGACATCATTTAAAGCACATTTACTCGTAAATGCAATAATGTGAACAAATTGACGCTAATGTAAATATTATCGATGTGAGAGACAAGTCAAAAAAATTTAATTTTTGTAATTTTTGGAAACAACGAAAGAAGAGAGCAATATGGCATATATTTCATCTCATAGAGTACATGTAGCACTATCCTTAACAAAAGTTTAAAGAAAACATTTGGAACCTTTTTAAGAAAACTTGTTTTTGTTATTTTTTTAAATTGCACATATTGCACGTAATATTGGGCGAAAACGACTAGTATTCGAAAAGTCAGTGTTAACAGTGAAAATCGGACCTATGCCACCTTTATAATCGTATTTCACTCAATTCTTACAAGACATTTAAAGAAAAAAATTGGAGCCATTTTTGAGATCATTTTGAAAATGTCTTTCAGGCTTGATGTAAAGTACCCCCAAAATTAATGAATATTTTTCCAAATCGCAGAGCTTCAGTCAGGGATTTCTTCAATTTAGGAAAAATCCTACACATGGTTTGGGCGCTAGTATTGTTCACATACATCACACGGAAGGACGTTTTGCCGTCAATCGATTTTTCGGTATCAGAGACCCACAAAACATGGATTCAGGCTATACTACGTGTTAGAGGATTTTTTTATAAATTCAGCACCTGGATTTATCTACTTTTTCGTTATCAGGGTTCGGCAATAAGAGTTTTGCTGCCGAAAATTCTTCGTTTTTTCGCGCAGTATTACATAACTTTCTCTACACTGCGTAAGCAGTAACGATAATGTAAAAATTTCCAAAAAACACAACTATTTATGTTTTGAGAGGAACTTTCGAGATTTTTTCAAGCCTGTTCCAGGGTTCACGGAGAGTGAAAATTACTTTTTCTTTTTTTTTTTTCAAATAAAATTTTTGCGTTTGAATTTGGCGTGGAGAAAATATTAAACTAGTTGTGCAACAGAATGGCACAGACTTTCTCGTAGCGAATTCCCTTGGTGTGGACTGGTTTTACAGTCTTGCCTCATTCTTTTGCCAAAAGTGCATTTTTTGACATTTCCTCACTTTTTCGATTTCCTAATAGTTAGATTTTAGTTATGTTATGTAGTATGTTAATAGTAAGTAATGTTAAAAATAATGTTTTGTATGTTCTACTCATTCGTTTAAAAATAATTACGGGTCAAATGGTCTACCTCGAGTTCAATGGTGTTGCAACTGGTTATTATTTTTGTATAATAATATATACTAATAATTAGTAATAATATTTGTAATTTCAGTGAGCCTATAATTAGTGAATAATTCATGTATAAGTTGTTTTATTCTATCTTAAATTTTTTATTTTGTTTCAATTTAAAAATTATCACGTGTTGAATGATCTCTCTCAAGTTGGTGTTGCAATATATTATTATTTTTTTACAATAATAAATATTATTATTTATTAATAAGTTTAGCATTTTTGGTGAGTCTATAATAGCCTATAATTTGTGAACAAGTGGTTTTGTTCTAACTTTAATATTTGATTTTTTTTGTCAGCTGGCTTTATTCCAAAGGTGGCTGAACATTGATTTTTGAACAAACTACAAGTGCCTAAAATTTGGGTAAATATCATTTAATTAACCTACAATTATCCTAAAATTATGAGCTAAGTTTTTTGTGTTCTGCTATAGTGTCTCAGCCAGCTTTATGGACGTACTCTAAGGTGACTCACTATAGCCCGCTCATTGTTTCCCAACCAAAATTCGTAGAGATATGAGCTGTAACACTTTAGTCCCATCAATGTATCGTATTAGCCTCATCGAGTAGGGCTAATTTGATACACTTTTTTGATTTTTTAGAGTTGTGGTAGGTCTTGGTTACTTTTTACTTCATACACGTCTTTAGCACCAAAAGGAATATACTCACTTTTTTCTTCATGTGTTAGCTACAATCGGTAAAGAAGATAAGGAGAAAAGTTTGCTCCTCTGTGTCATAATAGCCCAATTAACCCTACTCTAAATAGCTATTCTTTTTACCAATTAGTGGAGCTACACCAACACATATTTTCTCCCTTCATTTTTAAGTTTTGAAAATTCAGAAAGTTTAATGAAAACAAGTCAAACATTTTTAAAGCATCCTTTACTCTATCCTAGGAGAAAAAAGAAAAAAATCTGAATCTGATTTCAAGAAAAAAATTATTAATTGCAGTAACTTCAAGCAGAAATACTTTTTTTCATGAGAAAACTACATGATTTTTCAAAACATTTTACACAACCTCAATTAATCATCTACATTTTTAGAACAAATCTCATGTAAAACAAAAATCTCAAATAATAAAAAAAATTGTTATTTTCATCACATTATAAAAATAGCTGTTATAAAGAAACGAAAAGTAAACCATCACATATTCGTTGTGATGCAACTATTCGCATTGAAATATTCCTTAAATGTTTGTAAATATTAACAAAAATGTGCATTTTTTGTATTTGCGCTCTTAAGATTCAGCAGGTGGTCTGCATTGAAATTGGTAGGACAAAAAGAAAAAAAGAGTAAGGAAATTTTGCTGAATGGCAAGAATATTGGATGAACAATGTGTTTATTTTGGAGAGAACAAATATGCATGTACATTTATGAACATGGCAGCCTTTGATGATCAAGTTTGAGATTAATTTGAGAGGATGAAGAGGTGTTGAATATTGAAAGAATAAATATTTGATCTCATAGTTTACTACTTACATAGTGATTGTACTTCAAGTGCATTGTTTCATAGTTGAAATGAGTTTGTGTGTTTTTTTGCTTGCAAAATAAAACATTGCAATGCTTATCATACTTACATCAGTGTTTAAATTTCCTGAAGAGAAATTGCTAAAGGGTAAATGTTCGGGAAATGTATGTGAGCAATGCTAGTAGCTCACAATGAATGATATATTTTTGGCACTATTTTGCGTTCATCATTGTAAATCATTCATATTAAAAGTTTGTGATTAGTGAAAGTATTTTCTGTTTTAAATGGTACATGCATATGCCTCACAAAAGATGAAAATTTGTGAACTATGACTATCTCATAATTTTTTTCACACTAATCAAGTTATCCAGCAAAACTTAATAATTTAAGAAAATATGCTAAAGAACTCAACAGGAAAGATTACAAAAAGTTGAGGAGAATTATCATATGAAGAACATATGAAAGGCAGTTTTGAATATTTTGAGTCAAAGTGAATAAAAAAACAAAAACTTGAGAACTGTTGTGCTTTTTTGTTGGTTATGAAAGAAAACAATGCTCTTTCTATTAAAATATAAAATACTGCCCAAACTTCCATTAACATACATTGGTTTTAAAATTAACAGTAAGTTAAATGTGCGTTTTTAATAAGCTATGCTTCTCTTCAGAAACTATTCTAAGGATCTTTAAGTGACAGTGTAGTAGACTAACTTACATGGAATGTGATTATGAAGCAAGTTGGAAAATTGTGGTAAGCCACCTTGTTTTCTTGTCGTAACCTATTCTAAAAAATAGTTTTTCAACTTAAGTCACATACATCTTTTTTGCTTAAAAAATCAAGTTGTTATCATGTAATATTTACTTGAAGTAAAGGTAATTTATGTTTTTCCTATAAAAAAATCGGCTGCAAACTTTTCTTTACATTTTTCTCTAGGGTAGAACAAAGGAGATTTAAAAGTCAAGCGGGGGTCTCACTTTCATTGAACTCTCTGAATTTTCGGAAATTGAAAACTTTTAAAATAATGCGCGATAGTATGTGCATTTTTAGCTCTACAAGTTCTATTCTGCTAATAGGGGACTAAAAACTTGAGAAAATGTGGGGGGTGGGATGTATTTTAGGTAGCAGTTACGAAGAGGGTGATGGCAGAACCGATAAGCTAACCTAGACGAAAGAGATAAGCGGAGATCGGGAAACTAATTATAGCACGAGAATCTGTACCATTCTGTATTCCACTATAATTACGTATTCACTCTGTACAGACAACGGACAGTACGAACAATCAAGTTAGTTTTCTTTATCAATAAAGCATTTTTCAGGAGTTGAAATTGCGTTGGCTATGTTATAATCAGCTATGTTGAATCAATAGTATGGCCGTTGCATTTATTGATACAGTAGCCTTCATTCTGAAAATTAAATTTGAAGAAAATGCGCTTCTGGGTTGTCAAATATCTCGAACGTGGATTTGTTTTCGACTTGATAAGTCGATTCGATTTTCCGTGAGCACCGACTGGCTGGTCGCTGGTTCTGACGTTCTGACTTTTCTGACGCACTCTGACGTACACGGCTGCTGACCTCTGTTGAATTAACAAGAAAGTAATTGTTACTGGAAAGTCAAGTGAAATGAAACCAGAATGTCCCATCACGTAGGAGAGAAACTGGGAGATATCTACTTATTTTGAGGGGATCTACTTGGTAAAAAGAGTTCACGTTGTCATTCTGTTATTTCGTTCTGTTGTTGCCAGAGGACGTAATCTTTCACAGTCAAACGGCCGCTAGCCGCATTGTAACAGGATATTAATTGTGCAAATGTCATTAGAATTTAGTATTCACTGTCATTATTCAGCGAGGACTGATTCAACCATTTTTTTGGAATAGTGCCCAAGCAGAATCATTTATGAGTACAAATGGTTGAAGTTCAGAGAACTCTCATTGATTGTGAAGGAGTTTCTCGATCTGTTGATAGCTTGGGAAATAGTTTTGGGTTACAAATAAGCCACCCTTCGCTTCCCAACCATAATTGAAAAGTATTGTTTGCTTGAGTAAAAAAGTTGTACACTGAATATGCTCTTAAAAATATAATTTATTTAATCTGTGCAGATGTTTTAAAAGCTGTTATAGGGGGTAAATTTGTCTTGTGTTGATCCCTGCATAAAATGCCTCTTTGGCAGGATTAAGGAATACTCTCAAGTGCCAGATAATAAGGTTATAAGTGTGATGTAACAGCATTGGGTTTCCTTTTTAGTGTTGAATAAGATAGAGATCTCATGTGCATTGTGAAGTAATTCAGTATAATTTTGGAGAATTAATATATTTCTACATCAATTGATTAGGATGCCTGTGAATGCCTGTTTTTTTTTTACTTGTACCAAAGGTTTGTAATGGTGACATTGTAGTTTGACTTTCTTGACAAGCCACTTCTCTTTTGTGAATTGTTTTTAAAAGTATAAACGTTAAATGTTGGGAGACAGAAGAAAATGTATTTTTATAGTGCTAGAATTCACAGCTCTAAATAATTAGTGTAAAATGATAATTCCTAGGTGAAGTGAGTAATGTCAGTGTTTTTTTCCCCGAGTATGTCAGATGCTAATTTGAAATAAAAGGTCAGAGAAAAGTGTGAATTTGAGAATCATAAATCTCCATAGAAAATTAATGAATAAAAATGTGGTGGTTTCTAGGCTGAAATATAAATGTTTTCTTTTTATGATTGTAACATTTTATGAACATGGTGTATGAAAGTTATATTTTTTATCACCAGTTTCTTATTTTACTTCATGAAGTAATGAAAACGTTTAAAAATATTATTGCAAATTGTGTCATTGCTTTCTTCATACAACTAAAATGTAGAATCTTCTTTTCACTTTTTCTTCATGTTACTACGTCTATGTTTATAACAATGCTCACAACAAGATTAATGTAGATGTTCTTTATGTTTGCCAGTGGAAGGGTTCAGTAGAACAAGGGGTTTATCCCACATTGACCTAGTTCTGAAATATTGAGGGTTTTATTAGAACTTTCATAGTATAACTCAGTACAATTTAAAACTTTAAATGCAGCCCGCTTGCATATAAGTCCTTTCTGGAGTCAAATAACATATTGTACTAAAATAATAATATTTGAAGATTTATAATGCTAATAACTCAATGTCACAAAAAAGGTGGGATAGCCCTGTGTTTTACCGAGCCTGTCAATTTTGTTGGCTCTGGACTTTCAACATTGAAATGATAATGAGATCACACAAGTCATAAAACAGATTTAAACAAAAATTCCTGGTTGCTAAAATTGTGAAAATGTGCCCAGTTTCTTAACTAATTCATAATTTTCATAATCATATTCATTGAAATTTAATGCTATTGATATTCATTGATGAGTTTTTATATAAAGAAGATTGAGAAACCCATTTCCATGCCAATTCTAGTTCAGTTAAACCTCGATAATGGAAAAGCCTTGAAAATTGCCAGTTGTGAAGAGGTATCTGCCCACTAAAAGTGTCCAGTGTGTTTCACTACAATTTCAAAATAGTGAATATTGTACATGTGAACCATGTGTGAAGCCCTTTTATGACATATTTTTCTTTCTTTTTTTTTGTTTTGGTGCAGGTGGCAATGGTAGGCGCCATGTGGTGTTCAGGCCTCTCCTAAACCGATCGTCTTTCTCTGTGAACATGGGTGGTGCTCTAAGCAACTTCTTTCAGTCAGGCAGTGCCCTGCTGTCAGCTGGCAATCACCGAGGGGTTTCTGAACACACTCGAGAAAAAGTTCAGATAATTTTTGATGCACTTCGTGCTAATCCCAGGGTTTCTGTTCAACGACTGGAGGGTTTGCTCTCTCAGATACCAAAGGCAAGTTCCTTGTCCATGTGATTGACTGCTTAAAATATTTTTATAATTATTGTTACTTGTTAGTGAGAACAGAAAGAACTTGTCGGTGCTTATTAATGGTAATGAAAAAATATTTAAATTGTAGTGTTGAGGTTTCTGCTCATCAATACATCTAGCAATAATGAAATAAAATAATTAAAATAATGCTTTTTAAATATTTCAGACAAGAATTGACTAAGTAATTAATATGTAGGCATATTTAAACATTAATTAAGAAACAGCAGAGAAAAAGTTATCAAACAATGAGATGATAAAAGAATCACTCATATTAGTATATGAAATTAGAGCTCACCACCCATTCATGGTGACTCAGCTGGCTGCATTGATTCATGTTCTTTTGCTTGGCGATAAACACTCCTACTTGTCTCTGAGTTCAGAGAATGTTGGCTGTTTGACAGTTTCCAGCCATGCCTGGAGAATTACCCTATTTGAACTCTCATTATGAACTTGAGAGTGAAATGGGGTGATGCTTTTGAAATATGACGGATATGATCGATACCAATCCAATTAATTGTAGTTTTATCCCACCTCTAACTTCTGTTCCTCTAACGTCAGTTGTCCCAGGAACAATGAATTTGTGTTGAAGAAGGTGAATGAATTTTGAAATTCATCAAAGCAATTTCAATATAAGTGTTCAGAAAATTTATTGAATAGAATGTGGAGAAATAATAGCTGAAAAATGTGCTTTCTGTAAAGGACAGAACACCCTACAAAAAGATATTTTAAATATTCCATCTTCCAGTTACTTCAGAAAGAAGACCTGGATATTCCTCAAATCTTTTTTTTGTCATTTTTTTTTACCTTTTCCTGTAATTTTTAATGCATTTTTCACTAATTTCTTTGATTTTAATATCATTTTAATGATACTTGCTTTAAATATTTATGAGATATGACAAATGTTCTCCACAGAATTTCTGAGTAGCCTATTAGATTTCTTTGCTCAGAAATTGTAGTAGGCTGCTATGAGTATGTAATCTAAGGTTCCTGTGATGCCTACCAGTGCCATTGTCGGTTCAACCTAGTTCGGGGTAATTAAAGACATAGATTTCTTGGTAAAGAAATGTCTAAACCAAAAGTTTTTGAGCTGAGTTCACTTGAACGAATGGAAGAAGCCTCGATTATATCAGTATTATATCCAAGAGTGTGAGGTGAGCATCCAAATTAGTTGATCAAATTCTTTTACATAATTTTTCCTTGCTTTTTAAAAATATTTTAAGAGCATTTTATTGATCATTTTTGGCAATGTTTTGGGTCATCAAAATCTGCCCCCTAGTTATAAGTTTATGATTAGCAATGCAGAACCTGAGTTACAATCAGAAGTAAAGTTGTTCAATTTTGATTAGTTAATATTAGTTCCTTCAGATATTTTCTTCAAGTATGTTTGAAATAGTATGAATGAGAAATTGTTCTCAACCTTTGGTATCATTTCATGAATATCAATGCTTATTGTGCACAGAATTTTTAAAATGAAAGTATGTGTTGGGTTTATAACAATATTCTTTGAAATTATGTAATATAAAATATTTCTTCATCCATAACTTCAATATGATCAAAATTATTTCCATAAATATTTGGTTTTGATTTTTTTGTTTAATACTTAATATTTTCTCCTATTTTAACAGAATGAGAATATATTGCTAGTTCACAATGAAGAAGGATACAATCTTCTGCAAAAATGTGTTGGAATTAATAATGTAGATATGGTGCGATGGATTCTTTCAAGGAATACTGACGTGAATCGAGGAGCATGTTCCCTTCCTCTGCATATTGCCTGTCTGAAAGGGTATGATGTTTCAGTACATTCCAGATTTGAAGTAGAGAATACAGTACAACTTAAGGAAACTGTTTAAACTTGCAGCTCACACTGCTCAGGTGAAATGAATGTCCACGATGGAGAGGTTCAGATATATTAGGTTTTGAGTGGTAGCTTTCGAGGTCAAAGGTATAAGGTGGTGTTCTTGGTTCTATCTGCGGGATCCTGTATTGTTCATTTTGTAGTGTTATGGAGATTTTAAACAGGTGTTTATTTAGTAAAATGTGAGAAACAAAGTGAATGCTTTCCAGAAACTAATAAAATATATCTGTATTTACCACCTAATAGATTTTTTAGGTGAATTTTTCAAGAAATATTATCCCCAAAAATGTGTTCATATTTTTATGTTGCACTCACTCAAGAATTTTTTTTGTAATACTGGGCTACAGCTGATGGCTTGAATCTTAGTTTCAATTTGGAAATGCGTAGCTAAGTGTGAACTTGGGTGTAAAATAATTTTGCATAAAAATGCAAGTGAATTTGTGTGTGCAAAGCAAGTGAAACGTATGCTGCTTTATAGATATTCCACTTGTGCAGTATGGAACTGCAAGTTAATTTTTTTGCAGGTATCTGATAGAGAAGCACAGAATATGTAAATTTTATTAATTTCCATGCCAATAGCGTTTGTAATTTTAAGGTAACTATGAGGAGAGATGCTCCCTTTTATCTCCCCCTGTCCATACCCCTTTCTGCCACCCCCTCCCAATCACTATTTTTAAGGGTGTGTTGCATTCTCTACTTCAACCCATTTCAGATTATTTTCTTTAATTCTTTCTGTTACAACTTCTTTTTGTCGCAAATGTTAATGTTACCAACAATGCTTGTAGGTATGAAGATTGTGTTGAAATTTTGCTAAAACATGGAGCTCGTATTGATGTTGAAGCTCGTATGTGTTGGCCTGGTCCTCACAATCAAAATTGTGAAGAACGAAGCAAATATTGCTTGCCAGATGAAGGGGTAGCAGATCGATCCAGCGATAAGCTACAAAGTTCTATTTTCTATGCTATTGATGGAGACCAGGTAAGATTTATTCTAATGTGATTATTGGAGATATTGCAGTAGAGGAGTTTGAAGGGATTAGCAGAGAAACCTACTGTTTTCTCCCATGTGTCAATGCCCCTCCCCGCCCCCCTTTTTTTTAAATCTATTTACAGTCAAAAAAACTGTAAAGTAGTCATGCTGCAACATCATGTACTTTTTGTATCTTTAGTAATTATTAGTATGTAAACCTAAATTTTATTTTTTTAATAATTAAATATGTTTATTTGTGCACGTACCCACCTTGCTCACAGTGAGTAAAATAAAAAAAATTAAGAATAAAATGGAGTGATTGATAAGATAATTTTGAAAACATCGTAGGAGTAGTAGAGCAGGAACTTCCAAACTTTTTCTTACTTTGACCTCTTTTAAAAGAGACCTCAAAGAATGGTTAGCTACGTATTTACTTTGTACTACTTAGTTTAGCCAAAGTTGTAATACTGCAGCAAAGAACAGCAATTTTTGGGGTAGGAAAACTCTTTTTGTGGGCCCCTGATACTCAAAAAGTGGATAACTCTTAATAATAAAAAAAAAGTTTCTCTAAGTTTTAAAGTGAGAATTCACATTCTGTAAGCTCTTGGTTCTCAAAAATTTGGAGAATTGCAAAAGTTAAATTATTTTTTTTAGCATCTTCATTCAACTACAATATTGAAAGTAAATATTTTTCCATTAATAAAATGTGTTTTTACCTTCTCATATACATCCGTATATATGGAGTAATATACATAGTATAGAGAAACATGCAATGCTGCTGAAAATCAATCTTGAGATTTCAATGGAAATACACGTTTTGGAGTCCCCTCACACCAAAAGTGATTTCTTTTTCAAAATGTCTGCCCGTCCATCCATGAGCACTACTAGAACCTAAACCATACGTAGGATATTTTTCAAAGTCAATATTGCCCTGTTGATCTGGCTTGACTCGAAGCTTTAGGATTTTGAAAAACATTCTTTAAAATTAGGGGGTACTTTACAGGAAGCCCTAGAGACATTTTCACAATTTTCTCAAAAATAGCTCCAAATTTTTTCTTTACATTTTTTGAAAGAATAGGATAAAATACACTTATAAAGATGGCATAGGTCCATTTCCAAAGTTAACTCTGAATTTTGGAAAATTTCAAAAGTTAAAATTTTTTTCGGCGTCGTCTTTCAACTACAAAATTGAAGATAGAGATTCTTCCTTGAAGTAAAATTTTTTCTTTGTAGTTAGTTCTTTCATTAAATTCATGATTTTTTTTTTGAAAATTTTAGTGGGTTTTGCTCAATATTATGTGCAATATTTGCAATTTTAAAAAATAACAGTAATATGATTTTCTGAAATACGGCTCCAAATTTTTTCTTTAAAGTTGTGGTAGGGATATTTCTAAATGTACTCTTTTAGATGACATAAATGCCATATTGCTCTATTCTTTTGTTTTTTCAAAAATTACAAAAATGTAATTTTGTGGACATCTCTCTCTCACATCATTAATTTATTAGTGGCAATTCGTTGTCATTATTGTATTTATGAATACATGTGCTTTAAATCATGTCATATAAAGCCTCTTGAAAACTCAAAAGTTTTCTGTGAAAATGAACTCAAAATTCCACGGTTTCAGAAACCTTCAAACACCATTTTCTCAAAAACAAGCTTCAATTTTTTTTCAAACTTTTTGAAACAATAGTGCTAATTGTACTTTTTAAGATGGCATAAAATTAATTTTGCTCTATTGTTTTATTTTTTCAAAAAATCTCACAAATGTTTTTTAAATATCTCTCATGCCTTTAATATGCACGTTTCCAGCAACTTCTATACATTATTGCATTTGTCAGTGGATGTGCTTTAAATGATTTCCAATAAAGTTTTTCGCAAACTCAAAAGATTTCTGTGAAAAGAGCTTCAAATTTCTCATTTACAGTGATGCTTAAACGCCATTTTCTTACAAATGGGTCCAAATTTTTTAACAAAAATTTCCATACACACGACGAGGTGTTACTCTTCATTAATATTTTTACAAGAATGTCTTGGTTCTACTATTAGAAAACCAGAAAATTTAGAAGAAAAAAAAAAAAAAAAAAAGAAAAGAAGAAGGAGGGAAAAAAAAAAAAAAAAAAAGGAATTAGGAAGACAATAGATGGCAGCTGGCTATGTGGGAAATTCGAAAAGTTAGCTCAGAACAAAGAAATTAGAAAACTAAGTAGTATGAGAAAGTCTGTGCCATTCTGTTGCACTGCTCAAATTAAGATCTTTAAATAAGGTCATGTAAAACTGTTTGGAAATATGTTTAGTTTTGCCATAATTTTGAGTGAAATAGTGACTACTATAAATTATGCAAACATAATTTTTTTCAAATCTACAAATTTCTTAATTTTTTTACTTACACTCATCTGATTTTAATTAAAACTTCTAAACTTTTAAAAACAGAAAATGTTTATTTTTCTCTTTAAATTGTCTCCTCTGTAAATTGAAGATTTTTATGGCAAACTCAGTGTGTTGGCGTATTGAATTGCTTGCTTAGGTTTTAAGCATTATAAACATTAATATAATATTTCATTGTTGTATACAGCCATGATATGAAATAAATTAACAAGTATCTATGTAGTCTCTCTGTAGCCTCTGCATTTGAATCCCAGCATAGGCAGATATTTTTGAGGTTTGGAAACACTTTTGAGGTTCCAAAAGTATTACAACATTAGGTGATCATTACCAGTAACACGAGAAAGTACATACTGTTGTAGCATCATTAATGTACAGTAATGTGTACTCTGTAATGTACAGCAAAAATCATTATCAAAACACAATAATTGCACATAAATTATTTACAAATAACAATAATATTAACAAAAGTTTTGAAAAACGAACAGTGTACTACATTGAAGTTTGCTATTTTTGTACAATTGTCATTTTTAAATTTACAAATATAAACAAGTTTTCAGCACCAAAATCACAGATTCTTTTTTCACAATTCATCAATTTTCATTAATGTGAATGATGTGAAATTTCAAAATAGGAATGAATTTGTAGTTCATTATTAAATGTTTATAGCTTGATATCAGAAAATAATTAATTATTATCATCTGCAAGGATTAGACTTTTCAGACTTGGTTCCAGCTCTTTGAATTGCTCGCTCTACCTTCTTAGTGGTCTTCACACATTAGCTTATAATTCAAAGCCATTCCAGTGTTTCTGTCTTAAGACATTCTTAGTACAGTAAAATCTGTCTAAACCGGAATCGATCGGGACAAAAAATATTCCAGTTTATTAAGATTTCCCTTTTATGCAAGGTTGTCCATTTATGACACTTCATATATTAATATTTCTGATGTAAAACTAGTAACGTGACTTTATTATAATTATAAAAATAACCTATTAACTTATTTATGGATATTATGAATATTTATGGGTTATTAATAATTAACCTATAACTTATTTATGGAAGAAATTACCAGTAAATGATTATTAAACATAATTATTTCTGATAATTAAAAGGATGAACTTCACAACTTGTTCATTAAAATAATGTTATTTTTTCCAACTTTCATCTAGTTTTTGCTTGATGCTTTTCTCTCTTACTAACACCTTTTCAATTGTTTTCTGAAGTTGAAAAATTTTAATATCTAGAGTTTTATGGCTATTTTCATCATTTGTCAAACTGGTTGTGAAAATCATAAAAACGTACCTCCTCACTGGCTAGGGGCTGCACCTGGACATCTCGTAGACTCTTTCAGTGCACAATGCGGCACAGCTCAGAGTACTAGGTCTTTCTGATATCCTCGCATGGCCTTGACTAACGCGGCTCTGGTCAAGGTGTTACGATTGTAAACGCGGGGCCGGGAGATGGGTGAATACAAGTCAGGCCCGTACACCTCCCCACACTCAGAGAGCCAAGAGAGGAAATTCCCGTATGGCTATGCCTTGAGAGACAAATGACCCTAAGGTTGAATTGTACGCTAACAGCTGAAGCCCCTTTCCTTCACTGTGCGGCTGTCACTACTGGAGCTCATATCACATGGACAAAGATATTAAAAGACATGCAGATGCATTAATTCCATTAAGAGTATCTCGCTTCTCCCTGCATTCAATTCACAAAAATTCCGTTTTATGATGTTTTTTTCTCCTGCAAGACCTGAATAACCATTCTGTTTCCGCATTGGACAGGTTCCATTTTATGCTGTGTAAAATGCCATCTAACTTCACGGGCTGGAGAAATTTTCTGGTTAAGGCAGGTTTCTGGCTTGCACAGGTTCCTGTTTAATCATTTTCCTAGGTTTTACTGTATTATATGGTTTCTCCATTTTACTCTGTTCTGGTTAAAAGATTTTATATACACTCAGTATATTTAATTCTTTTCTAATTTCTTCATTTTTAATGTCAAAAAGCATGTATCCAGCTATATTTCTGAGAAATTTCTTTTCTGTTGATTGAATTCTCCTTGTTTGATCTTTAGTTTGTGTGCAGCCTTTATTTCCTTATTGCAAGATGGGTAAGACTATTGTTTTATGTAGTTTAATTATTGTGTCTTTTCTAACTTTATTTTTCAGTGTACAGGCCAGTACCACAAAAATGTTTGTATTTATTTCATTTTACTTCCAGGTCACTATTTTTTGTAAATATTATTTTCTTTTCCATTCTAATTGAATGTTTTAACCTGTTCTATTATATTATTGCAAGTACCATTTTTGTTCTAACTGGTTCAAATTCTTTGAATGCCATGGTTTTTGTTTTCTCTGTAGATATTGTTATATTGTACTGTTCAGCTACAATTCAACTTAACCTTGTTTTTTTTTTTATCATGGCATCTCAAGGTCTCTGCGCAAAAGAGGAAGAGGGAAGACAGACTCCATTGGTGAACTGCAACATCACTACAGCTCTGACTTTTACAGATCCCTATTGGGTTTGCCTTCCCTCTTTCACGCATGACCTTGAGATGCCACATTAAAGAAAAAATCCAAGTATATATATGTTGCTTCTTGGATACCACCTTCCATAGAGACTTGTTATCTGGTCATCTGCAAACAGAATTGTACAATTTTTGTTGTTTAAAATGAACTGTCAATCTAAAATTTTAGCCATTTACCAAATTTTGTTTACAATTTTTCATATTGTTTCCAGAAACTTTTCCAGCAACCCTTGTATTTTCCATAGAAGTGTCCTTTTAACATTATGAAATGCTTTTTGATAGTCAACAAACAAATAATTCGTTGGCAGATTTTGTTCTCTTTGCTTTTCTGTTGATTGCGTAATCACTTCATGATCTTCCTTTCCTCAATCTACATTGGGTTTCTGAAATTTTGTTTTCCTTTATTGGCCTTAACCTTGTACCTATGATATTTTCCATAATTAATTATCGACTTATTTAATACAGTTTTGTAGTAAACGGGATCTCATTATTTGTTGTACTAATTGGTCATCAGTGCATCTTTGTCTATCGATCTGTTGATAGTCATTATAACCCCCTTTAAAAATGACTACTCTTGGGAACTGCTGGGGTTGATTACGATAAAAAGTAGTCTCGATGTCATTAAAAATCCATTTCAGTAAGGAAGCTGAAAATGTGAATATGTATCACAATTTTCAAATATCTCATTATCTTTCTTTGTTTCTAAAAGAGTGAAAAGGAAAAGTAGGTAATAAAGACATATGTACATTTTATCTAAAGTTCTGCAAATTTGTGTGATATATCAGATTGTAATTTCAGATAAAATGTATCTAACTGTTAGATACAAATGCTCTTCATAAATGCAATTTAGCCCTAACAATTAAATAGAACTTTTTGTCTGTATTTGCAAGCCTTTTTGGGTTCTTTAAGTTTGGTCTAGGGACAATTTTCTTTTTTTTTTTCCCCTCTCAGCTCAACTTATTCATTTAATATTCTCTTTTGTTTTGAAATGTATTCTCAGTTCAGTTTATTGACATGGAATTTAATTAGTGCGTTGTTTACTATCCTCTTGGAAGAACTCTGAAAATTGAATCTTAATTTGGTATTAAATCTTGCAAGTTCATGAGCAATGAGCAATGTGGGAAAAAAAGTATTTCATTTGTGAGGTGTCAAAGAGTCTGGTTAAGTTCAGACATGTTTTTTTCTTGTTATTAGGTCGATATTCTTGAATTGCTTACACAGCAAGGAGAAGACAATTGGCTGCCTTGGCAGCAAAAGAGGCCTCTCCTTCATATTGCATGTGAGCGAGGAGCATGGCATTGTGTGAAATATCTTGTTTCTGAAAGATCTGATGAAGTTAATCAGTGTTATGATGAGTACTATCCAATTCACCAAGCAGCATTGCATCATATAAAATTTCTGGAATTATTGATAAGGTATGTATCTTGTTGACACCATGTCTATCCTGTTAATAATGAGTTTCATGTACATTTCGTTGTCTTTAATGACCCTCCTCAAATACTAAATCAAATTCTCCATTGGGATTCAGAGAGATGACTGTTAAACTGTTATGTGGAAATAAACCCTGCTATGAAAAACAGACTTCTATATAGCATGTGTTTGTACAAGTGTGTTTATTATAATATTAATTAATATTATTATAACAGTAGTGTATGGTGTCATGTTTATGCAAGGAAATGCTAGTGCAGGGTCTTTATTTTATTTTATCTTGCAACCCCTGTCTGGGAGTACCTGCTCTTGATGTGACAATTTGGCAACCGTTCAGCGACTTTCCAGCAGCCACGAGGCTTTAGGTTTAGAGGTGTGGGAATGTGGTGATTTTTGTTGGAAGGAGGAAGAACTATTCTGTCCTTAGACACACTTTTTTATTCCATTCGTCCTCATGAAAACTCATATTTAGAAAGAAGAATTACCAAAGTTGTCATTTTAAGGAACCATAACATTTTTATCAATTATTTTCAATGATTATTAATATACTGGCAATGTTTAGCTCAGAGACAGCATTGCTGTTCACTCTGTAGCGATTCTGATGAGGGTTTGAGTCGTAACAGCAGATTTTTAACTTTAGCTAGCGAGGTGGAATTCAGCCTGGAGGTGAATTCTAGTGGTTGACTGCTCTGATTGGTTGTTTTGTGTGGTTTCTCTGAACAATACCAGGTGAATGCCGAAGCAGAGTCATAACAAACGAGGAAACTCCACACAACCTTTCCTTCCTCTTCCTTGTCGTATTCTTCCCTGGTATACACACACTTGCATGATCTACTTTACCAAGCATATCGGATGATCAATTGGGAGCTTAAATTTTGTCCTGGTTGGGGTGGTGCCCCACTTGGGGAATATCTGGAGCAGAAATTTCTCAGAAAACTTCATGTAGGTTGTCGCTGGGTCTCACTATCCAGTGGGAGAGGAACACAGGCATAAAATAAATTCACTATACAAACGAGACTAATTACAATTATTTGGGTTCAGAAACATCAATTATATAATCATTTTACTACGTATTAACATTTTATAAGTCTTTGAATTAATTTTATTCAAATTTTCTTATTTGTTTAATTTTCTTATCATTCTTTGAGCCGGCTTTTATTAAATATTAATTGTTGTTGGGTTGCGATTAATAAATCAGCAAATCTGTCATAACTAGAGACCATATTTTAATGTAATTATTTTTGTCTTTATATGTACCATTCTCAAATTCGTATTATTAGCAAATTGACGCTGTCCTAACACAATATCCAATGTCTTCGTTACATTTTTTACATATTTAGTCCTATATTACATATTTTGCTATTTTCACAATTTTTTTTTATTCTATCAATTTTCATACACATTTATGAAAAGAAGTATTTTCCAAAAAACCAGCATTTTTTTCCTACTTTTTTACTGTGAGCTATCTACTCCAGGAACCCTATGTGAAGACTTGTGATGTTCTCACGGTACTGTGAGAACATCACAAGTCTTCACTTAGGGTACGTGGAGTAGATAGCTCACAGTAAAAAAGTTGGAAAAAAATACTGATATTTTTGAAAATACACCTGCATCAGTTACCTCGGTAGTGGGAAGTGCACATCAGGAAGTGAGATCATTTTCATCTTTAGGTGTGAGAAGTATCTCTGATGCCATGTTTCATGACCTTTAACCTTAATTTCCAAGAAACTTTGGTGATTGCTGACATGTAACACATAGATGAGTGTGCTGCATGCTGCAGTGATTGTTTGCTGGTCATAGATATCTCCACTTTGTACGATGTCTTTTATTGGTCTAGTCTTGCTGCAAAACTGCAGCCCTGGGTAGCAAAAAGTGCAGTTTTTACTACTGACGAAAGTTGTATGGTGCAAAGTGTGCATCAACGTGTGCTCTCTAAATCATTTTTAAAATGTTTGTAATATTTTTAAAGTTTGTTTAGGACATTTTTTATGAATGTAATTTTATAGTGTGTATATGTGTTTTATAATTCATGTATTTTAATGTTACATTTGATTTTGAATACTTCATATTCTTACTGTTTACATGACATAAATGTACATATTTTTACGATTCATACTACATGTATTTCCAGTCTCTAGTCATATCTTCCCTCCACATCTTCAACATCATGGTTTTGTTTCTTGAGCGTACTGGACAGAATTGCAGAAACAGATTTTGTTTGCCTGCTCAGGCCCCATCACATTTTTCTTGTAAATGCGTAGCTCTTTCAGAGAATTTGCTTACTAAGTCAATTTCATGTATGAAAACAGCTTAATTACTGTTGAAGATGACATTGTTTCAACTCCTGAATTACACTGAATATAAGTGCACGATCTTGCGTTAATAAAGAATTGAATGAGACCTATCACAGCATTGTTACTGAGTTATAATTGTGGTTCTCACAATCGTAACTCATAACAGAATTAAATATTGGAGTTAATTTTGTTGCATGTGAATGCATGCACTCAGTTGGTATTTATTTCCAACAGGAAGTTAAATGTTTTTTCTTACTTTCTCTTAAAGGAATTTATACTCAGTCCTTTACTTTAGCAAATTGCGGGTATAAAATATAAGGTTATTTGGTGTAAGTACAATTTTGATGGATTTATTTGTTACCATGACAGAACTTAAGTGCTGAAGTTATGAAGTCATATTAGTAGCAGCCCGGGCACCAAAGAGGTCTTGTCAGCTGTGGATTGTGTGTTATAGTGGGGCTTGTGTGCCTTTTGTGTTACTTATCTAGAGAGGAAGAGAGAACTAACAAATTGCAGTTTAAAAAACTAGGCAAAATGGGGTAGTTGGATCTTTCAAAACGTGATTTCATATTGTTGATAAGGTAGCTTGTATGATGTAATGTTTATGTTATGTTTCATGTAACTGAACTTGTGTATTGAATAGTCATTTGTAATTATTGAGATCTGCCCTTTTAGAAAAAAAAAGAATAAATACCAGCGTTCACGTAGAGGGAAGTAGAGACCACTGGTGTTTTCTTTGGGTGTGTAAGTCGTGTGTCAATGCCTAGGGAAATTAAAATATCATTTATTTCTTTGAATTTATTTAGATTTCTTTCATTTGATTTCAACGCTTTGAAGAGCTCAAAATTCCGCATATTCAGAAATGCTCAAATGTCATTTTCACAAAATGGCTCCAAATTGTATCTTCAAACTTTTCCAATAGATAGTGACAATTGCACTATTTAATATTATGTATAGTTCATTTTGGTGTATTCTTCCGTTTTTTCTAAATATACACAAATGAACTTTTCTTTTTTAGTATCTCTCACGTCATTAATATGCACATGTACAGTGATTTGTATACATTATTGCATTTGAGGGTGGAAGAGCTTCAAATGACTTCAAATGAAGTTTTTCGAAATCTCAATAGATTCCTGTGAAAAAGAGCTTCAAATTTCGTATTTATGAGAAAGTCTGTGCCATTCTGTAGCACCACTAGTTTTTTTTATATACCACTGTTTCAAAAATATTTTAATCCAATGTAGAAAATAAATTCTCAGAAAATGTTTCATAATGAAAAGCTAGAATTTGCAATCAGTCAAAAGCTTCTCTTCAATTGTGAGTGAACCAAATAGTTTTGGTTTCAGCTAAACTACGATATCTTCAGTTTCCTTCACAGTGCATGACAGTCAAAAAAGCCTAAAACATAAACAAACCTAGTAAAAGCACTCAAGCAGGACACACACAATCACAATACGTTTCTCTTGCAAGTTCATTCCACGTCATAATGGTGCTTGTCACCGGACATGGCTGGGAAAAGCCGAGATTCAATGAAAATGATGACTGGAGTGCTTGTTGCTGTGCAAAAGGTATTCAGCACGAAATGAGTCACTGTGAGTGGCAGCGAGCTCTCAATTCAATGCACTAAAATTGGCGAATCCTTTAAGTGCTTCTCATTGTTTTTTGGCTATTTTTCTTTTCTTTTCTTTATCATTAAAATGTCTGTAGAATTTTTCTTAATATTCAGTTTTTCTGTAAAACATTGAAAATACATTATATTTATGATTTGGTTGGGACATCAGAGCTTCTATTATTGACTGGACACTTCACCACTAATGAAGATGTAACCCACTCCCTTCTAGAAACAAAAAAAAAAAAAAGAATAAAAAAATGTCCTATCTTCATTTAAACATTTAATTTTCATTCAGAGTACATTACATGATATTTTGTTACAATGTTGGTAGTCATTGTCAGAAAACAAGGTCACCCCCACTGTGTGCAAGATCAGTGTTTTGAGATTAATCAAGTTTTTTTAGATTGCAGAATTTCATGATTGTGAGGTACAAGGAGGAAATTTTGTGTTCATGCACTCGCTTACAGAACTTTTAACAATATTGTCTTAAAATTTGACATCGGTATGATAAACTTGCTGGTAAATAAACTAGTGGTAGTAAACCTGTAGTGAAAATGTTATTTTTTTAAAATTTAAACATGTTATTTTTCGTTACCTGTCTTGTGAGTTAAAGATGCTTTTGAAGCCTCATGTGGCTAAAGAGTAACTTTAGCATCATGAAACTAGTGGTAAACGGTATACTTTAACTAATGAAAGAAAAAATTGGTTGTCTATAACATGAGAGTAATTATGTTAGAAACATCGCATAATGATAGATAGATATGAATGTTAGATACAAAACATAATGATACATGTGAATGTTAGATACATAACATAATGATACATATGAATGTTAGATACGTAACTTTATGATAGATTGATATGAATGTTGGAATGTTAGATACATTAACATAATGATAACAAAAGATAGGCATAATAGGTAGGTAAGTGTAATTTAAAATACAGATTCTCTACTTGAAAGTATGTATAATGATTCTTATACATACCTTAGAAATTAATTTTAAGATTTTTTTCAGTTCAGGAACTGTTAAGCATATTTTTAATTGAAATTTAAATCTCTTAACATCGATATTCAGTAAAGACATAATTTTGTACAGTCGACTCCGGTTATAGTGAACTACTTAGGACTAACCTGTTTGGTTCATTATATCAGAGGTTACCTATATCCAATGTGTAACTGCTCTTTTCCCCTCTAATATATATTATTATATAGGGATTAGTTGTTATCAGGTAAATTTTTATTATCGTGGGTTTGATAGTCTGCCTCTACAGGAATTCAATGAAAACCAAAATTATTATGTAGTATTTTAAACCCCCCTCTTAGTATTTATTACAGGAAATATTATGATGTTTTCTGCTCCTGTTGCTTCGGTTCCAGTTGTAACTAATATTATCTTTGCTGTGACTGACTAACAAGAAGAACAACAAAAGAAGACAAACATACACACTTGAGACAACAATTTGTTTTTATTAATGAAATAACCTTTTTTTACAATTCCCTCCTCTCTGGTTGCATGCTCGGCCATTCCCTCCTTATAATTAATTCTAAAATATGATTATACAATTTAATTTTAATTATTCCAAGACTTGATCTTCTTACATTAATCATCAAAAAAAAGTTTCAATCAAAGCATCCCCGTTTGACTTTCCTTTCTGCAGTCTCTGCCTTCTTGACTAATGTGTTGTTCATTACAATTCCATTTACCATATTTTATGCTCCCTCAATGTCCAAAACAACACACACGCAAGTTTCCTTCGTTACTGTCTTTTAGTTCCGTGGTATCAAACACCTCCCACCTAGTCACGCTGTTTGCACTCCGCAATTTTTAAAACTTAACTATGCCGACATGGCGAGCAACCCTCTCTCGATCCCCTTGCTATCAGTATCAGCTCTGCTCTCTGTCTTCATCAACGTCAGGTCGGTTCTCTTCTTTTGTTCATATTGTACACCTTTCATTTGATTCCGCACACCAACTCCTATCCTGATTGGCTGTTCGTTCGTCCATGTTTTTATTGTTTTGTTTTGTTTTAAACATTTGTTGTGTTGTTGTTGATGCAACGTGTCTCTTGACCCTTGTTGGGCATTAAGCGCTTTCTTCGGGAGTAATCTTCCATTACTGTGTAATTTTCATACTGAATAATAACTATGTCACGTCGCAGTCAGTCAGTGCCTTTTATCCCTTCGGCCAGGGGCTCGATGCCGTTAGATCCCGGAGTTCCTGGCCGGTCACCCAAACAGGAACCCGCAAATCTCGAATTCACTTAATCTTCGTGACTTCATGGAGCGTAGTAAACAAATTCGGCTAGCGCCGCCGGCTTTTTTTTATAAACATCTCTAATTACTTTTTTGGGGGTTATTTAAGGCTGCTTCAACATTTAGGTCATTAGCGACCACTATTGGAGTTCATGTGATGGTAACTGTGAAGATGAAACAATGTGGCGATGGTAAGGGGTGAAAGGACGAACACAAATACAACCATGCCCGAGGCGGGACTCGAACCCGTGATCCTTTGGGCCGAGACCACTTCTGCCTTACTGCTTCTACTGCCTTAGCGATCTTGGCCACTGGATCGGCTATTTATTGATTTATTTATTCCTTGACCTTTACCATCTTACTTCTTTCGTAAACTACTTATCCCACGGATTTTCTCACATGCCCTTTCTTACTTGAACAAAACATTTATGTATTCTGCTACTCCCTCTTCAATCACTCATTTAATATATTTTTTCTTTTCCCTAAACGATCACATTTTTGCATCACTTTCTTCGACCATTGTTGTGCTTATCATGTTTACTGCGTTATGTTACATTTATGTTATTCTCCCTTGTGAAAAACCATCACAAGTGATGTCAAAATTCAATGGAATTTCTCCACAATGATTGATTTTATTTATATACCGCGAAATTCATTAACTGCTCGAACTAAAAATTTCAATATCTTTATTTGTATGTAAAAAAACTCAATTATTTTGAATTGCTTGCTTCATACATTTTTCATTAGATCCTTTTCCAGAGTTCGTGTTCTCTCCATAATTGATTCTGCATTGTCCTCTGTCTCTAAGTATCGTAATGCAGTCATGATGCCTTTCAATGCCTCTTGCATTGTTGGAACACCATTCCACTCTCCAAAAGCTCTTTTAATTGCCTAATGATATAAGAGATCCAATTAATTTCCAGAACTTATTTCCTACATTCTATAGTAGCAGGAGTTCAGGTTCACTATATCCAGTTCACTATAATCGGAGTCTACTATAATTCTTAAGTTTTTAAATAAATAAGTAAATAAAAAATAAATTCTCCAGAAAATAACTATGCATTCAATCAATATTAATATATAACATGTAAAGCACCTAGAGCTTGCTACTGATTGTGAACATCCCAGGTCACTGTGGGTGAAGGCTCATTTGAAAGCTTGGGGTGCGTTGATTTTTTAAATTGGGTCCCCACCTCTTATGATTTGTCAGGAGTCTGGGAGTCTAATTGATGGTTCAATTAAAATACCTATTGTTATTTGTTATTGTTTTTTGAAATTGTTATTTATAAATGTATTTACTTACATTTCTTTACAAATGTTTATCCAGTAAATAAGTCAAATTTGCATGAATTTGTGATCCATCTTTATCTTTTAAATTCTGCAAGTAAGGATATTTTACATTTAGCTTATTTGCTTCCAAAATCGTAATTGCCAAATATCTCCAGATTTGTAACAAGACATTGCAGTATTATGTTTTTGGGCTTTATAATTTTAATGTTTATTTTTTATTGTGAATTTCTAGTCCCTTATCATTGTGTTTACTCTTGCAGTTGTGGAGCAGAAACAAAAGTACGCACTGCTACTCAGCAGATGACTGTCTTGCATGTGGTGTTCCTAATAGGTCGCAAATCAGCAGAAGACACTTTGCAGACATGTAAACTATTGCTTGACCATGGCTTGAAAGAGCTGATTAATGAACCAGATTCGCTTGGCAATACCCCTCTCCATGGTCTCATTGTGCGCTATGCCTTGGAAGAAGCCCGTTATGGATATGATCATGACAACCAGCCCTGGAACAAGTGGGATGTGTTGCATTTGGTAAGCAATCATGTTGCAGATTTGCTGCTCTTCTGATTTTTACTTTCTCACATACATAGTTTAGGGAAAGTTACATGATGCATTCATTAAGTTTGTTTTCTTGGATAACATACTAGCACCTAAATCAATCATATTATTTTCCTCATTTGATCATTACTGATTTATGTGACTGGACACAAGGATCTGAGAATTTGAAACTAATTTTCTTACTTTTTGGAGGTGTTTTTAATGAAATCCATAGGTCATTTTCAATATTTTCTCATAAATGGCTCCAAATATTTTCTTAATTTTTTTACTCAAATGGTGCAAAGTGCACTTACAAATATGGTAAAGCACAGTGGTTCTCAAACTGTGGGGCTGGAATAGGCAAACAATAGTACAGGACTCGTTTTCAATAACACTGAAATTTTAAAAATTGTCAAGTGGAATTCTCAAAGGTGTTAAGTGCCAAAATACAAAATATAGAGATTTTTCTTCAGAAAGGTGCTTTAAGCCAAGGCCAATTTCCCCTCAAAAGCACTATGTTACTGTTTGTCTCCTTTGAGTTCAAACATATGTCGATCGATGGCACAGGTGTTAAATCCAGTTACCATTGTCAATTGAAAAGTATTAACTGCCACATTCATTAGTGTTGGTGGTTCTCATTTCAGTGTGCTCAGTGTGTTCAGATTATATTACCATTATATTAGTTATATTGTTTTGATCATGCATAGTGATAAAAAATCTAAAGAGAAGAAACCTCCAGCGATCATGGTAAATGAATAGTTTGTTGAAATTAATTACATTGAATGGTTTTTAAAGCTGAATCCATTGTTTAGGTTAGGATTTGATTATTAATTTCAAAGCTTACATCAATATAATTTTATTCTTGCAGAAAATATGTAAATGCAAGTTCCAATGTGGAGACCTGAACACTGATTCAAAATCATGTCTTCATAGAATTTTGTATGCTAGATAGGAGAAGTCAGAAAATTTTTCTTATGCAACACCTTCCCCTTGGAGAGGTTCAGAGACACACAAAGTGAAATAAGTGTGAAGGTACAAGTAGACGACAGATTACTGCAATGTACAGTGTCCCAAATGGGAAAGGGGACTTAATTCAAGTTTGTAAAAATACGTTCATGAATATGTATGATGTAGGCCGCAAAAAAATTGAAGTCATAATTTCTAAAAAGAAACAGGGTAATGTAACTTACACTAACAACAGGAAACCTAATGCACCACATAAATATACAGATAATGAGTGCAGAGTGAGAAAACATGTTAATTCATTTCCAAGTGGCGAAAGCCACCAAACAAGGGCACAGATCTAATGCTCAATTTCTAAGTCCACACTTGAACATTCACAGACTCTATATTGCGTTTAATGAAAAGTTTCCAAATAACAAAGTTAGATACAAATTCTATAAGAAAGTTTTCACTAAAGAATTTCCTGAACTGAAATTCCGTCTCCCATGGGTAGACACATGTAAAACCTGCGACAAATTGCTATGTGCGATTTGAGGGCAAAGTCCTTGAAGCATACCTGCAAAACAGTCCCTAGAATTACACCAACGTTCAGCAGAAAGTGCTACAAACCAGATGAAAACCAATATTGCTCTTGCTGAAATGCCAGGAAGTGAAATATCCACTATTTCATTAGATTTGCAGCAAGTGCTGTATGTCCCTGATCTTACTCATTTTGAGATGTTTCATTGTGGTCAATTGAGCTGTTTTAACTTTTGTGTTAGTCTAGGTGATACTCAGGCTTCATGTATGTGTTTATGGCATGAAGGTATTGTCAGCAGAGGAGGTAACGAAATAGCCTCATGTCTTTTACTTATTCTCTATCTTGGTATCACAGGAAAGATGGAACAGTTATCTCTAAACACTAATGTGTTTAGTGATAGCGGTGTAGGACAAAATAAAAACAGAGTAATCATATTTTTTACCGATTTCTGGTTTCTCTTGGAGTTTTTGATGTCATTCAGCACAATTTTCTTGTTAGTGGTCATAGCTATTTACAGTGTGATAGAGATTTCACTCTTATTGAGAAATGTAAACAAGTAATGAAGTCATTTATTCCTGCAGACCTTGAAAAAGTGATTACATAAACAAAAATAAGTTTAAAGTTGTACACATGGACGCAAACAATTCTTTGACTTGCATTCTATTGCAGATACTTTAATTTCAATAAACAAAATGAACATTACAAAAGCATCCTGTTTTTGTGATGTGAGATATCCTGGATAAGAGATGTACAGAAAGTGGAAATGTGTGTGCTGAAATGTCAGAACCATATCACTGGTAAAAAGAAGAAAGATCTCTTGTCAATGTTGAACTATCTTCCTGAAGAAGCCAAATCATTCTACATGGAACTCTGTAGGGAACAACAGTGAAATATGTTCAAATTCAATACTGTTTAAGTTTATTGACTGTTTTGGTTTTGTAAAGACATTATTAGTTTTATTGTTTGAAAAATATGTTTTTGTAAGGTCTGTGACATAACACCATTTAGAGGAAATCCATATGTCAGTTTACCACCTTTCCCAAATTCAGATTTAAATATTGATGCTTTTCAGTTCAATGATATTTGCATATTCTTAATATGGTAAATAGCCTGGGAAGAATATTTTTGTTTGACGTAGTTCAGTGTATAAGAATCAAAGACAATACTTAATAAATACAAGAATTGCTGATAATTAAAAAGTAATGTTTTGTCACTTAACACCTTTGAGAATTCCAGTTCTCAAATGTAGAAGTACAACTCTTTCAAACTAGTCCCATACCTTTAGTAATGATGTTACAGATTTCTTTCTTATTGGAATCATTATTAGATTTGTAAATCATTTTCATTTATAGTTATTTTTTTTAATACAGGGTGTAGCAAAGAGTCCTCCATGTTTCAAAAGGCAGTTACAAACAAAAAAAGACACAAACAATACTTTTATTTGTTAACAACAAATACTTTGTCATTTTACATTATTTGGTTTTAAAAATTATGTCTGATGAATGATGTACTCCTTTGTTGATACATTGATCAAGTCAGGATGGGAGATCTTTTTGCTGCATTCTGTATTTCTAATTTTTTGGCACATCATCATCCGAAACTTGGTATTCGAGAAGACGTTTACTTGAAAGTTATATCTTGAATAAATTAACTAAATGAATTTTCCTGCACAGAACTATCCTGTGATTAGTCGTGTGTTGCGGGGTTTATCTTGACCTTTTTCCTTTGTCTTAGAATTTGTGTGACATAGTGTGTAACTGTCTTCCAGTTTTCATGTCTGGCTAGTCAATTACATTGAATTGATGTCACCTAGTTTTTCCTGTATGGTGTGTCATCTCTTATATGTGGAGTGTATGTGATGAGCATCATCCATCACATGGCAGCAGTATGTGCACTCTAGTCTGCCACCTTTGCCATCCGATGCAAATATGCCTGGAAATGGCCATGTAGTTAGGAATTGGGTCAGATTAAAATTGTCCTACTGTGATTCCTTGATGTCCAGGGCTCAAATTTTGGGATGAATCTGGCCATCTGCGTTTCTCCGTCACATCTTCTCTGTCACCGTCGTGAGCAATGTTTCTCACTTCTCTTTAGGAGTCTGTCTAGTTTGTCCATGATTTGCCGTCATGTATATCCTTTCGCTCTCCCGCCAGATTGCTCTAGCCACCACGAAGATTGCTAACTGTACAGAAATTGGTATTGCTTGTGTATTGGTATTGAGGTGTTCTTTGCACTGCCATTCGTTGCTTGCTGTACCTTTTGCTTCTCATTGCATTGCCCCAGATCTCTACACCATGTAGGATGATCGACTGAGCAGCTGATACCAGCATTCGATGCATGCTGGGCTTTGGGCCATTAATCTCTCCAGGGCTGCCATCAGTGACTTTTTCTGTTCCTAGTAGGTGAGCTTGCAGTTTGAATGTCACCTCAAGGTACTTCATGCGTTTTGCAGCTTCAGTGTGATGTCCTTGTATTTATATTCTCACCATGGGTTCCAGTCTGTGTTTGATTTGGAGAATTCTCTCTGTTTTGTTGTCAGCTAATTCTAGTGTATGGTCCTTCATCCATGTCTGGTTCCTTCTCATCATCAGTTTGATTTGGAGGCACTCTAGCGAGCGTGTAGTTACAATTGCTGCAAAATCATCCACATAACCTACCAGAAAAATGCCATCAGACATGTCCATCCAGAGGAAGGCATTGTAATTGGCATTACAAAGATCTGCACCTAGTATAGATCATTGTACAGCTCCTGTCATCAACTGCTTGCTTTTCTGTCCATCCTCAAGTGTCATAGACAAGTCCATCAGGTAGTTGTCTAGTTGTCAGGATTCACAGTAAGTATGTATTAAGAAAATAACAGAATGGAAACAAATAGCAATAAGGTGCAAGCAGATCAGGAACAAATGAAAAGATGATGTGGAAGACCAATATAGTAAAAAAAAAACAAGAATTGGGAGATGATGTTTCAAGACAGAAAGGAGTGCAGATGCCAAGACATGCCCACCTAGAATTGTAGTGCCATGTGACAAAGTTCAAGATCATGTGGAAGTGCATAATTCAAATACAGTAAAATTTGATGCTTGTAATTTGAATAGGATTAAAGGTACATTAATGATAGGAATAATATTTATGTATTTATCACACAATACTACTGGAATTAATATTGAAATACCTCTTCCAGTCTCTTCTCTTTAATTAATTTTGGTTACACAATACTCTCATTAATTATATATTATGTTTCAATCTAATTTGATATTGGCTAGCTCAGTTTTTAATTTTATTTACAATACCATTTAATTCATGCTCATTATATTATCTATATATGATCTCACAGCTGCTTTATTGTACTTTCAATTAGTGAGCCTGAAAATCCATTGCTTGTATGAGAATTTGACTGGTGGAATTTGAATATATTAGGGAAATTTAGGTTGGTGACCAGAACTTATGAAATATATTTTGAAATAAAAACATGTAAATTTAATTTTTTGCAGTAGTGCAACAATGCTTACTGTGATTTAATTAAAAAACTTTTCATATTTGAACTTAGTATTGAGGTCTTTGAACACTTCAGTCTTCTGTTATAGTACAAACCATTCTTCTACATACCACGAAATTTTAATGTCCCATTCCTCCCATAGGAACTAAAGTTTGGTTATTTATCTACGACCCTATTACCAATCAGTTTTTTTATTAGCATCCAGTGGCGGCTCGTGGGTATTTGTACGTTCGCATGTGCACACCCAAATTAATTCGGTGCCATTTCTCTTAAACATCTAACAAGAGGGGAATACAAGTCCTCTCAGAGCATTTACGAAACATGGTATTTCAAAACACGCGCCATTCGGAAGCTGCGATTGCCGGTCCGTCCGCCTTTCTTTCGTGAAAGCCTGCGGGAGCACACTCGGGAAAATGCGACCGAGGAAACGGTGTCCTAGGCTACCGTGGGGCTGCAGGGGAAGGAGGGGGAACAACGCGGCTTATGGAGGACTGGAGCAATCCCCGCGCGGTGCTCCTTCTACGGCGCAGGCGCAGTAGCGATCTCGGGAAAAGCCTTGACGTGTCTCGAAGATATAACACTCGAGTAGCACAAGTTTTTAACAGAAGTATGACATTGAACGAAGAAAGTGTGAGATATCTCTCCACTTAAATGAGCTTTCGCACAAGCGCGCGAAACGCGAACGCATTGCTGCGCAGTGTTGCATTCATAAAAACGTTGATTGTATATAATATGTGTATTCTCTTGTGTTTTAAAGTGAGTTGCAATTACAAAACCATTCCGAAGTATTCAAACCCCTAGTGTATTTTGTAAACGTAAGTATTAGTCTACGTTTCAATGTGTTTTGAGAAACCCAAATCAGAGAATTATTTTTCTGTCAAGGGTGTTTGTGCAACTAACAATGAATAGCGTTGAAAATATGAAACGTAAGAAATCAATGATTTCAATGAAAAAGCCACAGAAAAAAATTGCTGAAAAGAAACAATGGAATGGAATTGTTCGGCATGCTATCAGACGTCATAAGATGATTTGTGTTTAATTGTCATTATTAATGTTAATGTGTGTAAATGTATGTCTGTGTGTGTGAGGGAGAGAGAGAGAGAGAGAGAGAGAGAGAGAGAGAGAGAGAGAGAGAGAGAGAGAGAGAGAGAGAGAGGGAGGGAGAAAGAAGAGAAACTTTGCACACCCTAATCGCATGACTACAAGCCTCCACTGATATGACTCCAAATTCAATAGCCTGCTTTATTAATGCTCCCATTTCTTCGGTTGAAGTTGAAAGGTCATTTTCGGCTAGAATATTCTTTCGGACGAATTCTTCCAAAAGAATATTCTTTCGGACAGACAATTAAGTTTTAATGTAGAAAATCTGAAGAAATATCTAGTGGTTATGTGCAACCAAGAAAACAAAGATCAAGTTTCCATGTTTAAATGTTTATGTATAATTCAATGTTAAAATAAAAATTTTAATAATTTAAATCATAACAAAATTGTTTTCACTACATTTCCTTTTTTATTATCATTTGCCTATTTTCGTAAATATAAATGCCTTTTTATATTACCTATTTCGACCAAAATACATGGCTGAACTTCTAGACTAGCTATGTCCTTTAGAGGGTTGTTTATATTGCAAAAATATGGAAAGTCTGCATACATTTACACGCGAAACATCTGAGAATGACAGGAACATGTTTAGAGACGTGAATTGTGACTTACGTACATGGGCGGAACCTATAACCTACTATTGACCAGTGGCGGCTCGGGCTTAGGTTGCAAGGTTACACAACCCCCATAAAATGAAAAATATCTCATAATATTTTAGGAATATACATTTTCCTTTTAATGACTTTCAGAATTCAAGGTATTGCAGCAATATCGATGGATATGAAATCATTTTGAAAACAAAGAGCGTCCAACTGGCGCTCTCTCCAGTGTTTGGTGCCTTGTCAGGAATTGCACCACGCTCTTGGCTGTATTACTGGGTTTACTGTTTTACTCGTTGGCCTCTTGATTTAACACGGCGATGGAGTCTCAAGGGAATTCCCATATTCTGTCGTCGTCTGCCTCACTGCAATGTAGTTTTATGAATTTCGCTTGTTATTGAAAGTACACATGTTCAGTCAATTATTGACGATATTCAGTGCATTGTTTATGATATTTTGAGTCTTTGTTTTCGTTTGATATTAGGTTTGTTGATTCAAAACGTACATTTGATGAGTTCTTTGTAAAGGTGGCCGTTCTGGATGGAAGTCCCATAGTGTCTCGCGGAAGTCAGTGTGACTGCAGATGGCCAGCGGTTTGCGAACGTTCTTGTGAATACGAATGTATGTCGAAGATCTTTCATTATTGCCAAATATCCCAGGGTAGTGAAGTTTTCGAAATAAAATAATTTTATTTGTGTGAAATGTGTCGAAGCAATAATGCTTCTTGCAATGTGCTGGAGTCGAATTTAAGTGCTCAGAAGTTCTGAGTCAGAACCACGTACGCGGGAGGTGTATATGTCTTACGCGGAGACGACGCATAAAATTATGTAAGTATTGTTTCAATATAGACTTTTGTTTAACCTAATTTTAATTGATTTGATTTGCTTACCTTTTTATTATATATCCTATTTTGAATTTTGGAAATTACATTTCCGTCATTCGATGGAGGTGTAACCTCCAGTCTCTTGGGGCACCAGCCGCTACTGCTATTGATGTGAAAAAATAATCTAACTTTTCTTGCGTCAAAGCAGAAATCTACTTTTGTCCTCTTTGTTCCGAGAGTACTATAATTTTATATTCCTGGTGTTGGGGGCCAGTAGGGTATCTAAAAAAGCTCACTCTGTTTCCCCTGCCTCTTTGGCTCCAGGCTACTATCGGACACAACTTGGTTATCGTGAAAATACAACTTTATTTTAGAGATTAAAGAACATCTCACTGCGAGAAAGTGCACCTAAACAAAACAAAAACTTTTTTAAACCATTGTAAGCAGGGGGAAACCTTCAACGAAGAATGATCACTTCGTTTTAAAAGAAAATCGACACTTATGACGTTTTATCCATAAGCTAACGGGTTCTAGCCACTTCTAGCAGCCGGCCGCTTGCCACCCAGATGCGACGGTTCTGCCCTCCGATCTACTAAAAGCATAGAGTAAAGATTTACCTCTTTAGTCAATGCTAAAAGTCACGTGTTCTGGGCATCTGGCGTGCACAAACTTTCTATACTCTTTGGAAGACACAGTGATCGTAATATATAGCCAGGGTCTTGCAACTCTACATCAAAACCGGGGACAAAGCGGGAGGGTGCTACGATAGAAGCGCTGGTGTCGCCGGGTACAGCAGCAGGTTAGGCTCGCCAACTTCCACAAATAAAATTGGCTAATTTGTGAGAAATACAAAAAGTGTCGTCTAAATGCTCAATTATTCATAATATATACATGAAGAAAGCGAGAATATCGACACTACCTTTTGTAACATTACATGCCTGCTTGTGTCTCGCAAACCTACGCACGTTTGAACGTACGCACGTTGGCAGCAGTGTTTTAGTTCCTGTAAGCAGGTGCTGCAGGAGAGGGCACCACTGTAATGATCTCCACAACGTTATGGGAGTTGAAAGACCCTGATCGTAGCGAGTCTTGAGCAGCAACGAGGTCATTAAAGCGCAAATACCATATGGCCGTCAAATCGACGTCTTTGGCTGTCGTCGATTGAAATAAAGGAACATGACAGCTGATTGGGATGAAGTGAAGCGACTGGCGGCGGACTTCCAGAGAGCTCAACTCAGTTCCACGGTTCAGAGGTAATAACAGGCTAAAAAAATCAAAATTTTTTTGAATTGCTTTTTTTTCTTCCGAAACAATTAATTCAATATTTATCAGATATATTTATTCGTATGTTATTATTGTGTGGAAGCTTGGTGAATAATATAAAAATGTATATTATTGAAATGCAATTAATTATGTTTTATTTCATCTAGACTCTCAGAAAGGAATTGTGTAGAACTCGTTACAAGGCTTATTGAAGACAAATTATTAGATGTTGTGTTTACAACGGATGGGAAAGAATATGTTACTCCTCAGCAGTTAAGTCGAGAAATTCAGGATGAACTGTATGTCCATGGCGGTATGTCAAAATGTATTATAAATTCTGTAATTCGTAAATATTTTTTCAAACAATCAATAAGAATTGCTGGTATTGACTGCTATGACATTTTAGTGGCTCTTTGTTCTGTAAATACGAATTTTTTAATTGTAATAACTTGTTGAAATATTATGTAGGACTAACATTTCTGAGTGTGAACATACATTAAATTTGATGAAAGGAATAATTTTATTGACCATGTTGTTATAATTATTTTGTGTGCTCTTATTTCTTGGTAGACTAGGTTGTGTTATATTTGACTAGAAAGTTTTCAGGTCGTGTTGATATTGTGGAGCTTTCCAAAGTACTGAACGTTGATTTGAGTCACATATCAGCTCAAATAATTCAAATTGAAAGTCAAAATAAGAATGTGAAATTAGTCCTTGGTCAACTTTTGGGTAAATCATACATAAATAGTGTGATTCAGGAAATAAATGAAAAACTGTTGCTGCAAGGGCAAATTACTGTCTCAGAGTTAACTCGACAATATGACCTACCTCCCGAATTTCTCTTGTCTGTGAGTATCATATAATTCAGATTATTTTTATTTTTATTTTACTTTTCTCTTTCATAATTTGAATTTGTTTAACAGCTTATAGAGAAAAATCTTGGGAAATCTATTCATGGAAAACAGGATGCAACAGATCGTCAAGTGTTCTTCACTGATGCTTTTCTGCATCGAAACAAGGCTTGCCTCCGTGGGGCGCTCATGGCTGCCACTTGTCCTACATCGGTGGCCCATCTCCTGTCACAAAGTGGTGTTCAGCAACGTATATTCTCGTGTAAGTTTTCAAACTTGTGATTGCGGATTGTTTTTGTTATTTCTTGTGTCTTCTAACACTTCAAATAACAATGAGATAATTTTCATTTTGTTTCTTTCTTATATGAATCGGTGATTTGCAAATAAGTTTGTTTGTAGATTCACATGTTTTGTAATGGACATGGAGTAATGAGGATTAGTCTTCATCTCTATTTATGTACAAGTTTTTACTATTAAAAGTATATTCTAAATCACAATTACTTTTTGGTTAATAGGTATTATTGATAGCTTATTGGAAAGAAAGCAAGTTCCGGGTGTCATAACTGGCAGTCAGTCTGGAAATAGCCTTTACATACCATCTGTTTATTCTAAAGCACAAAATGACTGGATTAATAATTTTTACAGGCAGAATGGGTACCTTGGTAAGAAAGTATTTTAACTATTAAATTAATTATATTTTTAAAACTGCCATAATGTGAATTTCTTTTCTTTCAAACACTATTGTTACTTTGACATTGTAGAATATGATTCTTTGGGGAGATTGGGAGTTGGTGACCCAACATCATTTATCCAGAGAAATTTTCAAAGTGAGAAATTGCTGCTATTGAAGTCTTGTGCTGTTGGTGCACAGCTAGTAAATCAAGTGGAGGCTGCAATAGAAGAAGCTATTGCAACCAGTACCTTTGTAGATGTTATGGTAATACAATGCTGTTCTGTGCTGTGCATGATTTCAAAGATGTCTTTTACCATTATTATTATTATTATTATTATTATTATTATTATTATTATTATTATTATTATTATTATTATTATTATTGTTGTTATTGTTATTATTATTGTTGTTGTTGTTGTTATTTATTTTTATGAAAACGTGTTTGAAACTAGTGAGGTTTAGAGAAATATTTTCAAAATTTTAATGTCTTTCTTTATTTATGTTTTAATGTCCTCCCTTAATAGCAGGCATCTTTGCATTGTTCAGTGTTGGCACAGTGAATATTGCTTGACTGCAAATATGGTAGCAGGTGGTTCAACAAGTAGATCACTTTCTGGAACTAGTGGTGCTATAGAATGGTACAGATTCTCATACTAATTAGTTTTCTAATTTTTGTGGTCTGGGCTTGCTTTTTGGCCTTGCCCTGTGCTCTTGCCAGCTCCCATCTATCGCCGCCCAAAGTACATTTTTCGAAATTATAGTACCTATATTTTGGTTTCCTAATGATATACTTTGGGAGTCATTTTTAAAAAAATGTCATTTAAGTGTTACTGTGAATGTGAAATTGAAATTCTTTTTCACAGAAAACTTTTGGGTTTTCACAAAACTTCTTTGAAAGTCATTTGAAGCACATTCATTTTCCAATGCAATTATGTATTCAAATAATAATAATAATAATAATAATATAATAACGACAACAACAAATATTCATGGTATGGAAGAATTTCTCAGAGTAAACTGTGAGGCGTAAGGAATTATTGTTTTTATCTTTACTGATATGTTATACTAATATTAACGTTTATATTTTTTGATAGGAAGTGCATATATTTTAGTGGTATAGCTTTAGAATTTTAATTAAGTTTGTGTTTTCTGTTTCTGTAGACCCATTTACCTTCCATCTTTGAAGCTGAGGACTGCACTAGAATTGTCAATGAAGTTCTGAAGAGTATGAAAACAAAAAATCCTGTACAGAATGTTAATGTTTTCTGTGATACATACGTTGTTCCTGACCTTCTTATACAGAATCTGATCAAAGTTTTTGATCCTCTTATCAAGAAAAAAGCTCAAGAGGTATGTTTGTGTGGTGTTTAAATTATTTATTGGCTTTTGATTACAGTTATTAACATCATTAGGCTGATGAACAGGTAACATGGCGTGATTGAATTTTGTAAACCAGACAATACCTAAGGTTTATAGTCTACTAGACTGTTATTTGTGTTATTGGCCATGTGATGTTCAATAACTTCCATAATACCATTGTTATATAAGGAAAAAAGTCACATAAACAAGAAATACAATTTCATATTCGTATGCCATTTTTAGCTACAACTCATTTGTTGCAATTGTTCTTAACAGGCAGCAGACTTAAATTCTTTATCAGTCACATGCTTCTTTAACCCCTGTTAACATGCAGTCATACAGGTTTAAGTGCACTTGCGTTAACCTATGTTAAGAAATTCAGTATCCTTAGCAACTTAAATAAACAACCAATGCTTAATTGCACGTCACCTGTTCATTAAGAAAAAAACATGTCAATGCACAAAACAAATCAGATTCAAAGAACTCAATATGAAAGTAACTTATATTAGTTATTGGGATAATTATTAATTGTAATATTAATAGTACAATTAGAAAAACGTATATTTGGTAAATTAACCTCCTTTTCCTGACTTTCCACCAATGAAACTCTACTCTAGTAATCATATTTACTGAATGTGAAAGTTGTCTCTACTGGATGTCGACGTGCCAATTTTCTCACCAAAAGCCATTTCTTTAAGCATCTGTAGGTTCAGGAGAATTATTTGCGCGTATTTTCTTGAACAATGGAATACGAATGTTGTTTTAATAGATACAGTAAAACCCCTCTTTTACACTTTTCTTGGGACCATAGGAAAAATGGAGTAAATTGCGGGAAATGTAAATAAGGGGAAATGATTTTTTCTCTTCAAAACTATAAATAAATTGTATTTAAATTCTAAAAACAATAAGAATTATAATATTCAGTATTATACACAAATAAGATTATAAAGACAAAAAGAAATCAGATATTTTGGTTTGTTTTCTTCTTTTAGCTTGGACTAATTGAATTTGAGACTCTAGTTCATACACTTTATCAAAAGTAGTATCACCACCATCTGCAGCAGAGAGGTATTTTTTTAATGTTTCTAGGGCTGCAAATGCTTGTGCACTCATGGGAGGAGGTTGATCATCATCGTCACTGTCATCTTCACTTCCATCAGCATCTTCACCAGCAGCATTATTTTGAAGATAATCTTGAACAATATCTTCTAATGATGATTGTTCATCAGCAGTACAAACATCATTGTCCACAAATCCAAACTCTTCAAATGAAGTTTGAGACTTAATACTTGTCCAGCCCTCACACTCAAAATCAGAAGCATCTTCCACACCCTCTTCTGTATCTGCCAGGAAGCCAGATTTCTTAAAACAGTTGGCAATAGTAGACTGCTTTACTTCCCTCCATGATTTTGCAATAAAATGCAAGGCATCTAATATCGAAATCTTCATTTCTGCCGCATCCTTACCACATTCAATGTACCTTAAATATTTCTGGACTACATTTCTACGATAATGCACTTTGAAATTATTAATGATGCCCAAATCCAAAGGTTGCAATACACTTGTGCATTTGGTTGGGAAAAACTCCATTCTTATGTTTTTTAAATTCAACGTTTTGGGATGTGCTGGGCATTGATCTATAAATAGAAGGATTTTTCTATTTTGTGCTCCTTGAGCATGAACTTGCTGAGTAAATAACTCTGAAGTCATCCATGCTTTTTTGTTTGAGGCGTACGATGTTGGCAATGTTCTTATGTTTTTAAAGCAACGTGGCTTTTTTGCTTTGCCAATAACAAATGGACGCAAGGTTTCCGTTTCATTTGCGTTTGTCCCCAACATTACCGTGAGGCAAACTTTACTATGTTTGCCCCCATGGCATGGTTCATTTTTCATTGCAAACGTTTTATTCGGCAGAAGATTAAAAAATAACCCGGTTTCATCGATATTGAAAATATCTCTTGCATCATATTCACTAATTAATTCATGAAGGCTGGAGTCTTTCCAGGAAGAAACAATATTTTTATCAACACTATTCGATTCTCCACAAATTGCCCTATATACAACATTGTACCATTTCTGAAAACGATCAATCCAACCATTGGATGCAACAAAATCGTCTATTCCTAACATATCTGCCACGTTTTTAGCCTTTTCCCTCAACATTGTACCATTTATTGGTATATTGGATGCCCTTTTTGTCTCGAACCAGTTTTTTAATATCTCTTCCAGTTTCTCATATTTTGAGTATTTCACGTACTTTCTCTTTTTAGATTGTTGTCCGCACTCCTTTGCACTCTGTTCGATTGTTTTTCGACACTTCACGATTGTATTTAGAGTTGAAATAGAAATTTCCAATTGCTTCGCCAACACAACACGTGGTCCTGGAAAAGCGTCCACTTTCGTCAAAATCTCCATTTTCTGTTATATAGAAAAACTTCTTTCTTCTCCATTGTACTCCACTTCTACAGCTCGAAGTTTTTGCACAATTCCACCCTGCAATTTACTTAAAATCACTATCACTTTTGCACTATCACAAGCCACAATGAACGCAGTACTGATACTGAATGGCCTAAGTCTCCCTCAGACCAACGCCACCCAGAACGACGCGACGTGAAAAAGTCACGCTCCTTGCGAGACCGGAAATCGGAAAAACGGCTTGTGTTGTGGCAAGCAAACTGTTGTGTATTGCGGGAAAACTGAAATTATACCAACGTAAATGGGGGGTATTTATAACATTATGAATATACGAAAACTGATGGGACCGACAAGAAATGTAAATGCTGGGAAAACGTAAATTGTGGGAACGTAAAAGCGGGGTTTTACTGTATATTACAAGCAACACCCCACAATATCATAATAATGTGCCTCAGCAATTGAATTCACTTGTTTACTGTCACAGTAATGTCAAATTTTCACATAACTCATGAGATTTTATGATAACAGATAAAATGCTGTTCATATCAGGAAAGATTATTATTGCCTTTTCCCAATTAAAAATCTTGGCTCCGCTATGCTCCACCTCAATTTTTATGGCATCTGCATTAATAACATTCGTAACATTACTAAGTATATTAAAAGTTAAAACAGAGTGGCTGTTATGTGTGGCTTTTTGTTCCTCCAGTTTTGTTAAGTCAATAAAATGGTTCCGTATTACAAAAAAATAATTTCTTACTTTTTCTCAGGCTGTTTCTTCGGGTGCCTATATTTCTTCTCAAGCAGAAATGAAAGTTCAAGGTAGTAAAATGAGTATGGATCATGAAGATTCCAAGATAGACAAGAAAGAAGAGAGACGGAAGAAGGCAACTGGTGGAAAGGGTGGAGGAGGTACTCAGGTGTGTGTTCATGGTTATGTTACTTGAAATCCCAAGAATCCATATTCACAAATTAAAATAGTGTTGCAAATAGTAGAAAATTTAAAAATGCACTGAGGCATTGTAGAAGAGTGAATGGGTATATTGAGAACTGTCTTAAATACCACCGAAGCCCAGTGAACTTTGTACCTCTTGCAATAACACTTAGGTGTTGCCCTAGCATTTAGCATTGTGGTAAAAATGCAAATTTTAGATTGATTAATAATGATTGATTTCAGTTTCAGTACTTATAGATAAAGTTAATTTTTTGAACTCTCAGTCAATTATTTTTAATACAGTAATACGTGATTTGTGTTTGTTAAATAATAACTTGAAAATTTAATTGTGAAGTAATCATATTTTAAAAGTATTTGGTGTCCTTTATAGCTCAGCACCCTAGATTCATGCTTGCAATAATGTTCTCTACTTGTAGAAGTTGAAGCCTTCATGGGCAAAATGTGAGTTCAAGAAATAAAACAATTTAGGGTTAACTTGGACTAAAGTTTTTGTTTACTGTTATGATGTGAAAGACACATTGGGTATTTTTTGCTATTTTTCTTGTGCAAATATAAGCTGCAATTAATGTAATTGATTCTCATTTTGGTTTTGTGAGAAGGTAATCTTTGTACAAATGTCACTTGAAATTATACATTTGTTCACATTTCATCAGACAAAATTGCATTTGATAAAAAATTGAGTTAATCATTTTCATGTTTATTATAGATACTTACAATTATAACACAAATAATGAATTGTGTTCATCAGGTGATAGTGTCAGTAGCCCCCTAGGAAAAAATCCACCTATAATACTTTTATTATTTGGTTATCTGAAGTCAAATTTTACAAAATTAAGAACAGTTTTGTAATAAATATTATTACAATATTATTGTGTATAATAATAATAATGATGAGATAAATAATAATAATGATGAGATGCAACCGCTGTAATTCCTTGCTTAAGGATCTGCTAATAAATTGACACTGCAAATTAGCAAAAAATATTTTTATTATCTCATTGAAATACAATAAACAAGATATTGATAAACACATACAATGTCTCAAAAACTGTCCCTTGTACTTAAGTATTTTGTCAAATGTAGACTTTTCATTCTAATTCATAATACTTATCTATTTCAGCAACACAGAAGTGTCATCTTTTCATAGCTTTGGGAGGGTTTATTTTTTTCTTGATGTCTGCCCATTCATATACAAAAATGTCCTTTTTCTCAGGCCATATCCAGGATTTTTTGGTCTTGGTCATGCATCCTATTGTGGGGCCTGTCTCTTCTTCACTGGGCAGTTTTATTATTAAGCCAGGATAGTGCTTGCCTGCATACTTTACAATGACAAAGTCACCTATTTGGAAATTATTTTTCACATATTCTTGTTCTTGTATATCTTTTCTAGGACCACTGGAACCAACGTCTTCCCCAAAATCCTCAGGCTCACTTTCAGGAAAGTTGGAGCCATCGTTAGAATTACTGCTGTCATGACTGTACAAACTGGAGTATTCAGGTTCTGGTGTCTCATTTCTACACGAGTATCTTCTTTTAGGCTTAGGTGTGGATGTTGATGTTTCTGCGCTAGACTCGTCAATGTCATCTGCACTAGACTCATAGAATAATTTTGCAGAGACACTTTTGCCAGGTAGCACATTCAATTTCTTTCTTCTTTTGCTGGGCCCTGTTTTAGTCAAATCCTGCCGTTTTTCTGACAGTTTTAACAAGAAACTTTCTCCTATCAGGTTTTTTACAGGGGTGGTTATATTCTTTTGAGGCAAGCGCTCCAGAACTTTGGTTCTGTCTAGGGGTATGATTCCTGTTTTTTGAAACCCAGAAATCAGGTTTTTTTTCTTCTCTGCATAAAGATAATCCACCAGCTGTTTTAGGAGTTTAGGAAACTGATCCTTGGGCAAGTTTGTCATTGACTTGTTTTGTTGTTTCCACAAAGTCAATATTTTACACCACTCTCTTTTCAATGGACCATAGTAGGCGACGTCCAATGGCTGGGTGAGGTGAGTAGAATTCGTGGGTAGGCACACAAACCTTATATTGTTTTCGTCGCACGCTTTCAAAACTTGTAGGTTGATATGGGAGGTTAAATTGTCTCCTATCACAACCTTGACTCTGGGCAGTTTTTTTAATCGAGGGAGCAGGGTTGACATAAACCAATCTTCAAATGTTCCCATATCGAACCAACCACTTTTTGTTCTATTGAACCTACATCCTGCAGGTCCACCTTCTGTCCATGTAGACCACAAATGCTCAGATTTGTATACCACATAAGGTGGTAACATTTCTCCTGCTCCATTTCCACAAAACATTATTGAGGTACAAGATTTTGTGGACTCCATGATGCGTTCTACATACTTTTGTCCTCTTTTACAAATTACCTTACTTGACCCAGGGTCATCTCTCAGATTAGTTTCATTGAAGTTCCAGATGTTTTCATTCAGTACATGACTGAGGGCAGTTTCTAAATTGTCAAAATATTCATTAACTATTTTTTCATCAATAGCAGCTCTTACTCGTTTAATATTGCTTGCTGTACCCATTGTTAACTTTGAGTGGCGTTTCCTAAATGATGCTGCCCAATCTGTTCCTGGGAAATTGTTTTTAAAGTGATTTACTGTACGTCCCTGTTTGTCAAGAAAACATTTAATGAGGTACCTCAAATCAAGGTCGGTAACAGGAAAGCCAAATTCAGATAACTTGTTGATATGAGCCTCAATTGAACGTTCTTCTTGTTGAGTGAATACTGTGGGATGGCCAGGTTTTTTCACCTCCTTTATTTTAAGCTTATTTATTATTGTGCTTCTTGGTATATTATAATATTCACTTGCATCTCTTTGTGATCTTACTCCATTTTTTATGTCCATCAAGCAATCTTGCAAAGTCTCAGCACTATAATCGGCATATTTTCTCGAACCTGCCTTTGTTTTGTAATTTCTCATGACGTATTGTCGTCACAAACTGGAACAACTAAATTAACGTGCACGACTGTAACACTTGAAAAACTGTTAATAAAAACCTGGTTTTAAAAGATTTGTTGGTAAAAGAAATAGTTGGGGCTACTTTGGTCCTGGCACAAAGTAACCCCGAAAAACTAGTATTTAGGTTATATTTAGGAAATCGTTAAAATTTACTGTCAAAACAAGAAAATAAAGAACAAACTATTATCACACATTTGTTGCAGGTTACTTAAGATAATATTTTGGCACTTACCTAATATTTAACTATTTTCCAAATTGTTCCAGAAGAGAAAGTTTGGAGAGAAATAATTTTCACGTATAAACAGACGTTTGCAAAACCTCCAATGTTGCCACTAACAAAAAAATAAATTTACTCCAAAGTACGAAATTACTTTCAAAAAGAGTACAAACTATTTTTCAAGACCAAATAATTCCATTTATCTTGTAGTGTCCGTTCAGTACAAAAATTAAAAGCTTTTTTTTCGCGTTGGACCAAAGTTACCCCGCAAGGACCAAAGTAGCCCTGGTCGACGGTACGACAAAAATGATTTAATTACAACGTAATAATTGTGACAAACTGCATTTTATTTGGCTTGGTCAAAATTGAAAACTTGGTAATAGGGAAAATTTGTCTTTGACAAAGAGACAGACAAAGAGAGAGAGAGAATGAGACAGAGAGAGAGAGAGAGAGAGAGAGAATGAGACAGAGAGAGAGAGAGAATGAGATGGAGAGAGTATGTGTCTGCAAGTCAGGTAAAGAAAAGAATTGAACAACTGTTTTAAAAATTGTGTGTGTGTGTATATGTTGTTACTCACACTTTCTTCATTCTACAGTGATTGAAACTTTCCATGACCTCTGTGTAAAACAAAGTTTAATCTAAGACAATAATATAATTTTCTTTTTCATGTAGGTATCTCTTTTGATTGCCCAATCAAACTAATAGGATTTGCAATTATGCACTAATATTGCAGGGGCGTGAAACTAAAACTAAATCAACAAAGAAGAAATATTTGCGTGGAAAAGCTGGTGCAGATGACTGGGATAGTGATGATGATAGAGATTCCTCTGCTGCATCTGGAAACAAAACCTCTAAGCAATCTGCTGGCAAATTAGAGTTACTCTCTTTCTCGGAAGTTCACAATTTGTTAGCAGGAAATAAAGCTTTTCAAAATGAGGAATGTGAGGAACTTGTCGAAGAAATAGCTAAACAAATTTATCCGTGAGTATAAATTCAGTAGTTTTAAAAAAAAAATTGTTAACATTTTAAAATTTGAATACAATTGTTCCCGATAATTGGAGCAATACTAGTCTTATTCACAATAACGTTTGTGTTTAGAAATGAATATTTGTGGTAATTTTGGATGTTTGAAATTTCTTTAAATGTTCTTTTAATCGAATTTTATAGACCAAAATATTTTTTGCTGATTTTAGGCAATGTATTCAGGTTCAATAAACATAAATTATTTGTTGCAGTTCCTTAAACAAAATTGCCCTTGCTGAAGCTAAAGTAGTTTTTGAAAGTACAATGGCATCAACAGCACAAACAAGGCGAAAGACACATAGTGAATTACAGGAAAAATTGAATGCATTGGTTTCTAACGTGCGCATGTTTGACAAGGGAATCAAAGTATTTTCTGACAATGAATTACAACAACAGTTGAGCAAGTATCTTCTGAAAAGTTTGTGCACAGATATAGCAAATGATGTATTTTCATACATTGCTCAGGAAAATATGATTCAATTTGACCAGTCAAAAGAAATGACTCCAGAGGTATGTATTTTTTCGGTTTACATTTAGTTGTAATTTTACTATAGACTAGTAACATACTGTTTAAAGGGTAATTTTTTGTAATTAACTAGCAGTGAAATTGAAGTTACAGTCTACTCTGGTTATAGTGATCTTCAGGGGACTAACATTTTTGTTCACTGCATCAGAGGTCCACTAAATCCAATGATGTCAAACTTAAATAGAATTTCTTCACAATGATTGATTTTATTGATAGAGGGATACATCAAAATACATTAACAGCATGAACTGAAAATTTCAAAATCTTTATTTGTCCTTAAAAATAAATTATTTTCAATTATTTGCACACATTTCTCATTGGTAATTTCTTTAGATCCTTCTCCAAAGTTCTCTCGATACTCAAATTATAATGAAATGTAATTTTTTTCTTTTCACTTTTGAACAATGCCTTTTAGTGTAGACATTAGTTTTATGTTATGGTATGAGGAAGTGATCCATTTTTATGACTTTCTGCATTTCTCAATGATTGTGGCTCATTTTGTCTGCGAGTCATTTTGTCCTTTTTTTCCATATTATTAAAGCATTTTTTGCTGATTTCATCGATTTTAATATCATTTTTATGGTACTTGCTTCAAACAATATTTACAAGATGCAACAACTTTCTCCACAGAATTCCTGAGTAGCTTATTTGATTTCTTTGCTCAGAAATTGTAATGTCAGCTATTGTATATAATCTGAGGTTCCTGTGGCTCCTATCAGTGCCATTGTTGTTTTGGTTGATTCTGTGATTCAGACAGATTTCCTGGTGAAGAACAGTCCAAACCAAAAGTTTGGACACTGAGTTCACTTGAACGTCTCAATTACATGAGTAACCTATTCAACAGCTTACGTTGTTCATCTGAATTGTTTTTGATAAAATATTTTGTGTCATTTTTTGTTTCTTAGGGCATTTTAAAAATATTTTAAATGCTTTTTATTTGGCGATGTTCATCAAAATCTGCTCCCTAGTTATCAGTAAGGTCCCCATTCCAGGTCGCTTCCTTCATCTAAGGGGAGACTACTTTGATTTATGACCTTTGGCCAACAATATTTTTTCCAGGCTGGCTGGTTTTGGAATTTGTGCACTGACATGATATACTCTTTTCTAGGAGGGAATTAATGTTCAGGACGTATTTCCTATGTTTACTTAAGCTAAAGTTCAGTATAACAGGGTCTTATGCTTATTTCTAGTGTAAGTGCGAGATGATACGAGACCAATGCCGTAAGTTCTCTATAACTTTGGGTTCAGTATAACTGGAGTTGTTTGTATATGAAAGTGGAAAAAAGGAGGTATAATATAATAATTATTAAATAAAAATTTATAAATTGTGTAATAAAATTTTGTAAATAAATAAAAAAAATGTTATAATTGTGGAGCAGTGGAGCTTGTTTGCTAAAAACACATCTGAAATTTCAGTTTTATTCTTTGTTATTGTTCCATTCTGTCTTGTGTACACTCACCTCTATCTTGTTGATTTTATTATTATTATTATTATTATTATTATTATTATTATTATTATTATTATTATTATTATTATTATTATTATTATTATTATTATTAAAAATATTGCAGACATTCATGGTTACACAAATTTTAGTAGTGTGTGATTACACTGGGCTGTGATGATTTGCTGCTTTTGATTAAAAGTCTTGTGACAATGAGTCGGTGTTGCAACCTGATTAGATATGTGGATTCAGTTTCTTCACATCGCCCACAGTTTCTGCAAAATTTACGATTGATTAAATTTGAAAAGAATGTTGGCTATGTATTACAATAATTTACATATCATTATATAGAACCCAGTTGGTACTGTTTAAACATAATTTGATAGTTCTTAAACCCCAGTTCGTCATTTGGTTGTTCTTTGGCATTTAGCAGGCACTGCTTGTTAAAGGATGGAAAAGTGTTTCAAAGAATGATGGGTTCATCTAGAAGATGTGAAAGTCAACTGTTTTTGTTATATATGTGGCCTAAACATTGCATCAATCTTGGGCTCCTCAGTATTTGTCACACATGTGTTGCAGGTTTGAGAATCTGTATCAACGAAAGCATAAATAAAGATCTTTTGGGATTCCAATGGAGTGGAGAGAACAGAAGAATTGTGTAAATGACTGTTACTTTTGCTTGTGAATAGGTAATATCAGTGATTAATTGAGGTTGTTTATAGATTCTTCAAAACGCAGCCTCAAAGCTGTTCTCCTTCATAATGGAAATTAATATGCCTCAGAGCCAGTAGCCCATCTGCTCATTTAAAGGAATCATACAGAAATATGGAAGAACTTAAAAAAAAATAATTATGAAGAACACCAATGGATTGTGTGTGGAGACTTGAAAGTTATTGGACTATTGTTGGGACTTCAACTAGAATTTACTAAGTTCCCCTACTTTATATCTGTATGGGATAGCAGGGCTCGTGTATTGCACTGGGTGAAAAGGGATTGGTCAATCAGAAATACTTTGAATCCCACAGATAAAAATCTCATGAAGTGTGAAGGCATCTTTATGGGACCTCAAATTAGAAATCTGATGAAAGATGAACACTTTGAAACTTTACTGAGTGATAAGAAAAAATGATCGGGTTTCAAAACTGTGTCCGTGAATTTTTTAGGAAATAAAAATTATCCAGATTTCAAATCTATGGTGGATGAAATCTAATTTCTATAAGAATAAGGATGTAATTTGAGCATCATACTTAATTTTCTTCACAACTGCCTAGATTTCTTCTCTGATAATCTAAGAGATTTCAGAGATGAACACGGGGAAAAGTTTCATCAAGACCTGAAAGAGATGGCAAAATGTTATCAGGGCAGATGGGATGAAGTGATGACGGTGGACTACTGTTGTTTCTTAAAGTGAGAAAGTGTAGAATCGCAAAGAAGACTACCGACGAGGCAATATTTCAGCTAAAGAAAGTGTTAGCAGTGTCTCTGATATTGTTAGTATAAATATAACATTATTGTTAATGCAAGTATGTTGACCATGTGCATAGAATGTGTACCACTGGTGTACATATTTATACTTCTGTTTTGTTTTTGTTTTCCATAGATCTGTGTATATCTAGTGTTAATTCACTGTGTGTTTCTTGAAAGTTTCATAAATCAAAAGTTTTTGTTTACTATTCTTTTCTTTGAAATTACAAAAGAATTCTTATTTGTTAGATGCACCGTTGTTTGTTTGTTGTTGTTTTTTCTTTCTCTCTTTCTTTTTCTTTTTCTTTTTTTTCTCTCTCCTCGCGGCTCTGTGTTATCACAGTTGTTGAAAATAAGCATTGTTAGATAATGGTGGTAATATTGTGGCAAATGACATAAAGGAACATTAAAGAATTGGTTTGACTTCAGAGCTTCATGTGGTAGTGTTTATAACCAGAAATACCAAAGACATATTCTTGGAGGGTTTTTTTAAATGAAATTTTTGGGGTTCGGCTTTGTGTTGTGAAATTTATTAAAGTGTACCTGAAAGAAAGTGAATGAAGAGAGAATTTTATTCAATTGTAGTGAAATTTACCATTTCTTTGTGAATTTATTTTTTTTGTGCCAAACTTTTTGCATTGAAGAGAAAAAAAATTTGTTAATTATTTATTAAGTATATGTGAATAAATATTTCATCAACTTTATGACAAAATGCTTTGTGATTTTTAAGCCGGGAATTAATGTCTAATGTATTGCAGATACGTTTGAAAATGATTAATGAAGTTCCCAATGATGCAAAGGAGCCTTTATCAAAACTTCATAAATCTTTGAGTGGTTCATCTGTTGACAATTTTCTTTCTTCCCTTGAAGCAAGCATAGGACCTGGATTGTGTGATATGATGCTACGAAAACAAGACAAAAGAAAAGAAAGGTGAGCTGTTGAAATAACATTTTCTTATGATATGGCATTAAGAATGTAAATTCAAGTATATTCGTGAGATTATTCCTTCTAATATTTAAATAGCAAATTGAAATAGTGGCCTGAGAAAGGAAGAAATGATGTAAATGAAAAATGAATATATTAATTATTAATTAAATTAAATTAATCTATTCTCAACGCCGTTTTTTAAGTAATTAGTTAAGTTATTAAGTAGCTAATTGTTTAATTAGTGTTGATTATAATATAAACATTTGTAAATGATTGTTGGCAAAAATTCCTGAAATATTGTTGATATGTGGCTGTAAAGCATCTTTGCTATTTTATCCAGAATAATTTCAAACTTGTAGATACTATTATCAAAGATGTACAATTATCTCTTATTTTTTCCCTGTTATATTGCAAAAAGTAATTGAAACCTTTCTTTTCTTTTTTATTCAGGCCTCAGATATATGCTCATCGTCAGTCTTTGCTAGAACAGCTATCAATTGTGCAGGATCCAGCAGTTGTGCTTCATGTTGCCAGTCTTGTCCTGTTTCAAACTTTAACCCAGAGTATTCTTCATGCCTCAGGGAGATTTGTATCAAACATTCTATCTTTCCTTCAACCACAACTTCCAGCAGAAATGTATAACTTGTTTCAGCAGTATCATGGTATGAATTTTAGTTTTGTAGAACAAATTAATAAAACACATCTATCAGTTTGCACTATCATTTTATTAGTCTTTTGTGTTTGAGTTTCAAAATTTTCTAGTTGTGTGCAGAAAAACACGTTAAAGTTTTTCATATTTATGGCCAAAAGGAAGCATGGGAAGAAATTTACATGATAATCTAATAGTTTTGTATTGTTGTTTTAATCTTGATTGACATTATCATTTCCAATTTGGAATGTGTCATGGGTTTATGAATATGTACCTCCAATTATACACTACATACTCTCATCCTTTCTTGTATTAAATAAAGATTTCTCTTTATACAGTTGACTCTGGTTATAGTGAACTCTCGGTTATAGTGATCTTAAGTTACTGGTCCCGTTTCACTTACATTCAAATAAGTGTAAGAACATTCGGTAATATTGAACCTGAACCTCAGCTATAGTGAACATAGGAAATAGGTCCTGGAAATTAATTGGACCTCTTATGTCATTAGGTGATTTAAAGGGCCTTAGGAGAGTGGGATGGTGTTCCAACATTGCAAGAGGTATTGAAAGGTGTCATGACTGCATTATGATACTTGGAGACAAAGGACAATGCAGAATCAAGTATGAGAGAGCACGAACTCTGGAGAAGGATCTAATAAAAAATTTATGAAGCAAACAATTGAAAATAATTGATTTTTTTACATACAAATAAAGATATTGAGGTTTTCAGTTCATGCTGTTAATGAATTTTGTAGTATATTCATGAAATCGATCATTGTAGAGAAATTCCATGTAGTTTTGACATCATCAAATATAGTGAACTGAATATGTTAGTCCCCAGAAGATCACTGTAATCAGAGTTGACTGTGTAAAAATTCCATTCAAAGTCTTAATTGTTTCTTTTGTATTGAGATGTAAAGTAACCAAAATGATTGGGCTGGTTAAGCAAATCAAATGTTCCAGATATGGTATTGAAGCTGCTAAAAACAGATGAGAATGATCCAGATCGTGTCACTCTTATTACTTCATTACAAGATGGTATGTCGGAGATTAAAGAAATGGCTTCTACATTCAAAAGGCCATCAATTTCAGAGAAGTCTTAAGGTAATGCAATAAAAGAGGGTCTATGGGCATTTTTGAATGTATGATTGGTGCAATGGTTTGTTCTGAGAGTGGTTAATCTTTTTAAAAGTTTAATGATATTTAATAAATAAGATATTTAAAATGAGTTTTGTTTTCCTCTCCTTATTACCCTTAGATTCATTTCAACAAATTATTGGTGATCAGCCCAAGTTACTATTTTTTTGTACACTTCTAAAGTCAAACCTTACAAAAGAGAGAACAGTGAAATAATAGTATATTATGAAATGATGATGTAATTATGAGTATTAATGAGTGTGAAGTGATATAGGGCACAAGTGAGTCCATAAACTTCATTAGAAAGTATTAATACTCTTTACATTGACTTTCATGTAATACTTCTTCTATAACCAATGATAACAACAATTACATGGCAGCAGTATTTAGCCAAAGCTTTCTACCAGACAGCCTCTTGGGAGTCCCAGGTAGCATTGGCCAAGCATAAACACAATTCGACCTCCAAAGAGCAGTATTAAAACCAAAGGCAAATTAAAATTCAATTCATTAAAAGAAAATGTCAAGTTCAATATCTGTTCTTATTACTTATCTTATCACATCTTATATATTATCTTATTTCTTAATCAATACAGTTCTCGTAGAGGTCTTGAGTATTCTGTTTTTCTTCTGAGTTTTAGAAACAGGATGGCTTGTGTGGTTTACTGTCTCAAGTGGAAAAGTAGTATACACATTCCAATGAAGCATGTAATAACCAGTGACTAAGTCTCAACAAAACATTAATAATCAAATATCTACACTTTAATGAAGCTGTATCATAAGAACTATAATTACACATCAAGCTGCAGACATCTAGTAAGGGAATGAATTATAATGTAGAAAATAGATAATAAATACAAATGTTCTACCCAAAGCGCATTATTAACAACTGTTGTTAGAATCCAAGTTTCCTAATAATCCATGGCCTCCAAATATTTATTCTCATTACCAGTCTATTTTCTGCCAGATGAATAGTCGAATGTAAAGAAAAATTCAGTACGTTGGACTTTGAACTCGGTGGATAAAGTGTACGATATTTATATCATGTCTTACGATACTTATATCATAAAAAAACGATTAAAAATATTTGAAGACAAATCAAAAAGATGGGTAATTTCGTGGAAAAATTTATATTTATTAGTATTGTGAATGGATCTTGTTTTAAGCTGGATCTGTATGATTGTTAAAATTGTTCTTATTAGAATATTAAAACCGAATTACAATATTTACTAATATACAGAATTTACATCTGTAGAGATGAACGGAACGTACGTATCATAAATTCTACGCATATTAACAAATCGCCGATTTGTGATGGTCGTATACTTTCTAAATGAAGAGTGTTACAAAATGCTGTCTTGAATGTCATGTTTGATGATTTGAAACCTCCCGCGATGGAATAAAGGAAAGCTATTCAACATGGCTGCAAGGAGTGAGCATATGGGATATTAGTGTGGTGCTACACATGGTCCTGAGGAGCTTACGAAAGGTAATCCACCGAATTTAGTATTATATTGTGTGCGTTATTTTTATACATCGACAAAATTGTGCCTGGAGAGAAAGTACCTCTTATTATCTTATTCGTAACTAACGACTGGTCGTTCACTAACGTTGACATGCGTGTTCACGTGAAAATACTAGCAGACGTTTTGTGTGAGAGTTCTTGCGCAGGCATTTGTATTCTGCTGCGGATTTTAAACATTACAAACGAGTTTGTTCACTGCCAGGTATTATTTTGAAATTCATACTGTGGCAAATTTAGAGGTTAACCCTCGTGGACGTATAATTCCTTCAGAGCGCTCTAGTATCGTTCAATAACTTGCCGGATTATTGGTTCATGCTATTTATTCGTTCAAAAGAAGAAAGTGATGTATTAACTCAATATGATGTAATAACTCAATTAAAAATAATGAATATGATATATTCAACTAATAATATTGTCATTAAAGCTGATTGACATTTTGTTGCATTTGAAATGTGCATTTGTCAGCTGTGTTTAAGATTAACCGTAGGTTACACAGTAATTTGGTAATCAGATAAGAACACGGTAAATCGATTGTGAATTTTCGAAAGAGAGCATTTTATTATAAATGGAAGTGTCGGAAAACAATATATTTTTAGGAATTTGAAGAGTGCACTCTTTTAGGTATAATTTGTGAAATTAAATTTTTGGTATTAGTGTAGATTGACTAAAATTACAATGTATGATGTTGGAAGAAATATTCTTTATTTAGTTCTAACCTCCGTGTAGAAAGTATCCTGTTTTCTTAAATTGGGAGATTGCATCATTAGTTTTACGAAGTTATTTGTTAAATAGGTATATTATTCACCTTTCTCATGGCAACACGTGCGCGCTTAGTTTAAACACGAAAAAGCCGTCGTTTCCGCAATAGGTCGCATGTCAAAATTACAGGTGCTAGTGAATGACAAACTTTCTTGTAAAGTTTTTTAATTTCCTTGGTGTGGGCTGTCTTTACGGTCTTGCTCCATCCTCTTGGCAGCTGCTATCTATCGCCGCCCAAAGTACATTTCTTTGACATTTTTTCTTTTTTTCCTTTCCAAATTGTAGAATCGAAATATTACTTAAGGAATATTAAAAAACTCGTTTAAATACAAATTTCCATTTATAAATTTGATGCCGTTGCGATAAAATGGCGATTAATCATTACTGTACATGCGAAATTTGAAGCTCTTTTGCACAGAAATTTGTCGAGTTTTCAAAAGACTTCATGTAAAGTAATTTGAAGCACTTCCACCCACAAATGCAATAATGTATGCAAATCGATGTATGGATATTAACGGCGCGAGAGATATTAAAAAAATACATTGTATAATTTTTGAAAAAAAAAAAAAAGAATACACCACAATCAAATTTACGTCATATTAAACAGTGCAATTAGCACTATCCATTGGAAAAAATTGGAACCAATTTTTGAGAAAATGGCGTTTCACCATTTCAGAAAATGCGCAACTTTCACCTCATTTTCACAAAAAACTTCAGTTTTCAGGAAACTTTATATGACATAAGCACATGATTTCATAAACATAATCATGTGAAGAAATCGCCTCTAATGTAAATATTACTGACGTGAGAGAAGTCAAAAAATTAAATTTTTGTATTTTTTCAACAAAAAAAACAGCACTATGGCGTTTATGTCATCGCATAGGGAACATTTGGCACTACCCTTACCAAAAATTTAACAAAAAAATTTGGAGCCGATTTTGAGAAAATCATATTTTCGTAATTTTTCAAAATTGTATATATTGCACGCACTATTGCACAAAAACGACTCGAATTTTCAAAAAATGTACCATACCATAATGAAAGAACTATTTATGGACAACAAATTTCATTTGAAGGAAAATCTCTGTCTTCGATTTTATAGTTGTAGGAAGATGCCGAAAAAAATTCATACACTTGCAATTTTGCCGAATTCAGAGTTAACAGTGGAAATCGGACCTATGCCACTTTTATAAGTGAGTTTTACTCTATTCTTACACAAAATTTGGAACCGTTTTTGAGCAAATTTTGAAAATGTTTGGGGGGCTTCATGTAAAGTACCCCAAAATTTCAAAGAATGATTTTCAAAATTTCGAAGCTTCAACTAGAGTCAACTAAGATTACACCAAAACGAACTTCGTCAAATTAAACAATGCAATTAACGCTATCCATTGGAAAATTTGAAGAAAAAAAATTGAAGCCATTTTAGAGAAAATGGCGTTTCGGCGTTTCTGAAAATGCAAAACTTAGACCTCATTTTTACAGAAAACTGTTGAGTTTTTCGAGAAACTTTATTTGATATTACTTAAAGCAAGTGTACTCATAAATGTAATAATGTGAAGAAATCGCCATTAACGTAAATATTACCGACGTGAATCTCAAGTCAAAAACATTACATTTTTTGTAATTTTTGAAGAAACAAAAGGATAGAGCAACATGACGTTTATGTCATTGTTTGTATACTTGTACTTGTCAGCCGTTTTTGAGAAAATGTATTTATATTTTTTTAATTGCAAATATTGCACGCTCTATTGCACGAAAACTACTAAAATTTCCCATATCTACATAACTTTAATGAAAGAACTATTTTTGGACAAAAAAATTCATTTGAAGGAAAAGTCTTCAATTTTGTAGTTGTAGGAAGACGCCTTTTGCAATTTTCGAAAATTCAGAGTTAACTGTGAAAATTGGACCTATGGCACCTTTATAAGTATATTTTACATTATTCTTACAAGAAATTTAAAAAAGAAACTTTAGAGCCATATTTGTGAAAATTTTGAAAATGTCCGGGGGGCTTCAAGTAACGTACCCCAAATTTTAAAGAATGTTTTCAAAATTTCAAAGCTTCAACATGAGCCAGATAGACTGGGGATTCTTCAATTTGGAAAAAATCGTACGGATGGTTTAGACACTAATAGTGTTGACAGACACAGACAGGCGAACAGGCAGATGGACATTTTGAAGAAAAAAAACACTGTTTCGATATCAGGGGACCCCAAAACGTGTATTTTCGTTGAAATCCCGACATAGATTTACCGCAGCATTACATAACTTTCTCTATACTATGTATATTTTCCGGATACACGTATGTATACGAGAAAGTAACTAGAGGTGCAACAGAATGGCACAGACTTTCTCGTAGTAAACTTTTCTAATTTCTTTGATGTGGACTGGTCTTGTCCTTCCTTCTTGCCAGCTACCATCTCTCGCCGCCCTAAATACATTTTTTTAAAAATTTTCTCAACTTTTCGGTTTCCAAATAGTATAAACGAAATATTTTAAAAATATTAAAGAAGTCTAAATCTTTGCCCTGAATAGCAATTTTCATTATAAAATGTGGAGCAGTCTTTAAGAAAATGACGTTAAGAGTTACTGTAAATGAGAAATTTGAAGCGCTTTGTCACAGGAATCTATTCAGTTTTCGAAAACCTTCATTTGAAGTAATTTGGCTAACTTCTACCTACGAATTCAATAATATATACAAATCCATTGATATGTGCATATTGTCGGCGTGAGAAATATTTAAAAAAAATTACATTTGTGTAATTTTTGAAAAAGCAAAACTATACACCAAAATGAACTTAACGTCATGTTAAATAGTGCAATTATCGCTACCCTTTGTAAAAGGTTGAAGAAGAAATTTGGAGCCATTTTTGAGAAAATGACGTTTGAGCGTTTTTTTCAAAATGCGTAAAGTTGAGTTTATTTTTACAGAAAACTGTTGAGGTGAAGTGAAACTCTTAGAGAGGCAGACACTAATAGTGTTGACGGACGGGCGGGCGTTATGCCTTCAATTGGTTTTTCGGCATTGCGAAAATGGGGAATTTTGAGATCATTTTCACAGCAAAATGTAGAGTTTTCGAGAAACTTTATTTGACATTATTTAAAGCACATGTACTCATAAATACACCGACGTGTAGAAATCGCCTCTAATGTAAATATTACCGACGTGAGAAACAAGTCAGAAAAATACATTTTTGTAATTTTTGCAAAAACAAAAGAAAAGAGATATATGGCGTTTATGTCATCTTATACAATGTATTTAGCACTATCAATACCATAAATTTAAAGAAAAAATTTGGAGCCGTTTTTGAGAAAATCTTGTTTTTATTATTTTTTTAAATTGCAAATATTGCACGCCATCTTGAGCGAAAACTACGAAAATTTTCAAAAAATTCTACATGACATTAAAAGAACTGATTCTGAGCAACTAATTTCATTTGTAGCAAAACTCTCTATTTTTAATTTGGTAGTTTTAGGAAGACGCCGAAAAAATGCAATCTTTCGCAATTTTCGAATATTCGGAGTTAATTGTGAAAATCGGACTTATCACCTTTATAAACGCATTTTGCTATGTTGTTACAAGAAATTTAAAGAAAAAATTTGGAGCCGTTTTTGTGAAAGTTTTGAAAATTTCCGGGGGGCTTCATATAAAGTACCCCCAAATTATAAGAATATATATCAAAATTTCAAAGCTTCAACTAGAACCGAATAGACAGGGGTTAACAATTTGGAAAAAATCCTACGTATGGTTTAGGCGCTAGAAGTGTTCACGGACGGACGTTTTGAAAAGAAAAAAACAAACACACTTTTTCGGTATCAGGGAAACGTGTATTTCCGTTGAAATCTGGAAATCGATTTTCGATACCGAAAAATCTATTCCCGACAAAACGTATGTCCTTACGTCTGTCTGTGAACAACGCTTGCGGCTTAACTGTTCAGCCGGTTTTCTCCAAAATGGATATTCTCCAATCGATCCGGCTGATGTCGCGGGCCCTTGAATTTGAAACTGATATTTTCATGTTGGGGGTTCTTTACATGAAGCTTCTGAGACATTTAAAAAAAATGGCTCCGTTTTTTATTAAACATTGTTATAGGACAATGTGAAGGACGTTTAAGAGAATGGTGCAAGTCTCATGTTCGTTAAAAATCCTGATTTTCCGAAAATTGAAAAAATTCAACATTTTTTCGGCGTCTTCCTACAATAACAATTATGACGATAATTTCTTTGTTAATTAAACGAAATGTGTTAATGAAAAACAGACCTAAAAGTAATGTCATGTTCAATTTTTCAAAAACATTACTATTTTTTGCGAAATTTTGTGTCAAACATCAGAAATTTAATTTTCTTGTACCGTATTTTTTCGTAACCCTTTCAGACCCAGAGTCTAGTGGGAGAGACACAACTTTTAATTGGTTATGTCTGACACTTTATTGCATCAGAAGTGTTTGCGACTAATTGTCATGCATTTATCGTTTCTTTCGAAGATTTATACATAGTTTCATTGCTGTAAACGCCAATAAAAATTTTAGAAATCATCTTTAGAGTAAAACCAAATAATTGCTTAAAGGAAAAAAATTCCAACGAACACAAAAATTTCAGGTCTGAAAGGGTTAAAAACATCACAAAATTGTTTGATTTAATTGGGACCTTAGCGTACAGGACGCTTAAAAAAATGGTGCAGGTCTCATGTTCGTTTAAATGCCTGATTTTACTGCCTGATTTATAAAATTTTTAAAAATTGAAAAAAATTTCGGCTTCTTCCTTACAGCTTCAATTGTGAAGATACAATTTTTTTCTTAATGAAATTTGTTCATAAAACACATCTTGTTGAATTTTGAATGTCATGTTGAATTTTTTGAAAATATGACTTCTTTGTGTAATTTGGCTACAAATTACTCATAAAATTCATTTAAAGTAATGAAGAAAAAATCTATTGGTTGAGATTATTTAATTTTCACACCAAATGTTCTACTATTACAAATGAATTTTACAAAACATTATGACTGAGATGTGTTAATTCGGAGAGAAATTGTGGTGTAAATAGTTATAAATAACCATTACTAAAGGAGAGAAAGTTCGTGTTATTTTAGCTCCACTAGTTATTAATATACAGACTCCACAGAGATATTGTGTTCTTAAAAGGAATAAATCTTCAGAATTATCTACTCCGTACTGGATGGAACGTCGGACTACGTAGGTAATATGTGTCAAGAACATAGGAATCGGGCATCAATAATTCACTAAGTTCAGAATTGCAAACAGATTTCAGATTTGTTTGCACCCAGTCGGGCACATCTTGATAATAATTTCCAAAGATTCTGCAGTCGTTTTAAATCGGCTGTGCCCAGCGGGATTCAAATTCTATTAAGAAATTCAAATTCTATTCTATATATATATTATATTAATTTTGATGTTTTAAAATCGTCTCAATACTAATCTTGAGTCCTGTCCCATTGTTTCCAAAGTTGGTCTTACCACGAAACAGAAGATGCAGACCTCTATCGGCATGTCCTTTTCGAAAATAACAAGTACGCATGTTTCTCACGAAAAATTTTGTTCGGAAAATATATTAATGGAACCGGGAGACAAAGGACATTGGTGAGTGCATCATTCGCCTGAAACCACTGATTTCTAGCAATGAAAACTAACTTATTCTAGATGATGCGCTCGTTATGGATGTAATTGTTTCCTTGAATCTCACCGTTCGCCAACCAAGAAGAGTCAAATAAATTCATTCCCAAACGATGGCGATATTTCTTCTCCTTTTCAACTCTTTGGCGGAGATAAGACTACCGTTCAAAAAGGACTATCTTCTTTTTCTTTATTGCTGTAAACATCACATTCATACATTCCCCTTAACGCGTATTGCCATTTTTTAACATTGTTAATATCTGCTGACCACCAGGGAGTCGTAAAATGCAGGTGAGGCCCGAAAGTAAGAGGAATTCCGTATCGTCAACTGCAAATATCATTAAACTTGCAAGCATATATACCGCGACCGAACTACGTCGACAAAACACAGAGAAGAAAAAGCAGAAATGCAGGCACAGGACACAGCCCGCTGGATGCTGCTCCCCGGTCGCACTTCCGGCCGCAGCGAGGCGCGCGTCTCCTTCCGGCCACGCCCGCACGGGGGCGGAAGCGGGGGTGGGGCCCGTGAGGCCTCGGCGGAAATAGAACTGTGGAACGCAGCGGAAGGCGAGAGCGGAAACAGGGAAGCGAGAGTCCATGGGGCCCCGTGCGCCCATCGCCCTCGCTGGGAACAAGTCTGCCCATTCAAAGAACTTGAAAAATAACGTGAATGGCATTAAATGAGCCGTTGAGAACAAGAAACTAGTCGTGTACAGAGTGACACCAACTTTCTCATAGTAAAGTTTTCTAATTTTCTTGGTTTTACGGTCTTGCCCCATTCGTTTGACATTTTCTCAGTTTTTCGGTTTTCCAATAACAACCGAAATATTACATTAAGAATATTAAAGGAGAGTAAAACCTCATTCTGAATGGCAATTTTCATTGAAAAACTTGGAGCCGTTTTTAAGAAAATGGTGAATAACCGTTGCTCGAAATGCAAAATTTGAAGTTCTTTCCACACGAATCTATTGAGTTTACGAAAAACGTCATTTAGAGCACTTCCAATCACAAATGTAATAATATATACACATTTTTAAAAAATCTACGTGATCTTAATGAAAGAACAAATTATGAACAACAAATTTCGTTTGAAGGAAAAACCTCTGTCGTCAATTTTGTAGTTGGAAGAGCCAAAAAAATTCAAACTTATGCATTTTTCGAAAATTCAGAGTTAACAGTGAAAATCGGACCTACGCCACCTTTATAAGAGTGTTTTACTCTATTCTTACAGGAAATGTGAAGAAAAAAATGCAGCCGTTTTTGAGAAAATGTTGGAAATGTCCCAGGGGCTTCATGTAAAGTACCTCCCCAAAAATAATGTTTTTCAAAATCGCAGAGCTTCCACTCAGGCCAGATCGACTGGGGTTTATTCAGTTTGGAAACAATCGACCGCCTAGTTTAGGCACTAGTGTTCTTCACACACTACTGTCGGACAGATAGAAAGATGGACGGACGGATGGACGTTTTGGAGAAAAACAAACCAGAAACCTTTTACGATATCAGGGGACCCCAAAACGTGTATCGGTTTGCAAATAGTAGAACCTAAATTACATTTTTAGAATATTAAAGAAGGCTATAACGTCGTCCTAAATAGCAATTTTCATTGAAAAAATTGGAGCCTTTTTTAAGAAAATGGCGTTAAGCGTTAATGTAAATACGAAATTTGAATCTCTTTTTAACAGGAATCTATTGAGTTTTCGAAAAACTTCATTTGAAGTAATTTGAAGAACTTCTACTCAGATATTCAATAATGCATACAAATCCATTGAAATAAGTATATTAACGGTGTGAGAGGTATTGAAAAAAACTTACATTTGTGTAATTTTTGTAAAAACTAAACAATACCCCAAAATGAACTTTACGTCATATTTAACAGTACCATTACCACTATCCGTTGGAAAAGTTTCAAGATAAAATTTGGAGTTAGTTTTTGAGAAAATGGCGTTTGAGCGATTCTGAAAATGCGGAAATTTGAACTCATTTTAACAAAAACCTGTTGAATTTTCCAGAAACTTTACTTGACATTATTTAAAGCTCATATACTCATAAATACAATAACGTGAAGTAATCGCATCTAATGTAAATATTACCGACGTGAGAAAGTCACAAAAATATATTTTTGTAATTAAAAACAACAAAATGATATACCAAAATAAACTTAACGTATTAAACAGTGAAATAAGCACTATCCATTGGAAGAATTTGAAGGTATAATTTGGTGCCAATTTTGAGAAAATGACGTTTGAGCGTTTCTGAAAATCCGGAATTTTGAGCTGATTTTCACAGAAAACTTGTGTTTTTCAGAAACTTTATTTGACATTATTTTAAGCACATGTACTCATAAATATAATACTGTGAAGAAATGGCCTCTAAAGTAAGTATTACGGACGTGAGGGACAAGTCAAAAAAATTACATTTTTGTAATTTTTGAAAAAAAAAAAGAATATAGCAATATGTCATCGTATAGAGTTCGCTTGGTACTAACAGTACCAAAAATGTAAAGAAAAGATGTCAAGAAAATCTTATTTTTGTAATTTTTTAAATTTAAATTACAATATTGTGGTTGTAAGAAGTTGCCGAAAAATGCGTACTTTTACAATTTCCAAAAATTCAGAGTTAATCCAGAAAATCGCACATATGTCACCTTTATAAGTGTATTTAACTCTATTCTTACTAGAAATTTCAAGAAAAAATGAGCCATTTTTGAGAGAATTTTGAAAATGTTCCTAGGTCTTCATATAAAGTCCCATAAAAATTAATGAATGTTTTTCAAAATTGCAGAGCTTCAGCTCATGTACAAACGACTTCAATTTGGAAAAAATTCTACTCACGGGTTAGGCAGTAGGTTTGTTCACATACACCAGACAGACGGACGGACGTTTTGTTTTCAATTGGTTTGTCGGCATCAAGGACCCAGAAAATAGGGATTCTGGCTACACCACGTGTAAGAGGTTTATTTTCTTAATTTAGCAACTTGATTTATCTACTTTTTCGTTATCAGGGCCCGGCAGTGAATTTTTTCTGCCAAAAAATCCGCCATTTTTTCCTGCAGCATTACATAACCTTCTCTCTACTTCTTATATTCTTCTTACCGGGGGGTACTTTACATGAAGCCCCCGGATATTTCCAAAATTTTCCCAAAAACGGGTCCAAATTTTTTCTTTAAATTTCTTTGAAGAATAGTGTAAAATACGTGTATAAAGGTGGCATAGGTCTGATTTTCCGGGATAACTGAATTTTCGAAAATTTCTCGTTTGAATTTTTTCGGCGTCTTCCCACAACTACAAAATTAAAGATATAGGTCTTTCCTTCAAATAAAATTTGTTTTTCATAATAAGTTCTTTCAATAAAATCATGTACATTTTTTGAACATTTTAGTAATTTCGAGCAATATTGCGTGCAATATTTGCAATTTAAAAAATAACAGAGCAAGGTTTTCTCAAAAATGGCTCCAAATTTTTTCTTTTAACTGTTTGTACTGATAGAGGTAAAAGTTGGTAGTGATAGGGGTACCCCATACGATGACATAAACGCCATAATTCTCTATTCTGTTTTTTTAAAAATTAAAAAAATGTAATTTTTTTACTTGTCTGTCATGTCGTTAATATCTACATTAACGACAATTTGTTCACAGTATTGTATTGATGAGTTCATGTGCTTAAAATAATGTCAAATAAAGTTTCTCGATAACTCATCATTTTTCTGTTAAAATGAGCTCAAATGCGGCTCAAAATTTTGTCTTCAAACTTTTCGTACGGGTAGTGCTAATTGGATTGTTTAAGATGACAAAATTGTTTTTGCTGTATTCTTTTTTCCAAAATTACACTTATAATTTTTTTAAATATCTAACGCCGTTAATATCCACATATCCAGCGATTTGTAAATGCTATTGCATTTGTGAGTGCTTCAAATGTTCAAAAGTGTTTTAAATGACTTTTAGTGAATTTTTCCGAAAACTCTAAAATTGTCTGTGATAAGCTTCAAATTTCGGATTTACAGAAACGTAAAAGCGCCATTTTCTTAAAAACGGCTTCAAATTTTTCAATGAAAATTGCCATTTGAGGTTTTTCTCTTCTGTAATATTCTTAAAGTAATATTTCGGTTCTATTATTAGGAAACCGAAAATAGAGAAAATGTCAAAAAAATATACTTCGGGGGGGAGGACACGGCAGCTAGCAAAAGTATGTGACAAGACAGAATAGCTAGGCTGGACCAAATAAATAAGATAACTAGTACAAGAAAGTGTGACGTCGTGGGAATACACAATAATCACAGACTTGTGGCCCGCACCACTCCTCAGCGAGCCTCCCGCACACAGCAGACAGCTCCGGCGACCTCGGTCACCCGTGGATATAGTCCACAACGGCGTCCCAACACATGGGTTGCCGCACGAGCCTAGGTCGGCTCCGCACCGCCGTGGGCGCAAGTTTTGTGCGTTCGCACAAGGGTTCCCACTCAGCTCAACAAACCCCGCCCCCGCGCTCTGCGTTCGCCCTTATATAGCTACCACCCACGTGACCTGAAACGTCACTGGGTTTTGCACACGGCCCGCGCTAGTCGCGTTGCCAGGCATTTTTGGACATCCATTTCCATGGATTCCAAGAATTTGTCACGCGGCACGCGGGAAAAATGAGCTGTCCCGCATTTTGGGCATCCCTTTCCCTAGCTCTTAGGATTTCTCAGAATACCTCGGCGTGTCACATCCTGCATGGCCCCTGGCGTCTAATCCCTTACCGCAGCACCTTTGTGGGGCCCCGGCGGTCGCTAGCTGTAGCCCTACAATACGTTACATACTTCTCCATACCCTATTTTGAATTTTTTTATGCAGGAGGGATCCACAATAAAAAAATCGTCCCGCAACTAGATTTGTGGATCTGGATATGATTTACCTGGCCATTGGGCTCACACTCTATTGATCTCTCTAACCTACTCTATATTTACAACATAATTTTTTCATCTAAATCTAGCTAATATAAATAACTAACCTATCTACAGAACCTATATACTACTTTGGCCTAACCTACTTCGCGTACCTCCTTTCATTCTAATATATACAATTTTCTACAATCTTAAATAACAAACCATCTTAGATAATACAGTCTGCTACAATTACATACGTAGTATTCACAATCAAATTATGTGATACTTTCCCTGATACCCCCAGAACCAACAATGTCTTCAGAGCTTCACTTTGAACCCATAATTGCACATACATAAGACACACATGAAACAAACAGAATACACAAACAATACACTTTCAAGAATTTGTTACATATATACAGTGATTTTTCTCTTGTCTTGATTTTATACAATGCAATCAAGTGATTCGGTTCAGTGTAGCCCTCCGCATTCCCAGTAAAGTTCAGGTTCCATATATCAGTAAAACATACGGCTTAAGGCATCAGCATTTACGTGATCCTTGCCCCTTTTATGAATAATCTTTAAATTGTATGCTTGGATCATTAATGACCAACGCATCAATCTCGGGTTCTTACTTGAACAATTATTTATCCATACTAATGGGTTGTGGTCTGTTTCCACTTTAATTTTTGCATTTCCATCCAAATAGTACTTTAGTTTCTGCAAAGCCCATATTATGGCTGTGCACTTCTGCTCTGTTGTACATCGTAATAATTCCGTATCTGTGAATTTACGACTTAAGTATAACACCGGTTTTTGTTCTCCTCTATCATTATACTGAGCCAAAATTATGCCAATACCTCTTTTTGACGCATCACACTGCACTATAAAGTCCTTATTAAAATCGGGCGCGTGAAGGACGGGTTCGTGACATAGAGCGTTCCTCAATTTCTCGAATGCCATCTCGCATGCTGGCGTCCACGTTACCCTGCCTTGCCGTTCGCGACCTCGAAATAAGTCCGTTAATGGCGCTGATATACCCGCATAATCGGGAATAAATTTCCTGTAGTAACCTGTTAATCCGAGAAAAGCACGCACTTGCTTTTTCGTTTGAGGTACGGGGTGCTCTTTAATAGTTTTCACTTTGGCCTCTACCGGCCGCATCATGCCACTACCAACCATGTAGCCTAGGTATTGCACATTCTTACGCGTGTATTTACACTTGCTTGGCTGCACATGCAACTTCGCTTTCTCTAATATTAGAAACACCTACTCTAAATGTCTAAGGTGTTCTTGCCATGTGTCGCTATAAATGGCGATGTCATCCAAGTATGGAACTGCAAATTCTGCACATCCTGCTAATAAAGCTGCCATCATCCTACTACACTGAAAAGGTGCATTTTTTAGCCCGAAGGGCAATCTTAATGGCCTATACGTGCCAAAGCTTGTACAGAAAGCCGCATATCTTTGCGCTCTCGGAGTGAGCGGTATCTGATGATAAAATTTTGCTAAATCCAATGTAGTAATAATCTTAGCTGCCGCTACTGCTTCTATCCTCTCCTCCATGTTCGGCAACGGAAAATATTCTGATTTTATAATTTGGTTTAGCTTACGATAATCTACGCACGGTCTTGGTTTTCGTCCCGGCGCCTCTACAAGAATCATAGGAGAAGCATAATCAGAGTCGCCTATTTCGATTATGTTATCACGTAACATCTTTGCGATTTCTTCCTGCGGTTTTTTTGATTGACGGGGCGACATTCGATAAGGCGCACTTCTTATCTTTTTCGACTCGTCCGTCAATTCAATGTCCATGGTGACGACATCCGTCAACCCTGGTCTGTCTGAAAATATATGCTTGTACTTTACAATTAAATTGAGCAGTTTGTCGCGGAACTCGTCTTCGACTTCTGTTCCTTCGAGCATAGCTTCCGCATCGAAGTCGACACTATCAAGGTTAATAGCGTACTTATCCAGCTCGTCTTCCTCAACTTCAAAGTTTGAGCTACGATCTGCTACATAATTCAGATATTCGGTACGCTGCACGTACGTTTTCAACATGTTAATGTGGTAGATACGCCCTTCCTTTTTCCCAGGCATTCGGACAGAGTAGTTCGTGTCCGATTTTTTCTCTACTACTTCTCCCGGTCCTATCCATTGAACAGATAACTTTTTTGTGCGATTCGGGGCCAACACCAGCACCCGGTCGCCCGGCGCGAATTCTCTGTGTACGGCTCGCCGATCGTACCAAATTTTCTTTTCTCCTGCTCGTTAACAAGCTTCTCGTGAGCTAATTCGCGAGATTTCTGAAGCCTATTTATTAACTTGAACACATATTCGACGACGGAATTTTCTTCCTCATCGTCCTCGCCTGCAAGGTGTTCATATAATAAGGTTATGGGAGTTCTGAGGTTCCTCCCATACTCTAATTCAGCTGGAGTGAATCCGAGGCTCTCGTGCACCGTGGTTCTCAAAGCAAATAAAATCGCGGGCATTTGGTCCTCCCACTCCGTTCCTGCTTCCAAGCATAACACTTTTATTAAGCGATTGATCGTCCTATGCACGCGTTCGATGGGATTTGACTGCGGGGGGTAGGGCGAACTTCTCACCAGTTTGATCCCAAACTTCCTAGCAAATTCCCCTGTCAATGCGTTTGTAAAGCACGTGCCCTGGTCTGTTTGTAATTCCTTAGGAAACCCGATTCTACTGAATAATTTCAACAAGGCACTAATGATAGTTGTTGATTGGAAATCTGTAATTGGAATAGCCTCCGGATACCTAGACGCTAAACAAATGGCTGTCAAAATAAACTTGTTGCCTTCTTTGCTTTCGGGAAGAGGTCCACAAGTATCAATATTAATTTTACCGAAGACTTCCGCTATCGGCGGTACTAACATTAACGGTGCTTTTTTACGATCATTTGGCCTTCCAACCTTTTGACACACATCGCAAGTTTTCACATATGTCTCCATATCTTGGAAACAACGAGGCCCATAAAAGTATCGCGACATGCTCTTAGTTTGCTCTTAGTGCAACCTAAATGTGCATTCGCTGTTTCATGGCACACCTTGAGAACGGCGGCCCGATATTTAGTCTGAACTACTAACATATTAAATTTTTCACCGCGCTTGCTGTGTCTTGACCGATACAAAATACTATTTTTCACGAAATACGACTCTCGCCCTGCTTCCGGTACGTTGTGCTTATTCGCGTCGTATAATGTTTTCATTTGCGGGTCACTTTGTTGTGAAGCTGCGAACTCAGTCTGAGTAACATTTATGAGTTCATTAACTTCGGGCGTTAGTACACTTGCACTGGCGTCCCTTTCACTAACGGCTCCCTCCTGCCTCAATTGTTCAAGGTTTTCTACCTGCTCGTCCGCGTCAAACTCGCCTGCTTCTCGCTCAGCCGGCCCGGACTCCTGAGTCACCCGCGACGTTTCAGCGGCTTTTGCCCGCGTCGTTACGGCTGCAACTAATTGTGGCTCAATAAATCCTGCCTTTACTTCTTCCAACAGAGCAGGTGTTCTATTATTACTTAATAAGTAATATCCGCCGTCGCATTCCCGAGGCACAACTGCGGCTTTAGTTACTACTTTCCCGAATGGCCCTTCAATAGCGACTTCTGCCACCGGGAGATTTCGTGGTGAGGCATCAAGCGGTTGCAAAATCCACACGCTTTCTCCCCTTAAATTCTCGTCGCTAATAAATTTCTCGTGGACAAGATCGAAACTGGCACCACAATCGCGTAAAAATGGCCCGGGAATTTTATTAATTTTGCCAAAGATCACGTAAGGTGAAAACAATTCCGTAGCTGTTTTGTCTGCCACATGATTCATTTTTTCGGCCATGCGGCGCTGCGGGCATTCACGGACCATGTGGTCTGTGGCACCACACCCGTAGCATTTCCGCTTGTCTGGCTTCTCGTACGCTGCCCTAATATTGGTTTTCTTACCGCTCGATTTCCCCTGAATTTCCGGTACTATCGGCATCGTCTTGCTTGTGCTTGCAACATGTTCCCCTACGGCTTCCGATTTCCTATAAGGCTTGAACGAAGACCGTTTCCAGCCTGCTCTATTGTTTTCATAGTTGTCTAGTTTACGAGCTAGTTCTAACGGCATCTTAAATTCCCCCCACTCATCAATAAAGTGCTCTTTAATATCAATAGGCACACGACGCTTCAATTGATCGGTTACAATTAGATTCATTAAGTCCTCGAACGTATGAATATCTAGTCCTGCTACCCATTCTTTGCAATAATTTTTCAGCTCTCTCGCGTATACGTTCCAGGTAGTATTCTCGGCTTTTACATGTTTCGCGAACAATTGTCGAAACTTCTCGGCATTGAATCGATACATTTCTAATAACCTATTCTTTAAATCGGCATATTCTGTTCTTCTTCCTTGCCCTTCTAAAGTTAGCGATGCATTGATTTGGTGTGGGAGCTGTCCCATAAGATTTGCCACCCACTCTTCTTCTGGAATTTCTAATTGTTCCGCCTGACTCTCAAAAACACTTAAAAATGCCGTTATGTCATCGTCCTCCCCTTTGAATCGGCTCATAATTTGATTTAATCGAATGTGCATTTTGCTATTTACTTCGGGCTGCGGACTAGCTCTACCCGCCAGTTGGCCCTGTTCTATTCTTAGTTTTTCTAACTGAAATGCACGTTCCTTCTCTGCTTCGCGTTCGGCTTTTTGATCCTTATATGCCTGAGCTATCCCTTTCACAAATTCCTCCTCGTAATCGGAATGCTCTTCTATCAATTTTTTTAGTACTACCAAAGTTTCCCCACCTGTAATTTGGAGTCCTAATTCCTGTGCCACGTGCACTACACAATCTCTCCCGAATCTCGGCAAATAAGCCATAACTGAAACCTGAACTTAACCTTACAATGCAGATAGCTATACTTACACCAGATCCTTGCTGACTTCTTGATTTTGTCAAAGCCGGTTGGCCTTGAGACGTCCTTCCTTCTCCGTCCTTCCTTCCGGCGTTGCCGTGAAGACGTGGGCGTCTGGCTAGGAGCGGACCCTCTCTGCTCCCGTGCGTCGTAATTATGTCTGCCCATCGACACACCCACGCACTGGCCCACCCACTGTTCGTAATACTGCCACCACGTATGAGTATGGTGCAACAAAGCCGTGCCGTTCCGGCGTGAATGTTTTAACTGCTGCTATTAATTATCACAATTGAGCAACACTTCCCCGTGGAATTCTTATTACCGCATCCACCAATTATACTATTTGGTAGGTGCACGTACTCCCCCGTGGGCTTCTTTATAACCGCTGCCACCAATTATACTATTTGGTGGGTGCATGTACTCCCCCGTGGGCTTCTTTATAACCGCTGCCACCAATTATACTATTTGGTGGGTGCACGTACTCCCCCGTGGGCTTCTTTATAACTGCTGCCACCAATTATACTATTTGGTGGGTACACGTACTCCCCCGTGGGCTTCTTTATAACCGTTGCCACCAATTATGACTATTTGGTGAATGATATTCCCCGTGGAATTCGTATAACCGCTGCCACCAATTATGTCTACCCGTCTGTGACGTCGTGGGAATACACAATAATCACAGACACGAGCTTCAATGATAAATATGTACAGGTTTATTCACAATGTGTACCGTAATAATTTAAGTTACTCAGCTCTGGTAGATGTTTACTTCCCTGATCGCAGGAGCGATCTTTAAAAATGAAATGACTGACTTGTGGCCCGCGCCACTCCTCAACGAGCCTCCCGCACATAGCAGACAGCTCCGGCGACCTCGGTCACCCGTGGATATAGTCCACAACGGCGTCCCAACACATGGGTTGCCGCACGAGCCTAGCTCGGCTCCGCACAGCCCTGGGCGCAAGTTTTGTGCGTTTGCACGAGGGTTCCCACTCAGCTCAACAAACCCCGCCCCCGCGTCTGCGTTCGCCCTTATATAGCTACCACCCACGTGACCTGAAACGTCACTGGGTTTTGCACACGACCCGCGCTAGTCGCGTTGCCAGGCATTTTTGGACATCCATTTCCATGGATTCCAAGAATTTGTCACGCGGCACGCGGCAAAAATGCGCGGTCCCGCATTTTGAACATCCCTTTCCCTAGCTCTTAGGATTTCTCAGAATACCTCGGCGTGTCACATCCTGCATGGCCCCTGGCGTCTAATCCCTTACCGCAGCACCTTTGTGGCGCCCCGGCGGTCGCTAGCTGTAGCCCTACAATACGTTACTTAAAATAATGTCAAATAAAGTTTCTCGATAACTCATCATTTTTCTGTTAAAATGAGCTCAAATGCGGCTCAAGATTTTGTCTTCAAACTTTTCGTACGGGTAGTGCTAATTGCATTGTTTAAGATGACAAAATTGTTTATGCTGTTTTCTTTTTTCCAAAATCACACAAATATAATTTTTTTAAATATCTAACGCCGTTAATATACACATATCCAGCGATTTGTAAATGCTATTGCATTTGTAAGTGCTTCAAATGTTCAAAAGTGTTTTAAATGACTTTTAGTGAAAATTTTCGAAAACTCTAAAATTTTCTGTGATAAGCTTCAAATTTCGGATTTACAGAAACGTAAAAGCGCCATTTTCTTAAAAACGGCCTCAAATTTTTCAATGAAAATTGCCATTTGAGGTTTTTCTCTTCTGTAATATTCTTAAAGTAATATTTCGGTTCGATTATTAGGAAACCGAAAATAGAGAAAATGTCAAAAAAATATACTTCGGGGGGGGGGGACACGGCATCTAGCAAAAGTATGTGACAAGACAGAATAGCTAGGCTGGACCAAATAAATAAGATAACTAGTACAAGAAAGTCTGTGCCATTCTGTAGCACCAATAGTTTCTCTTTGTCTACCTGAAAACACTTCTTAACGAGATGTATTTATTACTATAAATCGACTAGTGCAAAGTTTCAAATATTTTATGTTGTGGATGCGAAGATGTTTTCCAAATTTGTAATTTGACATCCTATTGTTTCAATTATTTATTGCTTCATTTAAAGTTTTTGTGAGCCCGATTCTGGGTTTCATTATGCGTGATTTGAAACATTCGTTAGAACATAAAGAAATGATCAAATCAACGGATTCAAAAGTAATAAACGCTGATCCCTCTCTGGGGCCTCCTCTAAATGTTTAAAAAATAAAATCTTTGCATATTATCCATATAGAATATAGTGTCAAACTCGTTAAAAGCGAACCTGGGCGTCGTTATATATCAGTTCGTCAAAGCGAAATTTCTGAGGACTCCATTTTAAATTTGGTGATTGATTATGATTAATAAAGTTTGTTTCAATTAGTTTTCAGCTAGCTTTTTTTAGTTGGACAAAATTTTTTGAGAGAAGGCGCCATTTTGTTTTTGAATTGGGGCCCCGGAAAGGCTAGTTACGCCACAGGATTTCTGGAAATTTTATCTACTAAAAGAATTGTTTGATTGATTGAAAACTTCTATAAATTGATCAGCCTTTTTTCAAAATAAATATATTTTTCAATTATTTGAATAATAACATATCAAATCATTAGGTCATTTGTGATGAATATTTAACATGGATATTAACCAGTTTTGTGCAAAATTCAATTAAATTGTCTTTCACTGCTTACTTATCTGCTTATCTTCGCACTTCATATCTTGTGAGATAAATGGATCGTAGAAAATGTTCAGAGTTCCGTGATATCTTCTATCTACATACGTCGCTTGTTTTTGCTTACTTCGTCGTTATTATTTAAACGATCGTATATGGGGAATGTACTAAATAGCAGTAATTTATGATTCTGTCTCATTCTCTATAAGTCCACCGAATGATGTCTGAATAAACTGTCCGTATAAATTATACTTCCCTAATATTCACCACGGGCGAGTGCCTCATCACGGTACTTCCTAACGTTTATAAATAAAGCATTCAACCATTATAATAATTACGAGCTTCTTCCTAATCTAAAAATATGATAAATCACGTCTGTTACCTATTATTAGAGTGTTGAATTGATATATTGTTATTGTACTATTTAATATTATTCTCACATATCAAAAATAGTAATAAACAAAACTAATCCCCTCCTAAATTTGACAATATATTCTTGCTATCTCATCACGCCAATATCTTACAACGCGCCCCTCATCTAATGTAAAGACTAGAGCGTACTATGGCCGATGCGTTCAACATGACTGCCAGCGGCATAAAGGGCAGATTCCCTCTTGTCCGTCCACGACGACGACGACGACGACGACGACTTCTACATACACAGTTGCTTTTAGGCTCTAGGGCTTTCAAGGCCCTTCCCTCTGTGTAGACTATGGTATCCGAACCGTACACATTCACATTCTCTGCGAGTATTGTTTGTTTAGATCCGCTCCCAAACTAACTTGTCCATTTCGCCTATCTTACGCTCTGTATGTATAAATAAATTATAATGACCGTCATTAAATGTTCTTATTAACGTGGGGGAGGTTATTTGGCTAATCACAGTATATATCTGCTGCTTAGACATTCATGTGAAAATAGCCATGTTTATTTTTCTGTACTTCATAATTTTCTTTCGGTTTGATGTCTAGAAAGTTGGTGAAACTGTGATTGACAAAGCGACCCTGTGTTCTCAGGACATGCATCGTTACCTTGAGTGTCAGGGAATGCTAATGTGCAGTCGGTATCCATCTCTGTCAGGGACGGGAAGGCAATATGTTATGCATCCCAAATTTAAAGACGTGCTCATAATTTTTAAACGGTTAGAAGTATCTCCGTTTCTTGCTTAGTTTTTGGTAGATCCTTGAGTGTGCATTGCCGTATCCAATTTTCATCTGTGCATGTTTTCATCGGAGTTGTGATGACTATTGCCTATGAACGAAATTAAGAGTTAAGAATGCATGTGTTATTGACTTCTGAAGTCATGTGGTTGGCAGCCGTCCATATCCGTTAACCTGAAGTAGGTGTCGACCTTTGTATGTTGTAGTTATGTAGAGCGAGTCTTCAGAAATATTACATGGCTGCAATCGTTCAGTGCCAATATTACGTTGCTGCTATATTTCCTGTCGCTTGTGTCTCATTGAAAATGAATCATAGTGTTCTTTTTGTGAGAGAGTTGCATTATGTTATCTTGTAAAAAATTTCTATATCGACATATGTGTATTTTTAGCATTTGCGAATTACTAATACGAAACTAAAGAACGATACATATGATAGGCTCACCTTCAATATTCAGGATGGTGTACATTTTTACTTTCTCGTACACATACGTATATACGGAGTAATATACGTAGTATAGAGAAAGTTATGTAATGCTGCGAAAAAAAACGGGGAATTTTCGGCAGAAAAAAAAATTATTGCCGGGCCCTGATAAGGAGAAAGTGGATTAATCCCGTTGCCAAATTAAACAAAAAATTCCTCTAAAAACTCCTCTTTTGTTGGGTCCCTGATGCCGGAATACTAATTGAAAGCAAAACGTTCGTCCGTCCGTCCGTCCGTCTGTCTGTTTGCTGTATGTGAACAACACTAGCGCCTAAACTATTCCTACGATTTTTTTCCAAGTTGCAAAAACCTCTCACGATCTGCCCTGAGTCGAAGCTCTGCGAGTTTGAGACACAATTTAGGGGGGACCAATTTATTTTAGGGGGGACTTTACATGAAGCCCCTTGGACTTCCAAATTTTCTCGAAAACGGCACCAACTTTTTTTTTCTTTAAATTTCTTGTGAGAATAGAGTAAAATAACTTGTATTAGGTGTCATAGGTCCGATTTTCACGGTTAACTCCGAAATTTCGAAAATTGCAAAAAATTTGAATTTTTTTCTGTGGCTTCCTACAACTAGAAATTTGGAGAGAGAGAGATCTTTCCTTCAAATGAAATTTGTTGTTTATAAATAGTTCTTTCATCAAGGTCATGAAGATTTCTTTGAAAATTGTAGAATTTTCGTGGAATACTGCGTGCAATATATGTAATTTTCAAAAATAACAAAAACAACATTTTCTCAAAAACGGCTCCAAACGTTTTCTTTAAACGTTTCTCTTTCTTCTTTTTTTGGTAAGGTGAGTTCTAAATGCAGTCTATAAGATGACATATTGCTCAATTCTGTTGTTTTTTCAAAAATTACAATGTTTTTTTACTTGCCTCTCACGTCGGCAATAGTTACATGAGAGGTGATTTCTTCATATTAGATTTATGAGTATTTGTGCTTTAAATAATGTCAAATGAAGTTTCTCGAAAACCCAACAGTTTTCTGTTAAAATGAGCTCAAAATTACGGATTTTCAGAAACTCTTAAACGCCATATTCTAAAAAATGGCTCCAAATTTTTCCTTCAAACTTTTCCTATGGATAGTGGTAATGGCACAGTTTAAAATGACGTAAAATTATTTTGGAGTATTCTTTTGTTGTTGTTTTTTCAAAAACCACATAAATGTAATTTTTTTTCAATATCTCTCACGCCCTTAACATGCATATTTCAATGGATTTATATACATTATTGAATTTGTAAGTGGAAGTTCTTCATATTACTTCAAATGATTTTTTTTGAAAACTCAATAGATTCCTATGAAAAAGAGCTTCAAATTTCGCATTTACAGTAAAGCTTAATGACATTTTCTTAAAAACTGCTCCAAATTTTTCAATGAAAATTGCTATTTAGAACAAGATTGTAGCCTTCTTTAATTCTTAGATTAATATTTCGATTCTACTATTTGGAAACCGAAAAGTTGAGAAAATGTCCTGAAAATGTACTTTGGGCGACGATAGATGGCAGCTGGCCAGAGAATAGAGCAAGACCTTAAAGCCAGTCCATGCCAAGGATGTTGTCCCAATCATATTTTTTACACCAGCTGCAAAAACCTCTTTATCTTGATGATTCAACCAATTTCTCACAATATTTTTGACATCTTCGTTATCCTAAAACTTTTTCCCACGTAATTCCTCCTTTAGTAGACCAAACAAATGAAAATCAGATGGTGCTAAATCGGGCCTGTATGGGAGATGTAATATCTCCTAACCCATTTTTTCAATGGTTTCACAGCTTTGTTGAGCAGTGTGAGGACATGCGTTATCTTGGTGGAGAATCACACCTTTCCTCTGAGGTCCACGTCGTTTAATCTCTTATGGCTGGCTTTACCTTGTTCAAAATCATATCTGTGTAGTATTGGCTGTTTATTGTACGCTGTTTATTGAGATAAACACAAAAGAACCACCTACAGGGTCCCCAAACACCGTCAACATGTCTTTTCCTACTGATACGGTCAGAACGGTGTACGTCAGTCACTGAGTTTCGACCACATTTGAACTGTTGTACTCTCTTGTAAAAATTCTCGCGGTTCATACAACTGTCACCATACACTTTAGTCAGCTCTAGTTCTAGAGAATATATTAGCTGTTTTTTTCACATTCAGCTAGTGAAAAACGAATCACAGAACGTTGTTCATCCAATTTGGAGTTTTCAGGTCGACTCGCAATCGTTCAACATAATTTTGAGGTTGTGAACACAATAATGCTGATCACACAGATGGTCAGGGCTCATCCCTGTGATGCCAACTTAAACTCCTAAAATTACCAAACTTGTCCTACCGACACCATACCATTTTGTCTAATTATCGAATGACCTACGTACGTATTATAAAGTTATGTAATGCTGCACGAAAAAATGGTGAATTTTCGGCACAAAATTTGCCGGACCCAAACAACGAAAATGTGGATAAATCCAGTTGCTAAATTAAGAAAAAAATCCTCTAACACGTGGTGTAGCAAGAGTCCTATTTTTGTGGGTCATTGATGCCGAAAAACCAATTGAAAGCTAAACGTCCGTCTGTCCCTCAAGAGTTTCACGTCAATTCAACAGTTTTCTGTGAAAGTAAACTCAACTTTCCGCATTTGAAGAAACGCTCAAATGCCATTTTCTGAAAACTGGCTGCAATTTTTTTCTTCAAACTTTTCCAACGGATAGTGCTAGTTGCACTGATTAATATGACGTAAAGTTTATTTTAGTGTATTCTAATGTTTTTAAATAATTACGCGAATGTAATTTTTTACTTTCTCGTATACATATGTATATACGGAGTAATATATGTAATAAAGAGAAAATTATGTATTACTGGGGAAATCGATTTTGAGATTTCAACGGAAATACACGTTTTGGAATCTCCTGATACCGAAAAAGTAGATTTTTTTCAAAATGTCCGTCCGTCTGTCTGGTATATGTGAACAACACTAGCGCCGAAAACCACACGAACGATCTTTTCCAAATTAAAGAAACCGTTGTCCGGATCTGGTAGAAGCTTTGAAATTTTGAAAAACGTTATCTAAACAAACTAAACAGCGCCCCTAGTGAGTGGCACCCATGGCAGGTGCCTTGTTTGCCTCCGCACTGGCTCATGTTGATTCTCTTGCATTATTTGTTAACTCAGTCGCGTTATTTGCACCTAAGGAGTACTGTGGAATAGACCGTATCTCTGAAGAAACGTTCAGAAATAATTAGCAGAATGGCAAATTTAAACGCTAAAAAATAAACAAAACGCTGAATTTATTTATTGGTTTTCTTCTATAAACTATTTTTATACTATGCGGTTCAGCTTTTAACTTCAAAAGTGACCATATTTTCAATGACCAACGTAGATGTCAATATGGAATTTGTTTTAAAGATAAGTAATATTCAAAATAGATTAGACAACTTTTATGTTTAATAATAATTATTATAATTATTTTAAATCGCAATGGATTTTAGTTTAAAATAGCTTGAAAATAATATGTTTACAAGTTGTCGCAATGTATCCTCAATGTGGAAATGAAGCCTTTTTTTCGAAACTTAACAACTTTAAAAAAGATACTTTGAGTTAAATCTAAAAGTTAAAATTTTTACTGCAGTTTGGTATCATAGCGATCTAGTATGTGTGCAATTTTCAGATTTTTATCTGGTCCTTCAACAGATATTACAGTTGAAAATTTGGACAAAATGCAAAATTCCAATTTTTAAGAGGGTGTAATTTTTAAGGGATACGTTACTTGCCAATGATACTTTACAAGAAGTAACTATACTGTTAAGTGTAAACGTACAGAAAAAAATAAGGCTGAGATTCTATTCCTTCTTTGAGAAATTACGCTCTGAAAATCGAACTTGGTTCATTCGCATTCCAAAGATTTGGTTGCAAATATTTCTCAGATACAAACATAGAAGGTAGGTAAATAATATTTCAATTTGTAGGCCAGGGTATAGTGAATCCAATATCTTTTATTCTAGAATGCTAGAACAATCCAGACTTGAATAATTTTGAAAAGAGTAAATGTCTACAAAAGCGAAGAATGGCTCACGGCGTAAAACAAAAATGGCCGCCATTTGTAAACCAATACAATAAAAATAAATGAAAGATGTTTTTGAACAGCCAAAACATAAGGAAATTTATGTACAAAATATGAATTTTTTCGAGATGGTCGAGCGACCAATTTATTTAATTCTGGACCAATTTAAATGGATCGACCCCCACACGAAAGACACTAGAAAACTGACTACTAGAAAGTAATTTGGAGTTAAACATAGTCGCCGGGTTCGAATTTCTTGCGCTTAGTAAACGTAATTTGAGAAGTGTTTGGAGTCAGTTGGATATTCGTAAGTTACAATTTGTATACTATTTAATATTTCTTTGCTCGTTTCTTACATTCGAGCTTTTGTTATGCGTTTACATATTAATTGATTACAAAATAATAAATTTTAGAATTTATTTAAAAACTCATTTGATACTCATTTTTTGTCCGTGTTGGGGGGAATGTATTTGCATTCTCAATGTATTGGTATTGTAACCGTCCCGATTACTAAAGTAGATCTATCATCTAACCGCAGTTACTGAAGTAAATCTGTCATTTACTTATTTCGTGACGTGTGATTACACCGTCACGCATCCCTGGGAATATCTCAATTTACGGATAAACTTCCCTATCGGTAGTGGGTTCGTCTTTGCTAAACTACTGATCAATTAACAAGCCAACACAATTTTACAGTTTTAAATAACAAATAACATGTATTCTCATGAATGAAAATCACTGTACAAATGAAATTCACAGATCCTCCTATGTTCTCACTTTTCGTAAAACTATGGTAGCTAGTTCCCTACCTAAACTGCAGTTTTCACTAAAGTGATAATAACTCTGATCCCCGTTTACAAGAAACAAGCAATAAATACATATTTACACTTCACAAAAAATATCACACATGAGACACACAAATCATAGTACAAATATTCATCCTGCAAAAAAAAAAAATACATACACACAATACTCGAAATTCACTACTACCTTTTAAATCACTAATTACGTTACACTTAATAGTCACATTTGACCTTCGGCTTCTACATAGCCTTTCAACACAAAATTTTGTTTCATAACGTCTCTTAAATGATTTGAATCAATTACATATGACTCTAAATAACTAATTCTGTACAAAACAACTTCTATCATAAACATAAGGATTACTCTAATCTGATTCCTCTTACGACTGTCGAAAAGAAATAAAATCACTGGCTAGCAAGACCAATGTTCTAAGAAACTTGCCCGATCAACGTCTGTTATTGAGGGAAGCTCACATTACAACGTTTTGGCTAGTATAATTATAATCCTATCTCAGAAGTTTTTTTTCAGACTGAAATTTAATGAGTGTTCTTTCGGTGACTCACGACCGGCGAATTCCTCAAGTTGGTCCCGCGCTGTGTAGCTGGCCGTCGCGCGACACTCGCGCCTCAAGGTCGTCGTTCTTCAGCAAGGTCCGTGCGTTGCCTGTCGCGTCAAAATTGGAGTATTCCGAACGCCGTCTTCTCGTCGTTTAGCGAAAATTCACCACAGCTTTCGCAGAGGCGATGGTCGCATCAGAATGCGAGTCCGAAACTCCAAGTTATGACTTCGTAATAGCAAAAGTCAAGCTAGTTGTTGGATAACCCGTACTTCTAATAATTCTCAAAATTCCATAATAGGATTTCCAAAGTGAAATTCCAAAAATAAGAATAAAAAAATATATGAAATATATGAAAGCTTTTATTAAAGCTTTTGTGTTCCGTTATCTTCCGCGTGTCCCTCGTCGACTATGTGGTGTACTTGTAGGCAACCGTTCACCTCGGCGTCTCGAACCAGAAAGAGAGCGAGCTCTTTTGACGCAAGTTCACGCCACGTCCGTATTTCCACAAAAATTTCCTGATTGGCTATGGTCTGAGTGCGTTCAGAAATCCTTTCCTGACTGACGCCATCTCTTCGCCACTATAGAAACTACGTGTAGGGCCTAATGTCGGGTATTATTGCTTCTATTTTCCGTTGGTCATAAATGTGACCGACGACAAGCGGTTACAGTATATTTTCTTTCAAGCACGCCGTAAACATTAATTGAAATTAGTCCAATTAGGTTTTCTCTCTTAAAAATACGATTTAAATGTAATAAGAAGAAAATGCTAGCCTTATGTAAATATCAGATTGGAATGTGACAATGGCACTCCGCCACGAGAGATGGCAACTGTGAATACGTCTCTTTGTTGGGACGTAATTTCACTGTACGAAGCGCAGTCATATTTGTCGCCGGCCTGGGTGGCCGAGATGGCTAGAGCGTGTGCCGACCCAGCGCCTCGCTCTGAAGGGTCGCGGGTTTGAGTGTGGGAAGATTTTGTGAGTCTGTTACCCAGGAACTGAGGAGCCCTGGCCGGATGTTCTTCACTTTGTAATGAGTTTTACAAAAAATTATGTCTGAGATGTGTTTATTCGGAGAGAAATTGCTGTATAAATAGTATCACGTAACCATTACTAAGGGCATACTTAAACGTAAACGTAGCGTTGCTGCAAAACCTACAAATAATTACTAAGCGTGACCATTCAAAATGCCTTGACGTAACCGTAGACGTAAGTCCGTAAACCACGCCTTCGCGCTATCAACAATACGTCACATCCTTCATACCATAACTCGTCCAATTCCACACACACTCAATAATTTCATCCCCATATCATCAATCTTTCCTCTTGTCTACTATCCGATAAAGAAACTTCCCTCCTTAACAAAGGCCTTAAATGTTCTATTCCACACCCATGAACACAATATGAAATTAAAACTCTATAATATCATCAGCTTCAATCCTAATTCAGATGAAATCAAAACATAATATAACACACAACATCAAAAAGGAATTAAAACACACTCATTACTCACACATGTACACACAGTCAGAGACAACCACGAAACGCGATCTTAAACAGAAAATATGTAGCAATAACTTACTCATCTCCAAAGCTGACAAAGGGAATTGTATAGTCATTCTAAACAAATTAGATTATCACCAGAAAATGTTTGAGTTTATCAACAGTAACAACATCCTACAGATTAACAAAGATCCCACGAACAAACACCTGTCCGACATCAAAAAAGAACTTGCTGAATCTAAAGCTCTTTTTCCCAGCCCTAACAGAATCATCCTCTGTATTCCACTCCCACCTCGATTATACGGCCTTCCAAAAATTCACAAACTTTATATTCCCATAAGACCTGTCGTTTCGTACACCAATACCATAACACACAGACTCGGAAGGAAACTCAACGAAACTTTTTCCACACATATCAAATTCTCACCCTCCCACACTATCACCAATAGTATCGACCAAGTGAACAACATCAAAGATGTAGTTGTGCCACCTAATAGCAAACTTATTTCCTTTGACGTGACAAACCTCTTTCCAAACATTCCGACCACAGAATGCAAAACTATTTTACAAGACATCCTTGAAAACTTTTTGAGAACAATACCTATTAAAAACGAACTTTACAACCTGACATCTCTCTGTTAAGACATAAATTATTTCAAATTTGACAATAAATTCTTCACTCAAACTTCTTGTCTATCTATGGGGTCCCCACTTTCCCCACTACTAGCAGACATATTTACGGACAACTTCGAGAAACAAATTTTTAATTCAGGACACCCTCATCTAACAAATGTGATTTATTGGTACAGATACGTTGATGACATCATAGTACTTTGGACTGGCACTTACAGACAATTGAAAATTTTTGCGAACTTCCTAAATTCTATACATTCCAACATACAATTCACTGTGGAAAAAGAAAATGGGAAAAAACTTTCGAGACTTGTTCATCACTTTACTGAATGACAGACAGGTTTTCGATGTATACAGGAAACCGACACACACCGACACTGTCATTCATAACACATCGCAACATCTACCCTCTCATAAGCACGCAACAATCCACAGTATGGTTCACAGATTCTTCTCAATTCCTCTCTCCCCTCCGAACATCAGAAAAGAAATCCATAACATAAAACAAATAGCTATCAACAATGGTTACAGTAGTTCATTAATTGACAATCTTATCAAAAAGAAAACTATATCTTTTAACACAAACAACTTAACATCTCTCACTCCTACACACACAAGACAGATGCACAGCAGATATACCATCCCCTTCCTTGGAACACTGTCACCTGCCACATTGCCAAAAAATCTCCGACAATTTGTCATACACGTCACATACAGCACACCAAACAATCTCCATAACATATTTTCCCACAACAAAGATCCTATCCCCAAGTCTCTATCACGTGGAGTATATTCCATTTCCTGTGGAAGTTGCAATGCGCAATACATTGGCCAGACCGGAAGATCCATTAAAAACAAAAAATCAAAAACACATACATGCTCTTACACATGAAACACAATCACACTTTGCCAGCCATCTCTTAGAACAAGAACACCCATTTAATCCAGACAGTGACGTCAAAATTTTGGAGATGGAAAACAGATACATTCACAGACTTTAATTAGAAGCCATTCACATCAATAATTTATTAAACAATCCCCAACACACTATTCTGAATGAACATATTCTTTCCCTCTCACCCCTCTTGAAACTCGCCGCTTCCACGCACATAACCCTAATGGTCATTTCCCAGAAAAACCTTGCGGTCTCTCCCCTCTCAATTGAGAGCTGTCTTTTAAATAGTGGGCAGCAGCCCAGCCGCCTCAGAATCGGTATGTCAGTTTGCTCATCTAAATTTATTTAAATTTATTTATTCACTTAAATATTTGCCTACATTATTTGTATTTCATTTAATTTTCTTCACTTTATCTTACATCTTTTATTAGTACTCTCTATTCAATTTTTTTTATATATATTCCAATTTTCTATTTCACTTAAATTCTAATTTTATTCATAATAATATCCTATATTTGAATTTAGCATATTAATGTTATCATTATTTATTATTATTATTATTATTATTATTATTATTATTATTATTATTATTATTATTTGTAGCACTGAAGATGAAGCTTTATGCTAAAATAAACATATACGACAAAACAACGCCTCAATTTCATTTAGATGATGCAAATATCGTGAACTCCACACCATTTCCTACCATTAAGTCCGTAAACTTAAAGAGTTCACAAGCTCCAAGCTTTTACGTGAAGTTTACGTCGGAATTCTACCGAACACCAATCAGAGAGCAGGGTGGATGGTCGATTTCAGATTGTGTTGAAGTAGTTTCTGGTTATGTCATTTTGTTATTGTAATGTAGAAAACTAGTTTGCGAACAGTTTTGATGAGTGTAGTGAGTTCAAAGTGAGAATTTGGGCATTTTTTATTGTGATTTTAATTTGACATGGCTAATATCTTCTAATTATCTTCGACGAATTACTCGTGAATTTGGTACAAGAGAATCCTTGTTTATACGATGAAGAAAATGCGAGCACTACTACAACAGCTACTCGCATATATATATATATATATATATATATATATATATATATATATAGACAAATTAATAGAAATAATGAAGAAAAAGCTAGAAACTATGGTAGCAAGATCTTTCCACCGTGCTAGAAACGAATCGATGAAGTTTCAGTACGTTGAATTCTGATTGGTTCAGGCGAATCTTACGTTCCAGCTTACGTTCGTCATTGTGAATGCTTGTTTTTACGTGTAAATTTTACGGCTAAGTTTACAGCATTACGTTACGTTTAAGTTTGCATTGTGAATGAGGCCTAAGGGCGAGAAAGTATTTGTTGGTAAAGCACCACTAGTTGCGTATGTATGTATGTTGCGTTGGAATAGTTCAAGTAGAGATCCGCCCATGAGAGTGAACTCTCTGTCCCACTGTACTTGGAAAACGTATATATGTTACTTCGTATGTTATTGATGACCACGATCTCCAACATAAACGATTTCTGTTTAACGCCCTCCGTTGTTCATAAACAAACTTCCCCTGCAGCCCCTCAGTAAAGGCAGAGCTTGAAGGGCCGTGTCATTCTCACGAGTCAATGGTGCTGTTTTAAACGTGAATCGTGTGGCTGGGATTTTTATTTGTCGAAAAATGGCAAGTTTGAGTGGTAAATCCACACAATCCACACAATGAAAGCTCTGTACTGCCCTTTCATACCTTCTGTATACTATTGCCATCTACATGTTTGCGTATTGTTATCCCATGACTTATCACCTCAGTCTACTGTGAATCAAAAATATTCCATTAGCTGAATGAATAAAACACTGACAAATAAATGTTAAGAAGAAAACTTGGGACTTTTGTTTGTGCTGTTGGAAACATGCTTTGCAATGGGAGCGCTATCAAATTCCCTTTCCCTGCCCTCGGCGCCCTTCGCCCTCCCATTGGCGAAGAGTGGCAAAGCTAGCAGGCAGCCCCATACACGTCGCTCTTTTTAGTTGTATTGCCACTCCAATTATGTACATGGAAAGCATAAGAGTAATCCATGGGGGGACATTACAGTTAAACCCAAACAAATCAAAGAAAATGATACAAGACTTACAAGTGATTCATTTCTAACTCCGAAAATGGGGCATACTACAAAGTAAAATGGAATCAATCCATCCATTATATTTACGACTTCTTGATGAGAAATCCAATGAAAATAGTAATTTCATTTCTAAATCTATCATTCGTCTTCAAATTTTAACAACAATGTATTAAAAAATAAAAAAGTACGATTTTTTTTAGTAAAAATGGTAGCTTGTATTGGTCTTAAATATCAAATATATGATTAAAAATTACTGTTTAACTTAGAAAATTGTCTAAAGAATACAGTTCGTCACTTTACAATTTAAAAATTCTAAAATCCGCCGAAATATAACGTTAAAAGTAAGAAGAGACTGAAAAACCCACTTTTTAATTTTACATCACTATAATTAGACAACAATTGAAGACCTGAGTGCAAGAACCAGATAATAACCAAAAGTAAAGTGTCGAGAAAAATGAGGAAAACATTTTACATTACTTTAAACATGAAATGCATCGCATTTGCTTGTGCGAAATGAAGGAAGGGAACAATGTGAACATTTCATCGAATTTTAAATGTAATAGCTTCAGTAGAAATAGGTAATAATTACATAAACACGTGTTGGATAATCTGGTTTTTGCACTCAAAATTCCGACTGTGGGTTCAAGCAAGAATAATCGGATATAAACGATTTATTTCCTTGGTTTTTATTGAAAAATACTTACAAATATTTAGCTTTAAAGATGTAATTTATAACAAATTAATTTTTTTAAAGAAATTTCTGCAGTAGTGAAGCTAATTTTGCAGTTGGGTATTTTGAAAATCTTGTTTTACATTTTTCGTAAATTAGCTCCATTCATCGGGTTTCTCATTCAGCAAAATCGTCGATAATTTGTTCTTTAAAGCTGTCGTTCTGCTCAGTTAATTTTGCAGGCACTTCTGGATAGCCGGTGTACTGAATTTACCGATTCTGATATTTTCATGGAATTTCTCGGAAATATCTTTACTCTAATGAAATCATATTCCTTTCACATAATGCTGTAGATAAAGGGAAAGTTAGACTGAGTTGTATTAACAGAACCGCTTCTTGATACTTTTTTTCTAAACCAATTTGTTTAACAAATACTTCAGCAACAAATCTGCTGCCATGTATTTTGCATTATCAATGTATTCATTAGTCAGTTCATTTCGATGCTGCTCACTGTGAAAGAATGGATATTGTTTTATTAGAAAAGAAAACTTTTCTGAACGAAAGGACGCTTTGTAGGTGAAAAACTGCTTTTCGTCAAGAAATTCAATAAAATGAAAGTTTTCAAAAAGGTTTCTTGAAACCACTTTAAAACACGAACAAAAATCACACAAACAACTCTACTTTCCCACATCGTCAGGTGATGAGGTGAATTTGCCAGGCCGAGACGTGGACGTGTATCGCGGTACAAGACCATGCCTCCCGGAAGCCTAGGCTCTCTGCGACTTTGTCCAGTGAGAGGGAGATGGCGCGCGCCCTCTTGCGCGCGTGCGCGGCAGAGCCAGTCGGTGTCTATCCCAACGAGATAGCGATACAAGTATCTCTAATTCGTTGGTCTATCCACTGGCAGGCTTCTCGCTCAGCTTCCTGCTTCTGCGGTCCTGCTAATTCCCTCGCGCGTAAGCGTCGAAAATATTTAATTTTCTTCAACAATTCAGTAAAAAAATTGAAATATTGAAAAACGGCACACTTAAGTGCCTTAAGCACACACATTTTAGCGAAGAATAATTTGTAATTCCAAGGCTCCCAAATTACCCTTCAGCTTCGCCACAGCATTTTTGAACATATTAATTTTATACATCAACAAATGTTAATCATTGTACGACTCGTCAATGTCTGTTTCAGTTTCGTCTTTTAGGTCTGTAGATTGTATACTGTTGTAAATTGTACTGGCGGAATGTACTTTTGCGATAGTTTCATAGCATCGTACATTTTAGAATTCAATGATAGTGCCTCAGTGTTTGCTTTGGGTGCATTCAACTGATTCTCGTGCTTTAAATAGAGAAAATTTAGAGCTGATAATTCCTCTATGCTCAGAAACATACACATATATCCCTTCATAAATAAAGTTTAGATATCTGCTAATTAATTTTGAGATTCAGTTGCATTCTTGATAACCTTCTTGAAGAATGGCTGTTGGTGGCTTTTGTAATTTAATAGCATATACTGACTCACTCTTATAACTGAAAATTTACGAGTAATTGCTGCTACCATGTCACATCATTCTTCTGGGACAAAGATTTACTATTATCTTTTCCTTTTGATTTTCTGAATTTGAGCATAGGCCTGATCACAGGCCATAAATAAATGTCCATTTTCAGGAAAGTGATGTATTTGAAGAAATATTTTCTGATGCAGTAAGAGCGCTTAAAAATTGGACCATCAAGGTAAAAAGATTTCACTGTCATTTTTTTTCGTGTATTTCTTTCCCATTACTCTTCATTTTCGTCCTCTTCTTAGGTTTTGTTGGAGAATTTTCATCTGAATTTAATACCTAAAATTCGTTTGAGGTTATAACATTATACGAACGCCCGTATTTTTTGTGGTATTATACATTATATTACAATAATTGTATTAATTTACAAACTAGTTGTATTAAAACATGAAATTGCTTACTTTACCTCTGTGTTCATCATTGAGCTTCAAGAGTGCAGAATAAAAATTTACTTCCCCCCCCATTTCCCATATTTGAGAAGTTAATTATTGAACCGCGACATGATGGAAAAGATGTGTTGATGAAATGCCGTATTGTTTACTTAACGTTAGTGTTATAATGTTCTCTACGTTCAATAAAATGGTATATTCAACTTTATTAAAGTCGGAAAGAATATACACACAGATGTACCTACATAAGATAACAATATCGCCATTTCTAATGAATTCATAACGCGATATATTGGATGGCCTTTAATTCTGAATATTCAATTTATATGTCAAATTATCCTTGCTTGCCTACATGATGTGCTAGAAGTAATGCGAATAATTACAATTAATATGAGATAGTATGTGCTGTTGTAGCGCCACTGGTTTCTCTATTTCAGAATATTTACTCTGCAATTCCTGGAAGTATACTCGTGCACCACAAGCGGAGGCGAAAGACCGGATATTGCTATCTATGTGTTAAATGGCTAGGCTTCTATTACCAGACTTGTTAAGAGGTAGTTCAAAGCGGAGGTCAGATACCAAAGTTGTGTGTGTGTGTGTGTGTGTGTGTGTGTGTGTGGGGGGGATATATGTTGCAGAATTGAAGTAAAAAAAGCAGTCAAAGTTGTATGAAAATTACTATTCGAGAATACGAACTCATCGTCTATCAAAAGAGAACAAATAATTTTCAACAGAAGAAAGGTAAGTAATTTAAGTAACCATCAATAATAAACATATGCTTAAATAATCTTGTGAATAAATGGAAGGAAAATTGAGCAGTATTTTAGTGAGTTCTAATGATCAGTTTTGTGAATTATTTTTCATTCTTTTATGTGTGCTCCAAAATAAAAATGGAAGATTCTGACAGCTGGGTGTGTTTCTAGTGCGAATGCTCGTGATCAGTACTGACCGAACGGCAGTCTCTAACCGAAGGCCGCTCCCACGCACAGCGCGCATGGGGCGGTGGAGGAGTGGGCGGAGGGGCGGGTCTCGTGATTCTTTTGCTTTTTTCGGCAGGGCGGCGCCTACGGAAGGGACCAGCGGTGGCGGCGGTGGGAGCGGCGTGCGCGGCGGGAGGCGGGGCGAGTGGTGCGGTGGCGCGGGGGCGGGGGCGGGGGCGGACGATAAGACGCGCCGGCGGGCGCCCGCGGGCCCAGTCCGCCGCGGCACGCCGACCCGCTAGCGCTCCGAGCCGCTGTCGCCCAGCGCCGCGCGTCTCCCCCGCTCCCGCTCCCGCTCCAGCGCCGCCACCGCCAGCGCCAGCGCCACCGCCACCGCTCGCGTCACTCTGGTAGCAGCCGGCGCCCCGGCGACATGGCCACCGAAGACAAGGCGCAGGCGGACGGGAAGCCGGCTGCGGCGGCCGCGGCGGCCGCGGCGCCCCGCAAGGCGAGCGGCGCGGGCGGCGCGGGCGGCGCGGCGCCCACCGGCGACGCCAAGGACGGCGCGCGCCACGAGTGCTTGCGCTCCCGCGCCCTGCTCGTCATGGTGGCCAGCTTCCTGTGCAACGGCGTCATCTTCGGCGTCATCAACTCGTACAGCGTCATCTTCGAGCGCCTGCAGAAGCAGCTGGAGGACGCCGGCGTCGAAAACGCGACCTCCAAGGCTTGTGAGTGTTGCTCTTTGGCTGTCTCTATCTCTGTCACTCCCGCGCCGGGCGGCGCGGCCGATGCACGTGGCGTGCGCCGCGCCGCGGTGGACCCGGCACGTGGAACTTGCGGGCCGCGCCGCCGTGTGCGCTGCCATCGCGAGGTTTGTGCTGCTCGCAACACAACACGAGTTTCGTGTAGTAATTGAGTAGTTGCGAGCAATTGGTTGATCAAGCCATTTTTCTCTTCGCCGAAAAACTTTGTATTCTTTACGTCAAGAACCATCTTTGGCCGTTCCTTCTCAAATTAAAGGGTCTTGACGAGCATCACAAATTCCATAGCAACGAAAATAATAACTGTAAATTTACATGACTGTAGCTGTAATTTGTTGTTCATACTTGATTTGAAAAGAATATCAAAAATGAAAAGTGGAAAAAGTCCTTGAACTGAAATGCAATCCAGTTCTGACGCAGATGCACAGTAGCGGCGCTAGGCTTGGGCAGACCTGGACTCCGCAAGGGCCCGATAGGGTTGATGGTAAAAAATTGAAAAGTAAATTAGAACTCGAGAACATCGTTATCCTAATTTTATAAGTCGCGGTACAGTAGTTTGATATTTCAGAAACTTTTCAATTATGTTTTTACCTTAAATAGTTCATTAGAGTCATAACTTGTAAGGTAGACTTTCGCATTTTGAATCTTTTCGCGGGCGAGGACCACGATTCACTATTGCCCCGAGCCCAAAATTGTCTAGCTTCAGCATTGCAGATGCAATAATTTTGAGCAGATGCTTTACGGTTGTGGACTGCCTTTATATTTCTTTACTCTTTTCATCCTATGAGAAAATATATGCGAGAACATTACTTTTTTGTGGTCAGTAATCTACAGGTTTGATTTGTCACATAAATTAAACAGTTTTTTGTGGAAATATTTTTAAATCGAGAAGTGTATATACGCACACATTACAATCTACGAACCGTGTATGAATTTGCTTCAGGGAAACAGCGACTCCCAAACCTGGTTTACGCCCAGATGCTCAATAATTTTGTGAACAAATATTGTTTTCTTTTGTTTTTGGTTTTTGTGAAGCCGATGTTCTATTGTGAAAATCTGAACACTACAGTATGGGCAGCGTCTAAGCGATTCTGACAGATCGATGCGCTGTTGCCACACATTACTACGAACATTGCACCACCTACACGAGAAAGAAATGAAATCTCAAAACAATAACCATACCATCGGGCGACGACGCGTCTTGAGTTCATATTCATACCCTTCGCCTCAGCCGAAACTTGTCGCCTTCGCGATTTCTTGTGAGTCAGATGAGCGGCAACGCTGAACGCTGGCTGTGAGAAAGTAAACAAATCCTCGCAATCTGATTGCTTCTGAGCAGGTCACATGACGTACCAGAGCACGTGGCGAGAGAACTGTCAGAGTCGCTTGTACGCTGTCAGTACTGTAAATAGTTACCATAAACACCTCTATCGCCGTCGTTATTTAATGTAAAGACTGACCGGTAAACGTTTTGGAAACAGGCAACCCAAGAAAAAATAATAGAACGGACGTTTCTTTGCAATGAAAGGCAGCTCGGCCGGGGCGCGGCTGATGAGCAAGGCAACTGTTTCCGCTGCTGTAAACAAACACGTGACGGGGCGTGTGCGCGGCGCGCGCCACGCGGCTACCGTCTGCATCTCGCGTCTTCGTTGCGTGCGGGCGTGGACGTAAACGGTTCTCTTTAGAGCCAGTCGCCTCGTCGACTCCACACACGGCACAGCGACATGCGAACACTAGTGTCTGCGGGTCGCGGGGAGGACACAATGATATCCCCCCGGTAGCCATCATCAACCATTCTACACTGGAAAAAATCCACAGCAAACTAAGATAAAACAATATCAACTGATTCCAACGCCACTGCTAAGCGCCATTAGTAAACTCTCCAAAATTCCATCACTTATAAAACAATAATTAGCCTCCGAAGCTTTTTGTATGTCTCATGTGCATCAACGTCTCATATACGAATAGCAGTGCATTACAAATCATCCAAAACTATATCCTCAGACTAGCTACATATGTCCCCCGTTTCGTCTCCAACATTCAACTCCACAAACAATTTAATTTATCTCTCATAGTTCACCATATCGTTATTCTTCGATAATTTTCTCCCCAAAATAAATTCGTTAAACCAAGCAACATATTACAATATAGCCATCATCTACCACGCTAACAGCTTCCAAATATAAACAAACCGTCAGATATTAAGTATTCGGGGAGTGTCCTAATCATGTGCAGTTAATTGTAATTACAGCATTACCATGTAGGCTGTAAGATGGAATTTGATCTGTCAAACATGCTAGTATAAACTACATACTACATCCTTTCTCAAATAAATATATTTTTTTTAAAGGGTATTCACCCAGAAGGCAGAAGAAAGTAATCAGTCGTGAATAATTTTCCGTGGTCAAATATTGCTTCCTGGCTTTCATTTCCTGCATTGTCTTACCGTCTTACGTTTTATCTTATCTCAGTTATTGAATCATTGCCATAAATCTTACTACGATGAATAAAAAAAGCCGTGTTCTCAAAACGTTGAAAGTTGTCTTAAGTAACCCCCTACTTCTTTCGCAATATTTTTTGCTTCTTTTTATTAAAATTAATTAAAAAAATAATAATAATTTTATTTTGGGGGTGTCAAACTCGATCAGTAACCTTAGGCTTATTGACAAGCATTTGTCATTAAAATCATATACGTACACACATCATAAAAGAAGGCATTGGCCTTCAATCTTGCCCGTCCAGTTTGTGGACCGGTTCTGCCAAATTGTGGCCCTCGCTGCATTATAAATTCGTGGGCAGGAATTTCTCGTTTGAGAGAAACGCTTGTGTAGGATCCTGCAACGCGTTAAGCAACGTTTGTTAAGATAAACAATGAAGAGACGTACTGTTGTTGTGTTCGACGAAATTGGACTCGATGAGCTTGTACTGGGAAGCTTGAACCTGTTTTTGTTTCGTGGTGTAATTTAAATTTCCTAAGAACTGTAATAAATTATGAAGGAATTCTTCCTTCAAAACATTTATTATTAATATATATAATTTTACTACAGTAAAAGAAAGTAATCAGTTTGGAAACAATTAATTTCATAAATCACATTGCCTCTTGTGCCGTATGTTTTACTTTTTTACCTTATTTAATTATCGATTACTCCTGAAAGTTTGAATAGCCGTACTATTTAATTTTTCAGTTAGTTGTGCTTCTGTCTCGGATTTTCATCTTAAGTTTTACTTCGTGGACTAGCTATTTACATTACGCTTACCAGTGACCAGTTTGCCGCTTGTGTCAATATTTGTTCTGTTTGTGCAGCGTGATGCACCACGAAAGCCAGTGCGAAGAATTGCTTGTTTGCACAGAAGCTTTGCATCAAGAAGTGAACATGGAAGAGCGGGACTATCACACGAATACAGACCCTTAATGAACTGACGAATAACTCGCATAACAACGTTGGTGAACAACATAAAACTCATTGTGCAATCTAAGTGTTCTTTAAAATATTTTTGTTTGTGAATAAAAGCGTTTGACAAGAATTTCAAAGTAGATGTCAGCTAATAAAGAAACAATTTTCTGAATATGTCAAAACACGATACCTTAAGGAGAATATACCGAAGGTACCTTAAAAGGAAGTGTTCTAAAATGGAAGAACTGATTGCAGATGAAAAGTTCAGTGACTATAAGGGTATGCCCGTCTGTTTAGTTATCGTCAGTGCGTAGTAAATGTTTTGTATGTCAACGCTTAATCGCTGGCAGTCTATCGTTCAGTTATTTCAGTATTTTGATTGCATAGCAGGATTTCCATTCTCGTTTGGGTGGGTTACCTGGGTCGTGTAAAGGCTGGGAAGGCGATTGACATTCATTCGAGTCGTCTCCCTCCTTCAGAAACACTCTTGGGCATGAGCTGAATTCAAGTTTTCTGACTTGATAAATATCCTTTAAACCACTTTCTCTGGTAGAGCCTATTGGGAAGAAAGATAATGAGTTATAGCATTTCAGGAATGCACATTCCATCACTAAAGAAGCTTTTTCCTACAGATTTCAAGCGCGAATCACATAGCATGCCTCTTGGACCACTGGCTTTGGTTGCTTTTTCTCATTTCTTCTTACTCTCTTAGGTTACTTCTTTAATTTATTTTTCCTATAGATTGCGTCTTTCAACTATTACATTGATAATATATTATATATTTTACTATAGCATTTTTGACAAATTATTTCCTATTTCAGAGTTCCACCGAATTGGCATGAGAAGTGGGAAAAGTGTAAGTGTTCTAAAGGGACTCATTCTATTTTTCTTCAGAGAGGAATAAACATCAAACGAATCAGTTATTCTTTCGGATTCGCTTGTCATGGAATTACAACTGTTATTCGATCTCCCGGGTGCGTGGCGTTTGAGTTCCTTTTAGCTCCTCGGTGCTCGGGTTGTGTGTGTGACTCGTACGTGTGCGACTAGCGAGCGCACTTCGCCCACCGCGTGTAGCCTCATTGTGTGCAGAGTGAAGGCGTTGGCGTGGGACCGGTTTCTGAGCGGGGGGGGGGGGGGGCTAACGTGCGCGTTTGGATTGCTCTTTCTTCCACTCTGCCTTGTTATCAGGTTGATGTTGCCGTAAAGGGAGAGTCTCCATCAGATCGCTCGGGCTGGGATATTTAGCTACTTAACGCCTTTAGGTATTTTTCTTTCACGCCCTACACTCATATGTTAGGAAAAGAAGGACCTACTAGTGCCATATTTTTACATGAGTGTCTTTGTGTTTACGTATTGTCTTCGGCTTATCTGGCTTATCTTCGTGTAGGTGGAATGAAGGAAGTGTGTTCGAAAAAAGCATATGGCGTGTATTGATAACTGATGATTTTCTTCTAGATGATTTTACCTTTATACTACGCTTTACTACCTGGTAATTCTCTTTGTGGGATTTTCAGCGTTGAACCACGAGATTTACTTAGCTATATAGCTTAGTTACATAGCAATTGAAACTGAAAATAATAATCAACAATTTCCATTAATGAATTGGAAATATTACAACACAGAAATTTAAAACATTCGAAATTAATTTTAATAAAAGTGTTATATTGAAACGAATACAGTTCAGAGCGCAGATTGCATTTCCCCAAGTTTTAAAAGCACTGGCAAATTGTTTTGGAAATGGATCAGATTTTAGGATTTATATTTTTTAGGTTTATTTTTAGATTGTTTACAGAATTAAAAACACAATTAAAGCGATCGTTTATCACTCTATATTGTATGTTTTGATAAACCCCTTCTTACGAAATAACTTGTAATAACTAGAATCCACAGCTGTATTTGTTGAATAAGTAATAGATGTAGGTACCCTGTTGGTCACAGATTTGCTTCTACCGCAGGACTATAATTCTATGATCTTCACGTGTGGATACATGTATACGTCTGTCCGCACGTCCATGTGTTCATAAATATACACAATCATGCATTGTTACACACACATACCTACATTATTAATTTGTTACATATGTACTCGTACACACATACCTAATTACATATTTGCCTTCATATTACAGTCACACTTTTACACTGCGGGTTTGGAGAGAGGTTCTTACTAGATTTAGTAGCTGAGGATTTGCGAAAGAAAAAACATTAAAAAAATTACCGTACGTTTAAGGGCAAGTTTTATTGACTCATTCTGAATCTCAACAATTGTCACGTGCGGTTTCATGTTTATGGGCAAGGGTTTCGATGCGAACGGGGGAAGGAGCAAGAGCCTCGTCACTTAAAGTGGATCGAACGAACTCGCCGCAGTGACGGGAGGCATCATAACCTAAATTGGGAGCGGGGGGGGGGGGTACATCAAAAGAAATGTGTATTTAGTCGAAAGTTTTGATCTGTGACGGCAATTTCTTATTGATTTATTTAAATTATGTTGTATCTATTTGTGAACTCAACGATATTACCTTACAATAAAGTGAGAAGACTACGCGTTGGTAGTGGCGTCGGTGGATAGGACAGAAACGGTGGTAGGGAGTTGATTATTAGTCCTCTTCGTTGGATATTAAAATGCAAGTACGCGAGGTCCCTATTCTCTACCTGCCAGTTCAGGACTATCTCTGTAATAGTCCTTCCCCATACAGTTTTGACTTTTTAGTAACGAACGTCAAAACCGTTTGTGCATACCGTGTTATCGTTTCACTGTGCTTATAAACGCGTTATAATATGTTTTTGTTAGGTAAGCCATTATTATATCTAAAATTTACGTTGTCTGTAACTATATGACTAGACCGAAGGCCCTACAAAACTAATTCTAAGATATTCTAACTTTTCGAGTTTTGGAATTCATCTCAGATGGTCTCTCCATCGCAAAAAGATGGCGGACAAGAGGCCGTATTGAAGGACTGAGGGGGAAAAGCCTGAAGCGGGCAAAATGTTAGAATGATTGGGTCTTGTGAGGTGGGTGCATCGCGCGAGCGGGCGGGCGGAAGGGCGAACGAGCGTGTCTCGGCGCGCCGCACGTGGTGGCGCGCATTGTGCTCGTAATAGCGCCCCTCGGGCCCCGCGCGCCGCGCCGCGCCGCCCCGCGCCGCGCCGCACGCGAGGCGCGCGTGTGCGGGCCAGTTCGCTTCCGCCGCGGCGCGGCGCGGCGAGGATGCTTGCGGCTGGAGGCGCGGGCGGTCGCCTCGAAGGGCGTTGCTCCGCCGCCGCTGCCGCCCGCTGCGCGCGCAGGAAGTGGCGAACACTGCCGGTAATCGAAGGCTTCCGCACCCGCGCGCCGCGACATCTTTCACTCCTCGCCCGCTCCATCACTTCGTCTCATTACTTTCGAAAACAATCTTGCATATTCATTGAATCGAACAATCGCCCTGATGCAGTATGTATTTATTTTTTAAAAGATAAAAACATACAGACAGACATATTAACAGAGTTATCTCTTTACGTATGTCGATCTCTCAGTTACCTAGCTGCTAAATGATTTTGTGACCCTTGGAAAGACACTGTGTAATGTAACAACCAAAACGTATGAACCTTTCGGGCTCTTTGCACATGCGTTGAATAATGCGACAGAAATTCTGGAATATTTATAATGAAATTCTTTTTCTGCACACCGAAGAGCTTCCGCGATGTACGTCACCTAGTAGACGATTCGCAAGAAATGAGTAGGGCGCCACTGTCAGCGAAACTTGATCCAACATGAACGTTGCTTGAGTAATAAAAGAGTCATATATCAATAAATCGTCGAAAAAGAAAGCCTACGATAACGGAAATGATCACTCTCCAAAGTGCATCGTAATGCGTAGATGGAACAGAAGGAAACTTGAGGCTGGTTCGTGGCTCCGTGGACGGCACACGGATGCATGGAATTTCAGAATGGCTCAATTTCTTTTCATTTTAATCGAATTAATATAAATGTCTTATCAATATCATAATATTATTTACTTGTGTGCATAGATATTATATTCATTAAAACAATTTCATGAAATTTCATTCTGTTATATTGCGGATAAATTCGTGAATAAATCGCTTCAGCAGTAATGTGTAGTAGAGACAATGAAAAAATATCTCATTGTAACGTTCAGAAACAGGAAAATCGGATACATCCACTGTAGGGGTACTTCGATACCTCAGCGGTCAGAGATGTGCCCGGCTCTAGCTCAAATGTCACGATTCCTGGCGAGTGTGGACGAGTTATTCTTGGGATACTAAACGGCCCTCTGAAAGAAGAGTAAGGTGAGGGAACTCATCACCATTTGGACAAGGAATTGCGGACGCAGGTATAATGAGCTTTCGTTAATTTACATAGGACTCTTTGTTGATTGTAATGTATTATAATATTACTATTTATTCAATGCGACATGATTAGGGATAATGGGGATATGTTAATAGACCGTGGAAGAGGTAGATTCATGGATGTAACGATTCTCCAGACTCATACAGAAATTCCATTTTAGGTTGCAGAGTAAAGTACACGAGAATAGTGACGCGACGTGATTAAATTGTTCGATAAATTAACGTGCGAGATAACAAAATGATAAAAATGGATTTTCTTCATTGATGTGATAGTGGATGAAGCCTATGGAGAAAAATGTGGTTCAAATTCGAAGCAGACGTTGTCTGATAAAATTGTTTCTATGAAAAATGATCTGCAGAATTAACTTCAATCTGCTCATTGGTTACAACACGTCCAGTTGCATGTTACACATAACATGTGTTCATAATTACAGTAATATAAGTACATAGAAAGTACGTCTGTAAAAACAATCTGTAACTGTTTATAGAGCAAATCGGATACTCCCACCTCCCACAATCAGTTTCTCAGTTCATTATTCATTCTTATTCAATGTGGACTGCCACATTGTACTCACGTGTAATCGTTCCGTGGAATTGTCTCCCGCATTTTAACACGAGAGCTCTTCTCACTGCCCAAGTGTACAGCCAGTACAGCATAGGACAGCAAGAGTACGATATTAGCATGGCTTTCACACGTTGCCCTTCACGTCGCAAAGAGTTCGTGAACCTCTTAACGGGTCTGCTTGAGTTAAGCATTTGAATCGCGTTTGAAGGATCCTGATCCCCCTGATCGACTGGGCAGGCCAGTGGCAGCGTGCCGTGCATGATTGGTCTGCGTCGCCACGCCGTCGCGACGCCGTGCCGCGTCCGCCGCCGCCCCCATCGCCCCCGCCGCCACGACGCACGCAGAGCGGAAACGGGCCTAACTAAAGGCGCGAAGAAATACGACGCCTTCCGCCTCGGAGTGCGTAATTGTTTTAGATTTGTTTCATTTAGATGGCTCCCCTAACATTTAATCACCTAAAATTGAAGGTGTGCGGATCCCGGGAAAAGCGTGTTACTAATAAAACCACAATTTTACAGTAGAAAGCAAAAATGTTCGTAGGATATATTTCATAAAATACATCAGTGAATCCATGGTCATAAGTGAGAATACAACTTTATTCTACGACTACATAGAATGTTTCATGACTATTTATGCGTGTGTCCATATTATTATAGTTTATGTAACTGTCATAATGGATAGAGGATGTATCATCATTATTCGCAAAATTAAATCGATTTTTGGTAATTTCGATGAAAATGTTACATCCTATTTCCACGGAATGCGATGTTCATCTATTAATAATTAGAGGACTATTACGCGTTTCGGAAAATGAAGTGTGCCACGAACAGGAGCGATATACTTTGTTAGACTTTATATCCCTATTCCAAAATTTTCTTGGTTCATCCTTATTCCGGGCACCCCTTTTATTATGTAGTTGTTTGTAACGAATGATAAAATGTTCAACTGCAGTCATCGTCAGCTTACGGAATGAGCGTTTTAAGTTTGTGCTACTTCTCGCTTTAATTATGAAAGCAGCAAGAGAGCAGAAATATTGAAAACAAGGTGAACAATTAATGCAGAATCATGTTATCATCCCAGTTTGTCATGTTCATTTTCATTAGTTGCACACTTATTTTGAAATTGCAAAAAATGCGCGAGGAGTGATTGGACTTCACATTTTCTCCTGTGTGGACGCTGTACCGTATTTACACAGTACCATATTTACATGGCACCTTGCTATGTAAACAGCTCTATAAAGCATCGTTTCACTTTTCGTACGTATTTTTCTCACAAATGGCAACTTAGTTTCTTGGTTGAGAATTTGTCTCTGACGAATATGCCCTCTCCAGACTACAGCCTTCTTTTTCTGTCTGGTTTGCACATCTCCTGTGATATTTCTGTTTTATCGTTATCCTAATTATCTGCCGAATCCCAACTTGGTGGAAATTGAAGCAGGCCAAGGACATGAAGTGTATTAGAATGTTCCTTGTGATCTTGATGGAGGTATGATGTTGGGCTCAGATATTCACTCGATCGGCTGCAAAAAACTGGCGAACACATTGGTCACACTTGTATTTTCCATGCCTACTGTGGGATGTAGACTGACCTCGTGCACCTGTTTTCATAATGAGAGCACCTACCGTCTGCAGATTCTCCGCAGGGGGGGTCGCGATGACCTAGGTTATCGCGGCTACTGGTCGTAGACCACCACACGGACCCTGAGACTCGCGACGCCGCTCACATCGTTAGCCTGAAGGTGCAGGCAGTGAGAAGGCGATACTAAGCTCGTGGTGGCCGGACAACCGGCCACCCAACAGTTGGGCTTATGGCACGCCGGCCATGGAGCAGGATTGGGCGAAGGATGCTTTTCGGAGTACTCCGGATCCCACTTGTCCGGCGGAATCTAGTTACCACCCGTCAGGTTGCTTCGGTACCGGCGTTACCCACATAAAGGTAAGCAATAGGGAGATGGGATGGGGGCTCCGAGCCGCCAGGGCCTTAGTCCGGGTGGCCCCCAGTTGGTCTCTCGGATTCGTCGTGGCAGTGGCCCGATACTCTGGGCAAAGAGGAGGGAACTTGTTCCCAGCATATGTGAGTGGTGCATTGTCGAGACTCCGGTACTAGCCTGGATAGCTAGGAGCTCTGATCTAGCAGGGCATCCCCCACCCAGGCATTGTATGGGGAGATTGCCGCGAGGGTAAACTGTGTTCCGGCTGGATCCGGCGTCAGCCTGTCGGCGTTAACGCGTCGGCGGGGGGTGCGGATAAAAGCCCAAGAGGCATAGGTGCCCACTCCGGGGACTGTTCCCCCTGATGAAGTGTATAAGTGTGGAGGTCGTAGGCCACACGGGGTTACTTACTTGCCGTCTGCAGAGACATTGATTAGATCGCTAGTAACATAATAATTCGGCTAATGCTCTTTTACTGAGATTCCGTGTCACTGACTCCTCAGTTATTGATATTTGTCATAATTTCGCCCTGGCGCTAAATTTGTTTTCTGCTATTACTGGCATCACACAAGGTCTTGTGAGTGGCCCAGTCTTTGGGTCCTTTGTCCTATCTCTTGATTGAGTATTGATTCCGAACGCGTCCGGTACCGAGTCATTAGTTCTGTAAGTCTAGTTACATCCCGAGGTGACGGGGACTCTCCCCCGCTGGAACAAAAGATTCGGCACCGATCAACGGCCAGGGCATGCGAGTTTTGCTAGTTGGGACTAGCTCCAAGGTCCCGACTGGTCCCCGCCATGTGTGGAAGGACAGTGTATTTGAAAGATCGCTGGAGATCCGTGGTCCACTCGTTAAGATACTGCTCGGGCATTCGTCTGGTATTGACTGGAAGTTTCCTATGAGAGCTGCCGGCCTGTGGCATTCTCCTCCAATCAGTGGTTGAATTCGACTTGGCTACGAAACTAGCGTCGAAAATGCGTCTCGAACCCTAAGACATCGCGGCCTTGGACCTATCACCCGCTCTCCCTCCAAGCGGCGCGACGCGCTGCCTGAGGCAGAAGCTCCTCGCCACAATGTGCACTTGCCCGCGCGAGGCACGCGACGCGTCGCACTCGAACAGTGTGAAGTGGCGCACGTTGCTACACTGATTCCCATGGACTGCCACGGCTCTCCAGATGTTTTGGTGCAAGAATTTCCCACGGGAGCCCACAGCTTGATTGTTTACTAACTTCTGTAATATCCTTGGAACATTGTTTGCCCATCATTTTTTGGAGGAGTTTTAGTGATTGAAATAATCGCTGACATTAAATCTATAATTGCAGTCATATGTTGAGTTCCATATTTTTGATGACTACCTGAACGAGTACTACAGCCCCAGAGAGAACCAATGAGGTTTTCGATTTGATGTTTTGGTGTGGAATGCATGCACTCGTACTTTCGCGGAGCATTGTGTGTAACCCCGTGGACTGAGACACCTTCCTAACTCTTAATACATTCAACATTGTTTATTTGCAACCCAGTGCGCGAGGAATCGATCTTCTCGGTTGCATTCCAAATATACTTTATTGTATTTCACATGTACCGGTAGTGCTTCGAAATTAGTTTGCCATTTTTGTCGATCTATTTTAAAATGTGAAATTGGATGTGCTTGAAAAAGAGCCATTTTAGTCAAATGACACAAAAAAAGACCAAAATTTGACCATCATATTTTTTATTATTTCCTGTTTTTTGATTATTTCCTATTTTTTATTTATTATAAGGATCAAATACGTTAACTTGTGCGTTTGTATTTTTTCGAACTTTATTTTATTATTTTGGTTAATAATGCATGATGAAATTTGCTAAAAATGACGCACATCAGGAACTTTAAAGTATTACATGCTTCGATACACTAATTATACAAACTCCGTTCTAATTTCATTCCAAACTTAGCGATGATATTTGGTTATTCAATGACTGATTCTTGACTAATGTTTTGACTCATTTTGAAATTTTCTTGTCCTGCAAATATACTCGCTTACATTTGTAGCGGAAGAAAATAGTTTCACTGTAGCTTCAGTTAGTGACAAAGGAGTGAAAGAATGTATTTTTAAATTTCTAGTTATTGGCTTTAAATTTTAATACTTAGACTAAATGTTCACTGTGATGACTGTGTGTATCTAAGAACAAAATATGAATGAAAAATTAGAAATACTTCTTTCTGTTCAATAGCCCAGTAGTAGGTTTTTCGGCATTGAAATTGAATCTTGACCTGGTTGTAGACTAGCTCTATTGCCAACTTTTGCCTATCTTAACAGTTCCACCAACGCCATCGCAATGTCTTTACCATATGACGTAGCAAAAACTTGCTATTCTGTATAGACTCCAAAATCTTGGCAGCAAATGGAGGCAAATATTTTTAAATTGTTTTCTTATTGTTGTATTGTGCACTTGAACCATCGGAGAAATAAATCATTTTCCGACATGAATCACAAATTCGGAATTTTTGTATTAAGTTCATTTATCAATTGTCACCTATATTATTTCAGTATAATACATACCTTTTGTGACTTTACACGCAAACCAATGTTTATAAATGAGATCTCAAAGAAATAGAATTTCACGTGACCAATTGCACTTTGTCTTTAAAAATATGGAAGGATTTGTTTAAGAACGTATCTAAATATTCATGTCAAATACAACCCGCAACACTCGGCCTGTCTTTTTGAATCTATATCGTTAAATAACTCCATGTAAAACAAAGCGTTTTACGACCTTTAAAATAAAATTTTGAGGCCAAAGGCCTCAAAGAAACGTTCCGCCAGATCGTAATCTACAGATTGTGATTTTCTTGAACATTCGATTTAATTTTTTGCTGGTTCGACCCTTCTCATTTCTACCCGACCTGTTCCTACAAAAGCCTGTACAATCTGCAACTTCGCGAGAAATGAAACTAATTACTTGATATTCTATGCGATTGAATTACATGGGTGTACCTCTCATCTCGGTAATAACGTTAAAGGAGAATAGTATTATTGACAAGGGTGTATTTTATTGTCAATTACAAGGAGACATAGAACAAGTGACGGAGGATAACAAGGTCTTGAAGAAAAATATATATTACAGGCTTAATGTAGAAATGGAAAAATAGAGAAGAGCGTGGTGTTTAATGAACGAGAGTTTTCGCACAGGTACGCTAGTTGATATTTTCAGAAGTACGCACAAATTTCAAAATGTAATATAGGCATAACTACACAAATAATAATTTTTCAGGCACATAAAAAACGATGCGTCTCTTCCTTTGATGTCCAGATTTCAGAAAAAAATATCGTACTTTTAAAAAAATGTCATGTCACCTCTTGTGCGATTTGACGTGGAGTGGCTCAAAAAGCGCGTTCATATAACGTTCGGATGCTATCAGACGGGACGCATTTCATGTGCAAAAGATAAAACATCGTTCTGCATGCACTCTCGCCTACCGGGTGAGAGCGGGTCGTCATTGCCTATCTCCGGGCGACACGGTGCGTCCATCAGACTGTGAACCTCTTCCGGCGATGCGATCTTCTTAATGGTTCCATATTAGCGTTCCTGCATGTCGGGTTGGGATTGCGGTTTCTACCTCCGAACAAAATGATCGTGTTTCGTTTGTTCTAAACCTACTATAACAACAGAGATATTCATTTTAGTATATTTTTGTAATTGCAAAACTTTGTTCGTCAGAATTGGAGCTCGTCTGCATAAAATTTTCAAAATCAATCCTTCAAAAAATGTTGTAGTATGTTCACTCTGTAGAATATTTGTCTCGGGTTTAATTCTCACTGAATCCTGCTATTTTACTTTCTCGCCCTTACGAAGGTACTTCGTAATAAGAGTAATCGTGAGCCGGTAAACGTCGAAATTCCGGCTGAAAAACTCTTATTGCCGGGCCCTGGTAACGAGATAATGAATAAATTCAGTTGCTGAATACAGAAAAAAATTCCTCTAACACGTGTTGCCAGAATTCATGTTTTGTGGATCCTTGATTCTGAAAACTCGATTGGTGGCAAAACGTGTGTTTGTTCGTCTGTGGTCAGCCGTACCACATAAACCGTTCGGCCGATTTTCTAAAAAAATTGATATTCTCCGATCAATCTGAACGAATTCGTGTCTTTGGGAGTTTCAGGCGGATGTTTTGATTTTTGAATTTTTTTACATGACAGAAGCATTTACATTTTTATATGTGTACCCGAGTTCGACAAATTTGGCGATTGTGTGGCATAGTGGTAAGAGTGACGGCAAGTTTACCCTGAGGATCTGAGTTCGGGCCTCAAAGTGGAATTTTTGCTGGTTGAAAATAGTTTGGAGGTTTATGTAGTGGTATAAAAGAGAAGCAGTTAGAAACAAAGCAGGAAAGTAAGTGCTTTTGTAGCAAAACGGTGTTGTGTTTTTGTTGTGTCTCTTAGTTTTTTCTCCGTTCATTCGTTTCATTTGTGCTTCTGAAAGGTATTTTTGTGTAAGGAAATTGTTTGTTCCTCTGACGGCCCAACGCCCCTGACAATGCTTAGGGGCGAAGGCGGCATGGCGCTCGCCGCGTGGGAGGTACCGACAGGTCGTCCTGCCGTTCACGTGTCTCTGCCCGCCACCTCGCGTTTGCCGCGTTGCTGCTTCAAGGAAGCGGAATTGGCTCCGCCCCACGCGCGCTGGGCTTTGCAATGGGAAATCTCTTCACCAAACCGCTTAAGTTCAGTCGCGGGATGTCACTCAAATGGAACCAGTTTGATTCTTTCCTCAGAGTTGGCCTCTTTTCTTTGGCGCTGTAGTCAAATTTCATCCTTGGCCCGACACTCCGCACTCGCGTTACAAATCATTGGGGTTCAGCCCTTCGGTCGAAGTCGTGAATACAATGGGCATAGTGGGCGTGATTCCTTAAAGCCATAATTTCTGGATACTTCTAAATACTTTCTGGATTTGCTCCTCATTGTCCGACCCAAAAGTTGGAATTGGATGAAGCCATGAAAAGAAAAATTGCGCCTAGCTCTTGTTTACGGCATTACTCCCCCAGGAATTGATCCGGGTACGTATACCACAGAAACTCAGAGGAGCCGTTTCCTAGAATTCTCATCAGGTTATGGTCTCATCCGACACGACTACATGGCTGGTCGAAAATCCACCGCCGACGGAAGTCCATTTGTTTACGCTGCTTATTTAAAGTGATATTAAACTATCGCGTAATCTTTAGATTATTTAAATCTCCTTCATAGTACTAAAGCAACGTGAAGTTCGACGTTTCTTGCCATGTCTTTAATACTATACAATACTTTAAATTATATATGTGTGTGTGTGTGTATTATTGCGACAAAAATCATGTAATATCTAATCATTATTTAAGGATGTTTGACTACAAAGTACTCTACGTCCACGAAAACTACTTGCGAATTCTGCTTTTGGAATTAATTTTCCCGTAGTGCAAAATAAATTGTGAAAAAAATGCTTGAAGTGATGTCAGTTGAAGCTACAGAAAAACGTGAAGTAATGAATAACTATATCAACCGCTTAGAAGCTTGACAAGTTTCACGCCAGGTAACATTTGGCTACTTGCAGAGGCAATGGCATTCTATTGTTTCTTGTGCGACGCAAGACATGAATAAAATTAGTCTTAACTTCAGTATGGAAATTCCTAAACGAGCTTCCCATGTTTTGTAGTTCATTAGCATTTAATAGGTAAATTCGTCTTGTGTATTCATTTTATGGAACATTTTGTGACGAGATTATGGGCAGGGACATGTGTACTTCCTTGTGAGCTTATTAGAATTTTTTTGAAATAACAGTACCAATAAGAAGAAAACAACGAATCTTTTCCTTACCATATTTTAAAGTAAAAACACGTTAATTCCCGCAGATGTTCCATCCTGCAAAGACGAGTTATTGCTTTACTTTCTTCTGAGCAAAATGTCGTCTTACGAATGCTGGGAGACTTACATAGCTTATACATTTGCTCACTGTTGCGGGGAAATTGCATCATTCTTCCGGACTAATTATTTCACTTCTTGAGAGAAATGCATGAGTCACTTTCTCGCGTGAAGCCATACGCTGACCTTTCTTAATTGGTCTGATCTTAGATACACCTCCACATTGCATGTCTAGGAAGAGATATTTTTTGTTCTTGCGACAAGATGTATTCAGAAACCATATGCGCGATCGCATTTCTCCCGATTACTTTAATTTGACCTAATCACTTTCTAACTTCTAACTTGTATTCAGTCTACTAATGGATAGAGAAATGATGAAACCATATCAAAAATCCTCTTCTTTTCTTCTCTCTCCTTTTCTTTGTTTTAACAATTTGAATCGTATACGGCGTTGCGCACCGGTAATCACGGCGTTTTCACAAACTTTTGGAGTCGATCTATTCTCAGTGAATGTCATAGGTGAAGTGATATTCTGTACAGGTCCAAGAAGCTCTCATCCTATAGATTAAGTTGCGAGGAACGTTTCTTTGTGGCTTTCGGCTTCAAATTTTCCGATTTTAAAGTCCTACGTCTAGGAGTTATCCAACTAAATAGATTTTAATAATGCTACCCGAGTATGCGTGATGCATTTGAATGAATATTTATATTCATTTTTTCAACAAATCCTTCATATTTTTAAGGTCAATGTGCAAATCTTCACGTCTCCGTGAAGTTCTCTTTCTTTAGAGGCCTCATTTATAAAAATTGGTTGCGTGTGAGAGCCGTAAAACTCACCTATACTACTGAAATAATATAGGAGTGGAACTTATATAATAAAAACAATAAAATATGAGATTAAGTAGCGGCATCTGGACTATCATACGCTGTGCCAACTATATTTCCATCTATTTTTAAGGAGTAATAAAACGATGTTTGATAATAAATTTAACTTGCTTGCATATAACATCCAGAACCTGTTCAAAAGAGCATTTACAGTACAAAATGTACTACGAAGTCCTCCTAGTTTTCTTGCAAATTCTTCAATTTGTCCAAGATTTAAATTAATTTGTTGAAATTACTGATCACTTAAGGGAAAGTATTATTTCTGAGCTCTTTCAATGCAATATCATGTCTGAACACGCTGTCTTGAAAATTTCACCGAATCACTGCTGATAAAGAAATTACTCGCCCAGGTAAAACAGAAAAAACACCTAACAAGACAGTCTTCACTCTTCACTGTACACAATCGTGCATTCTTTGCCAATATTGTTTCTTTCTTCTTTTTGACGAGGAACATCAAAAGATGTAAAAGCTCTCTTGCCATCATAGTTTGAATGAATGTCTAAGCTCTCTGATAATGCCCTTCTCAAATTTTCTTGAGCCCTCTGCTTTCTCTTTTGGATTCACACGCAGAACAGCCTGGCAATTTCGTGGAGATGGTTCCTTCCTTGTCGGTCGTCCCATAGTACACTGTAGCTCATTTCATGACTTTTCATCATAGCATAAGGACTTGCAGCGAATTTCCCTTTTATCAAAGAGAAGTGTACCTACCTTCAAAGAAATGAGATCAAATAATGTAAAACAATTATTTCTCTTAAATGACTTATGTTTTGTCTTTAAAATCAACCACACCAGAAAAAATAAATAATATTGTGAAAGAAATATAGGCCTATGCTTTCATGAAATTTCATTTTGAATTCAGATTTAAAAAATATTCCCCTAATGAACTGACCTGTCCATGCATGTAGTATATCGAGTTAAATTAGCTGAGTTTGAAATTCGACGGCTGAGCAATAAAAACGGACAAAAATATTTTGAATAAGAATAAAATGAGCGTTTAGTGATTAGTAGATATGGTGTGGTAAAATACTAAGTGCTTGAGTACTGTAGGTTATGTCATAAACTTTTCACAGGAACAAGAATGTCAATACTTTTTTTTTCCTAGGGCTTGTATCCAGCCGACAGCCGGTTGCCCTTTACGTCCCGAAGGGACGCATATTCGACCATACACTAGACAAACACTTGCGGGCTCCTCTGATCTGGGGTCAGCAGAACGCGAGGCCCTCCGCGACAACACACACACACAAAGCCAAGGGACAAACAGCCATGCCCAAGGCGGGACTCGAACCCGCGACCCTTCGGACCGAAGCGCTGAGTCGGTACTCGCTCTTAGCCACCTCGGCCATCCAGGTCGGCATGTCAATACTTACATTCAATAAATGAACGGTTGCTCTATACACATAAAAAGCTATCTTCACCAGTATCAAGCAACTATTAATACTTCTAATTGCTGCTGCGAAAGTATTTAGTGTTACTTTCATAATCTTCTATTAATGATTATGCAAATAAAATTCATCAGTCGGCGCAAAACACGGTGTACACAGAAAGAATACAAATAAGTTGGGGGAATCTAACCCCTCTAAACGTGACGTCACAAACAAAGATTCCCTCCAGCGCTGAGTAATGTAGTTGGTATTGGATAATATCGACATGCACCGGACCAGCAAAAGTTTAATAAAATGTCCAAATGTATCTTATCCTATATATTCCAATGTGAGAAACGTTTCTTTGAGGCCTTGTTTAAGTTTTAAGGTCCTAGAACGCTTCGTTTATGAGTTATTTAACTATATAGATTTTGACAATGATATTGAGTGTTGCGGGTTGCATTTAAAATGAATATTTAGATGCGTTTCGTTTTTTAACAAATCCTTCACATTTTTGAAGTCAAAATGCAATTCGTTCCGTCTCCGTGGAATTCCCTTTCTTTAGAGACCTCCTTTATAAAGATTGGTTGCCTGTGAGAGCCACAAAAGGTATGTAAACCACTGAAATAATATAGGAGACGATGTTAGGAAATAACGTGTCAAGACTGAGGTGCATTGTTAGGGAAGTGTAATTGTAAGTGTGATGGTAATTTATGTGATGTAATTTATGTGTTAGGGGGGGTGTAATTTATACGGATCTGGTAGTCAGTCATTCGGTAAACGTTTTTAAGAATCATATAGTGCTAGGTGTTACTGCTATTCAGTGATATTCCTCAGACAGTTCCGCTTAGATTGATAGCGGTGAAGTAGGTGATAATTAGAAGATAGAATACACCACGGGATTTTGTACATTTTCCGACGATCCCGCATCATCCGAGAAGCTATTAAGAGCGCGCGAAGAAATTTGGCATAAACAGTAAAGAACTATATTCATGCGACCAATTAATAGAGAACTTAATAATCCAATAATAACAATTTAATTGTGTTTGTTTGCGTGGTGGCAACTGCATACTTACTTTACTTTAGCGAATGCCTACTCCGCCGTCTACTGCTGTGAGCTACTTGCTCCGTGTGTCCACTCTATCGGTCCTTACTCGACCTCTGTCAATTTGCTTCTCCCTTTGTCGCCCATGGTTCCTACCTCACGAAGCCTCTTCCCCCTTCTCGATCGGTAAAACTCCTCCCCTTTTTCACTTTATCGAATCATTATGTTTTGTATGGCAACATCCCATCGATCGCCGTGTTGACCGTTTGCTACTGAGTCATTCCCTCACCTCAGCCGTAAGCGTTAGGATTTCGGATGGAAACTCGTGCGCGAGGCGAATTGACCCATGGGGCTATTATGTCAGTACGTCGCCGCTGGTCCTCATAGATTTATTGATTATGATCGCGCAGCCGGACCGAGTGGTGGCCTCGTTTGGCCTATCTGTCGATTATCGACATCGTTGAGACGCGCGACTACTTCCCGCATCGTTCCGACTTTCATCGAATTCTGCAGTAGCCGTTCTGGCTCCCACTATCGCCCATAAATCTGTCGGCGCTTCGGACGCCTGCCGTCCCGCTCTGCGCAGCCGAACCGCACCGTTTCATTACGCAGTCGCACAGTACGTCTTTCTTCACTCACCCTTACTTGTCCTTGCGCCCTAGAATATTTCTATTACATTATAGTTTCTTCATATTATGTCTGGATGTATGATCCATCACTATATATACATACATACATACATATATATATATATATATATATATATATATATATATATATATATATAGTGGATGGATAGAAGTGTATGTGTGTGTGTGTGTGTGGAGAGAGAGAGAGAGAGAGAGAGAGAGAGAGAGAGAGAGAGAGAGAGAGAGAGAGAGAGAGAGAGAGAGAGAGAGAGAGAGAGAGAGAGAGAGATTATGCATGTTGGCAGATTATATATTCGTATAACTTGTGAGAAGCGTCACAGTATGTATGTGTGTAATTGTGTATGCATGCATGCAAATATCTTAGGGTCTTCAGAGGGAACCATTGCTTAGGCCGCGGGGGGTCGCGGTGGGGCCAAGCGAGTGGCGCATCGCGTGCCTAGCAACGCGACTGAGCGCCGCGCCGCGCCGCACATCGTCGTCTGGCGATACGGAAACTAATGGGGCGGCCCCATATCGCACTGGCCTCTGCCACCGCGGGGCCAAGGAGGAAGGCCAGCGCTGCTGCCTCCGCCCCTCCCGCCCCCCTCCTCGTTCCGCCCATCCCCCTGCCATTCCGCCGCTCTGCATTTACCCATTTTTTCCAATATTCTGGAATGAAAATTAAGCCAATTTTCCTTTCAGTCCGTCCCGAACAAAACCACTCCGTACACCGCGAAATGAGAACCAAAGCGTTGTGTCGCGAGATCGGAAAAGAAGTTTGGAATAGAATGCATTGGAAAATAAGAGATGCACTCTCTCGAGGTTATTTATGGTAATCGCGGAGGCCGAAAATTGGAGCCTCGACGCCAACTTGGACGTGCGTAACAATACGTCAACTGAGCCATTTCCGCCTGTTTAGCGAGTCAAATTCTCCAAAACTGCTTCAAAACTGAAAAAGTTTTGTGCCGATTGAGCACAGATTTTGCCACGATATACAACCCGCGTCAAAAATTGTTTTTTATCTATTTTTCACGTCAGTAACATACCCGTCTTACCGGACCTAGGGAAAAACAGCTTTTTTAGCATTCGCTTTTTTAGCATTTTTAACAGCATTCGCCCGGTTACCTACCAGAGCAGCTGGCCGCTAGAATTCTCCTCCAGACATCGACTGAATTCGACCTAGGCGACAGCTTAGTATCAAAATTCCTGCCACCGTTGGGACTCGAAAGTAGGACTCCCGGTCAGAGGGACTGCAGGAACATCAGTTGAGTTAAGCTCTGAGCCTTCTCTCCGCGATGTCGGTGCGAATGGGCTCTATCGACGTTGTATTAGGACGTGGGTGGTGAAGTTGAAAGGGAAACTTTTTCTAAAATTTGTGTTAAAATCGTTCCCCCAACGTGTTTCTTTGAAAGATGACATTGTACTGTGTGGTACCATTGTCAGTGGAATTATTTTGCTCTCTTCGATCATTACTCTCAATCGTTTGGGTGTTTTTTTTATTATTAGCTTATCAATTTCTTTTCGCTTATACACTTATTGTTTTTTGTCAGTTCACCTTTTTGAACCGTGCGTTTTTTTGATCCGATTGGCTGTTTACTTCCTACTATCAAAACGAACTTTCTTCGGAATGTTCTATTTTTCATTCATGTTCGTTGTTCTCGTGATATAGTCTTGGCGTGCATATTTTTATGAATGACCGAGTTATCATGGGCAGAGCTTAGAGGCGATGAGGTGGTCCGTTGCACCTATCCGTCGTGTTATTTTTGAAACACCTTTCTTTATCAGTATACGAGTATGTGCACTTCACCTCAGGACAACCGTTGAGTTTCAAATTTTCTTGAGAGAACGTGCTGTATTATGATGAATGGGCGCCAAAGGAGATTAGTAATCGGGGCATTAGTCATCATTCATGATTATTAGATTAAAATGTAATATTTAAAGTCTTTAAAATAGTTTTGACGTTCGTAAAAAGATTCCTTTTAGGTAAGTACATGATGAATTCAATTTACCAGACGATATTGCTATCCATTATATTGGGAGAAAAATGTATTTAGCTAGTAACGGCACAATAGGTTCGCCCCTCGTTTCTACCATATGACACCATATGGAATATGCTTGGTATAAAGTCTTTTTGTTGCATACTATGCATATCGCTACTGAAAGATATGAATACGGTGCTCATATTAATATTGCTTGTCTATTTGCATAGTACTCCGATGATAAAAAATAATAATATATTATGTCGCTGAGAGTTTTCCAGTAATAAAAACAGAAAGGATTCATTGAATGAGCTGTCCATGGCAACACAATGAATGTCGAGAATATTTATTTTGTTGTGAAATTTAATAGAAGTGGGTGCTGGTGTTCGTAGTAAAAAAATGTATCTTGATATAATTCAAATACAATTTCAGTACTTTGCGTGTTCGTTCTAAGCGATTTTCAAAAAGCTTGCTAACATTTTACCACTACTAATCACCTGATGAATTCAGCAAGAGTGGTTGTAGTGCGAATCTACTGCTAAAAAGTATCTAGCATCCGTCCTATCATTCAAGCTTTATCAAAGACAACAGCTTTGCTATAATTCCTATCTGCTACATGAACAGACCTTCTATCAAAGTACAGCGAACTTCATTAGACTGCATCCCCTTCGCTCGCTGGCAACCGTTGAGGTAATATCGTTCGAAATCTGTCACCATTAGCAGAACAGCGTACTTGCATAGAGCGGACGTGAAAAACAAGCCCGATAAGTGCCCCACTCAGGCGCCAGGGCATGAGTACCGCGCAGACTGTTTACGGAAGCCTATCTCCGCATCGTGGAACGTCGGTGGCGACGCGACTGCAGGATATCAGCACCTGCGGCTGGAGGGCTGTATGCGACTCGTTAGGGTGATGTGACAAAGAAGGTGGGGTTTGGAACAGGATTTTCACAAAGCAGTTAATTTGGCTAATAATATTGTCTTATTTTCATCTTTTTACTGTATCTACTTCACGGTACTATACAAATACGATAACACCATGGCAGTTGCTGTTTTCTGATGTATGAATGATTTATCAAGGTGATCTTACTTTCTACCTACGAAGTAGAGAGAAAGTTAGTAATGCTACGCGAAAAATTAATTATGTTGTTGAATATTGTGAAGGATGTTTAAGAGAATGGTACAGATCTCATTTTCGTTAAAAACTGATTTTTCGACAATTGCAAAAATTCAAACTTTTTCGGCGTCTTCCTACAACTACAATTATGAAGATAGAGATTTTTCTCTTAATGGAATCTGTTCCTTAAATATGAATTTTGAAATAAGGTCGTGTACAATTTTTCGAACATTTGAGTCCATTTCCGTTATTTTGCGTGAAAATATGGGCGAGAAAGTACGTGCTGTTTTAGCACCACTAGTTAATTTCGCGTCTACGTACGTATGTAAGGAGTAATTCTCGTACTATAGAGAAAGTTATGTAATGCTGCGCCAAAAACGGCGACTTTTCGGGAAGAAACGTATTGTGGGGCCCTGTACAGAAAAGCATATAAAACCTCCTCTAGTGTGTAGTAAATTACTCCCTCTAACACTTTATGTAGTCAGATATGAGACATTGTGGGCCCTTGACCCCGAAAGGTTTGTTTTTCTCAAAACGTGCATTTGTACGTCCGTCTGTGAACACCACTACCCCGTAAACCATACGTAGGATTTTTTCCAAAACGTATTTTTTCTTGCAATTTTGTGAAACAATCTTTCAAATGTAGGGGTACTTTCCGTGAAGCTTCAGGGACATTTTCAAAATTTTCTGAAAAAGGCACCAAATTTCTCCTTCACATTTTTTGTAAGAATAGAGTAATGTACACTTATAAAGGTGGCTTAGGTTCTGAAAATAAAACTCTTTGGAACTATAAAATTATCAATCGTTCTCTTTTGTAAACTTCAGTACTGAAAAAGATCAATCATACCAGGCGATTCATCAATTCATTCAAGAAAATTTCACCTGTCTCTTTGTTCACATGACCCTCGTTGTTTTTTATAAAATAATCTAAATACGGTGAAATAATAGCGTGACAAAGGGTATGAAAAATGGATGTGAATAATGAACATAATCCTTGCTGAAAGAGGAATTAAAAAGAGGGACTGAAAGTATGTATTACAACTGTTACGTACACACAGGAAAAGGAAGTGAAAGAAATGCTTTGGTGTAAGACTTTCGAGTTCTGCAATTTGACTTTCGTAATTTAAAATGGTGTTCCCCATAACTAAGGAAACTCACTACTACACTAACCAATAAATAACGTACTGACGAGTGGCAATTGCAAGGGAGGGGGTAACCCAAACAAACAAATAAATAAACCATACCTGTTCATTTTACATAACACTGTCCTCAATGACGTTCCACTGTCGCAGCACACATCGATTGCTGTCGGTAACCTTTGTTCGACCGAGGAGGTCGCCGATAATCTTCTTCGCTTCAGGACTCTAAGTGACGCACTAATTATTTTTTATTGCTATTTGCTTCGTTTCGATAAGAAACAAAAACGAGTTTATTTTTTGCGTGCAGCTTATGTAGTTTCGGATGTTGGAATTGAAATAAGTAATCTAATAAATAGGCCTCATGTAGTTTTTTTCTCTCTTTAAAAGCAACATAATTTCAAAGCAGCAATATAGGTCTAACAGGATTTATCTAACGCGAAGTACTTCTTGTATTTTTACTTAAATCAGAATTCCATCCTTCTGCTCATCTAGCGTCTGGGATATGTTTTGTTTATATCAATTAATGTTTATAAATCAAATTTTTCATTACGTGAAATTCGTTCCGCCTACTTTCATGTACTTAGTTTTTATAAAATATTATGTGGCACTAAATTATTTACATATTGTTACGAATGAAGTAGTAAGTTTTGCAAAAAAGTCTCTGATAGGTTATCAACTTATCACATAATTAAACGTTTTTATTGAATATCTTTCTCATTTCTTATACCACTTTTATCTTCAGTATTATGAATGCACTGAAATATTTCTTAATTAACTCAGATGGAAATATCAACCTAAAAGAATGTCTTAAAAACTTTTATTTTTTAAACAGAACCAGTAAATTGCGTAAAATGTTTCTAAGTTAAGCTGACATTCTCTTCAATATCAAAACCTCTTGACTGTTCTTCTAAAATGGTGTTAGCTTAGTTTAACCATGTTTACCTCCGAAATTTTGAGACTAATAAATACATTAATTATCGAAGCGAAATTAACCTGCCACACGAAAGTGTGTTGTAATGGTAAATAATTTCTTTTTTTGGGTATTTATTTGCAAAGACAAACTATCTATAATAATAATAATAATAATAATAATAATAATAATAATAATAATAATAATAATAATAACAACGACGATTTGATTTTTATAATGTCTATTTTCTGTGATATTGCAAAAGTTAAATTCATAACTGCTGACACAAATAATGGATCACTTTCTCGTAATAATGTATCGAATTTATTACAGCACCTCACACGGTCTACATCTCAAATACTGAGGACGTGATTGCTGCAGTGTATGCCGCATCTGTTTGCCGATTATTCTTATCTCTTAGATTCACGAAACTAATAAACCTGCTTACTTGCTATCTGTCGAGCGTTAAGATAGGGTAGGTGAAATCACAATCGGTTGTGTCTGTTAACAGGAACTGATCAGTCAACGCTATACTCTGCATGAAAAAATAAAACATGACCGAAAAAATGGGTGTACGAATCTTGAAAAGAGCTCGTACATGTTTATCTGTGCATTTCGCAGTTAAGGCTCATTCGTTCAGTTCATTCTCTCGAATGTGATTTGCAGTGAATGCGAGACTCGTGTGTGGCGATTAGGAGAAAATTTCGTTCTAACTCAAGGAATTACTATTAAAAAGTACATTGAATTCAGTTAAATAATAATACACTCTCTAACTTTTTAAACAAAATGTCTAGCCTAAACTATTCATCATCATAGTCTGACTCTTAACTGGAATAAAATGGAATACTTTCATTAAAAGAATGATAGCAGATAACCTGCATATAACAGGAGAGGAGTTACAAAGTCTGCGAACAAACAAGAGTAATTTTGGAGTTAAGTGGTTTGTAGAAGCACTGCTATAAGGGCCTTCGCGATGCGAGGTATGCACATTATATTAGGGGGTGTGTAGGTGATGTTAATGTGTCACGAATTGACCAAATTGACCAAAAAGTGGACTTCAAAGGTTTTCTAATTAAAGCGACGAAAAATTATTCGACGAGTAGCAGCTACATCTCTAGTGCCTACCAACATTGCAACACATGCGCTCAGAAGATGTAGCATGTTGGGTTGAATTCTGTTCCAGTTTCTTGAGGTATAACATAAGACATCCTCAGTTTCCTTATTTCATTTTCTTCACTGACTAGGACGCATTTTCAAGTAACGGGAATTCTCATTTTGGGGACAGTGACGTGGGAACCGAAGAGAATGAAGTTACAAGAAGGCACATCGGGTGATTAAAGAGAGAAGACAATAGAGATGGACAGAGATCGTCGGAGATGGACGGACTGGACTGTATATTTGGCCTCCACTTAACTGATGCAATTGCTCCCACTTAACATACGTTCCTGGGAAAGAGGCGTGCATACCGTTTCGGAGGTTATGACACTTGCTGACGAGAGTCGCAATGTCTACGGAATGCAAGTCGGCGCTCTTATCACTCGTTGGGAGTATATTTCGTGGGAACAATGGAGGATAGAGTAGCAGATGCTGTTCGGTCGTTGGAATTCCGAATTCACCTTGGGGGAGGGGGAGATACCTTGCTACAAAATATCAAGAAAGGATGAGTTGCTTACCAATCCGCGAAGATCGGGTGTATAATGTAACGCTGGCATGTAGCATTTTGAGTCATGGTTCATTGCTAAAAGGTAATGTTCTGACTTCTCGACTGTCCCCTTCTCACATAAACGTTAGTGACATTTATTTGTGAGCATCGTTTGCATTCAAGAAAAGGTTTTTAAATTTACCTTTATACATCATACAAATACGATACAGCCTGTGACGCAATTTATTATGTTAAATAAAACTTAAAGAGGTGATTTCATAATTTCTCTAAAGGTTTCAAGTACTCATACTATTGAAATATAAACTTTGCTCATAAATTATGAACAACGTTCTTACCAATATATTTTTTCGGAACCAAGAAAATAAGCAAGTTTTCTTACGCCAGCTCCAATAATTCTTCCTTCTGTAACTTTCCTTCTAATGCACTTAGCTTGGGAAATGATATTATGAAATGTAGCCGCCAGAAAGGCGCCCAGGGTTTCATAATGGTGGAAAATACAAGGTATTAGATTTTCATGAAGGTAGATTGGAGAGATTGACGAAAGAATTTTGATAAATCGAGAACACATTTTCTTCCTCAAATCTCTATTATTTGAAAAATACAGAAATACACAATAATTATAAAATTGCAATGCGTATGATTGCGCATGAAAATATACATCGTATTTTTCGTGAGACCATTCGCTGCTGTTTCCGCTGATGGTGCGTTGCCCGCTCATTTTCCCTAACTTACCGCTCACAAAGCGTGAGCGTTCTAGCCGGGCGAAACAGAATTCATCTTTACATTTTGTATTGAATGAAAATTGTATGGTTTTGTTGTCAGATAAAAAGGAAATTAGTCTGCCCTGGATTAAGATTGCAAAGTATCGCTAACTTAAGAAATTCCAGTTTGGGATTTAGTCCATTTCATCATTCACTTTCTTTACTCAGTAGAAGGATGCTCAAAAAAATAGTATAATCTCTTTTAAATATTTTTAGTGGTTTATAACTCATTAGTTTTTTAGTGAACATTTTTTTGTATAAATCTAATGTTTGAGAAATCAAAACGTGATTTTCGTGTCTTTTGTGTATGGCGCAAGAGCGACTAACTGCTGTAGTTACGCGTCTGAATCAAATCGATACAGAAGTGGCTGAGTGCGCCTCCTTGGGCTCTAAAACTGACGAGGTACCTTCCGATCGGTGCACCGTTAGCCTGAGCTTTTTACCGCGCTGGCCGCTCGCCCTGCGCCCTCACCCAAAAAGTAGAGCTGCTGCTGGGCTCTCGCGGACGTTTGGGAAAGTGGCCGAGGCTCCTCAGATTACGAAGGCCCGGCGCGGCGCGGCGGGGCGGAGCGAGGGCAGCAGGTCTGCGGGGGCGGGGCGAGGCGGGCGACGCGACGGGGACAGCGGTAAACAGCGATGAGGACTGAATGAAGTGGATTGCGATTGGGGAGTGTTGCTTGCGGTACCCAAACTTTTATGTTGTAATCGGGATCGGCTGCGTTGGTTCAGAGACAGCATTATCGCTGTCTGCTGCGACTCTGACCGGAAGGTGGCGGCGTTCAAGTCCCGGCGCTGGCGAATTTTCGATGTTAGCTGCAAATTTAGCTGCTGTGTTGAAAATTCTAGCGGTCGACTGCTTTGATCTGTGGTCTTCAATGGTTTCTCCTGTTAATATGAGGCGAAGGTCTGAGCAGTATCCTAAAGAAAGTACTATTGACTGCGCGTGATCTTTCGTTTCTTATCTTTGTCCTTTCCCCCCCACACACACACCTTACACACTTACAGTTACCTACACTACACTACCGTATATGTTGGGAGATGAGAGCTTGTCCTGGCTAAAGCGGTGCACCGTTGGGGGGATTTCCTGGAGGAGGAACACTCGGCAAGTCGCCATGTAAGAACGGCGCCGTATCTCACCTTCCAGCGGGGGAGAAACACAGCCTCACTCGCGATATAACATGAATTACACTAACGGGAGTAATGGTGTAACAGTTAACGGCAACACAGCTTAGATGTTGTGCTATTACTGACAAAATTACAACCCCCGCCCTTCTCTCGCGACTAACGTTCAAAAAAAGGGTGCGTAATGAAACTTAGTTCCTAAGAGATTGATTAATGATTCCGGAGGCGTCAATTGCTAAGGTCATTAGTCCCCTAAGTGTAGTGTATGTTTTTCTTCGGGAGGGAGCGATGACTTCCCCTCTGCTGGATGGTAGATCTGGATCCGTGATACCAGTGGGGCACCGCCCCCGACGGGACACGCTCCAAGTTCCGATCAGTCTCCCCGGTTTGTGTGGTAGTGTAGTGCATGTGTGAGCAAGGAATGAGGATAGGACAAGGAAGGGGAAGGAAAGAACGCGCGCGGTCCGGAGTCCGTTTGGTAGGGTACTACTCCGGCAATCGCCTGGTAATGTTCGGAGAAACCACGGAAAACTACCGATCAGAGCAGCCGGCCGTAAGAATTTTCCTCCAGTCAGCGACTGAATTCGACCTAGCTCTCTAGCCAGTGTCGAAAAGCCTGCCACAGTCAAGACTCGAACCTCGAAGCATTGCAGTGACATCAGTTGATGCCCTGAGCCGCCTCCCAGTTTTGTTTCTAAGAGAGGCCGAGGCAGGAGCGTGTGCGTCGCCGCCGCCCCGGGTTGCAGCTCCGATTTCGGTCCGGTCGTGGCCGGGGCGGGGGGCGTCCGTGGCCAGCTGGCTGCCGGCGCCTGTTCCGCTCGGCTCGGCGGATGCAGCTCAGCGGACAGCGCTACTCGCCGCCGCCAGGTTGTGTCGCGGCTCGCCCTTTTGTGCGGCGATGGAGCGCGGCGCGACCCCCTCGACACCTCCGAAGGACGCACGAGGCGTTGCGTCACCCCGCGACGCACATGCGCGATTGCGGAGCTAATTTCGACCTTAGGCCCCCTCATACCCATTTGCTTCCATCCGATAAAATTTCTCATCAACTTGCATTCAAGTGCAATGCAATATTGCTCTCTGTATACCATCCTTGAGTATCATTCTGAGGACCATGTTGCTTCAAAACGTGATTCATCATCTAGTCCTGTAACCCTAACGGGATGCTGACAAAGTACAGAGACTACTAGACGGTAGCAGACAGTTTGAAAAGATAAACGATTATGTAGATTATTAAATCAAACATGTGGTAGTCTGCCTGCAGCCTATGAAGCTAGAATGACAGGAAAAACAACAAAAACAAAAACAAAAACAAACAAAAAACAAACAAACGAACAAACAAACAAAAAAAACTTCTTGGTCTTTCACGGTATTGGATTTCAAGGGCTAAGCAATGAAAGATTGCCGCTCCAGGCTGCAGTGTTGTGTAGATCTGCTTCAATTCTCTATCATTAAATAAATAGTTGTTCATTTTCTTTGTTAAATGTTAGCGAATTCTACTTTGTAGTGTTGTTTCCCTACGTGCATCATTAATTAAATTTGAAGTGGAAGTTGTTTAATTTATTATTTTACGTTACCGGGCAGCAAACTGTTATGGTCATTAGTCACGAGGTGGAAGTGCATGTCATATCCAGGTTTGGGCGCTTTTCCTCCCTCGCTAGAACGTGAAATCTGGCGCCGGTGCACGCGGTGGCTTGCGGTTTCTTCGCCAGCGGGGCACCGCCCCAGCCGGGACAAACTCTAGCGGCCGACTGGACTCTTGACGTATGTGCTAGTGGAGTCTAAGTGTGTATGCGTAAGAAGAGAGGAGGGGACAATGATGAGAAATGAAAGATAGCGCGCACTCTGTGACATATTTGTTAAGGAACTACTCTTATTCACCTGGTATTGCTTAGAGAAATAACGGAAAACTACCGATCAATGCACCCAGTCGCTACAAATGTGACAGCAATTGGATTTTTCTAACTACTATCGAATATCCTTCTCCGTCGGCTATGGAACCCGACGACCTCCCATCGAGGGACGCGGCAGTAGCAGCAGCTGTTTCAGTCGGTAGTTGCCGTTGAATTACTAACGTTTATATGTAAGCGGACATTAGTGCGCGTTGGTTAAGAGAATTAGTCTGTAGAATTAGGGCTTGCTTTCCACTAGAAAGTTCAGTATAATTATTTTAAACTTATTGGGACATGTTATCAGTGAGATAATTATAAAATCGTTGGAGACCAAGTGTACTGTTGGTTATAATGGAATAATTAATAAATCACGGATCGCAGCGAAGTTTGTTGATTTTGAAAGCCTCACTCCCATGAACTCCAGCACAAGACACCTTTTTCCTTTCATAATATGCAGAGCATCCCCTCCACTTCATGATTCCCACTTGTCTGCGGCTTGTAGAACATCATCAACATCAAACAATGTATTTAAAGCTGCACGAAATGAGAATTTTTTACTGTCAAATAAAATGTTTAAATTTTAATCTTTATCAAGAATGACCTACAAATTAAAAAAGGTTGTGTATTATCATTCAACTCAATTCTTTATTTCAATATTAATAATATTTGCTGAAATAATTAAAAATTTATGACTTACAATTCCCAATATCATTTAACGTGCTTACAAACGGAATACGTGAACAGTTCTTGTGTTCTTAATTTCCTAAATATATTAATATACACAAATATCACAAAAGTAACATATATAAATTTCACATATATTGCATAATAATAATAACAATAATAATAATAATAATAATTATTATTATTATTATTATTATTATTAACAGTCATTTGCCTGTACCTCAATTTCAAAATGCTGTTTGATAAGTGCAAACCACTCATTCTGAAATTGCTGTGACTATGAATTTATGAAGAAGAATGTGCTTTTGAGAAAAGTCTTATGTCATTCTTGCAACTTTTCCTGTCATGTGGTGACAATGTTTTTAAGAATTTTTTGTGTAATTTCTGCTTGTGTAGGGCTTTTCTCACGCAGAATATTATGAGTTATGATTGTATTGTCTACTTGTAGTGGTATTGTGATGGATAGAAGTGGGGAATGCTGCATTTCAATTGGTAACATTACGTGTGGATAAACATGGGAAGGCAAGAATTTTAAATTATTGAAAGAATCTTTTATGCGAGACTCATGGCCCAATTTGTGCTAAAGTTCCAATAAATTGTTTTTGTAGTTTTAACATTTATTCCACCTGAAATTCCTTTGCATTTCCCTACAAACCTACAGTAGAGTACTAGATTTTACTGTGAAAGAGTTTTCATGTTAATCATGGAATGGTTTATAAGCCTGTCAGCTAGCTGAATTGTATTCTCTCTCTATTAACTTCTATGAATTTCTAACAATCACTTCATTTCACTTCTTTTCGATGGCTTCAAAAACATAGAATTAATTTCAAGAAATAAAAAAGAATGGCTCCGTCCTTGAAGGTAATTTTTTAGAACCACTACACAAAATATCATTTCACTATTTTACCAATAACAATATACATAATTGTAGATGCAATAAGAATGGTATTTATATTGTATACGAGTTATGTTGTTACATATTGATATGTTTAGTTATTTTCAGTATCTTATGTTTTAAGACAATTAGTGGAATAACAATATCTGTAAATTGTGTTTCATATAATTTTAATTATTGAAATAGCATTATTTTTTTTATTTAATACATTTACATACATACTGAATACATTGTACATTGCTTACATACATATTAATACATTGTTTTCGTTGTTGAAATACAATGTATAAAATAATAAATCAAGTTATTTCAATAACACTAGTTAACAAATTTAAACTTTTTTCTGCATCTGGCTTGTAAATGGGTGGATTTACCTAATTTTGGGGTGCTGATTACACTGGTCAAATCAGTTTTTCTCTATGACGTCACATTTCCTAGATACACAGCAGAATAAAAAGTGGTAATAGCGAAAATTAACACAGTTTAGTCAAAAAAAAATACATATGCAGAACGTTTGTAATCAATACTATTTTGTATGTATATATGGCCATGATGCCAATAAAAGGTCCAAGTTAGTTCAGAAGATATTTTTACCTTTAATCGTCTTTGGTTTTCGAAATATCCAACGACGGAGCTCTTCTTTTGTGTGCCGTTTCATCACTCTCCCTAACAAGACCCCAGCAGTAGTCACCCATCATCGAAGGGTTCCAATGGCCTTGGTAACGGTGTTCCATGGTAAGAATGTCTTGGTGAAAGCGTTCACCATGCTCATCACTTACGGCTCCCAAATTTTCCGGAAAGAAATCAAGGTGAGAATGTAAAAAGTGAATTTTAAGCGACATTCTACACCCTATGTTCTTATAGTTGTCCAACAGATCATTCACAATGGTAACATAGATTTTGTCTTTCGTGTTACCCAAAAAGCCCTTCACAATTGCTTTAAAAGAAGACCAAGCAGCTAATTGGATATCTGTGAGTTTGGTATCAAAGGTTGGATCTTTCAGCAATTTTCGTATTTGTGGTCCAACAAATTTACTCTCTTTCAGCTTTGCCTCACTTAATTTGGGAAACTTTTCTTTTAAATGATTGAAGGCCTCACTTCCTTTATCCAGAGCTTTTACAAAGTTTTTGATAAGGCTCAACTTGATATGAAGGGGAGGCAAAATGATTTTATCGTGCTCAACCAATGGGGTGTTGTTGACATTTACGTTTCCAGGAACATATTATTTCCTTATAGGCCATTCCTTGACTGTATAGTGGTTCTTGGTATCACGGCTGTCCCAAAGGCACAAAAAGCAGCAATATTTCGTGAATCCAGCCTGTAAACCTGTAAGGAGTGCAACAACTTTTAAATCACAGCAAAGCTGCCATTCATGATCCTTATATTTGATTGCCTCTAGCAGCAAAGTCATGGTTTCGTAAGTTTCTTTCATGTCTACTGCGTAAGCCAAAGGTACTGATGGGAAGGCATTGCCATTATGCAATAGTACTGCTTTCAAGCTGGTTTTACTGGAGTCAATAGTCGCCACTCCTGTGGATTATGTTGTACACCTAGCTGCATCATCAGACCATTGACATCTCTACATACACACAATGAATTCTACATATCGAAATATTGAGCGAAGGAAGCACCTCTTGATCTGAAAACGGAAATTTTTGTCCCTGAAGCTAGAAGGTTCCGTTGTTGCAGTCTCGACCCCAAGAGTTCACCTTGCTGTTTTGAAAGAAACAGAAAAAGCTAATACTGAATAAGAAAAATAAAAAAAACCGTTAAAAACTCAAAAATGGTACGTGCTAGAACATTTTGAAAAATATATTCGGATTCTACACACCAAAATACATACTAGTTGATGTATCACATCCCAGATGCAAAATGGCTGTTGACCAGTGTAATTAATATTATATGAAATACAATTTCCTGGTATTGACGGTTAATTCCTCCGATTGTTTTAAAACATAAGACACTGGAAATAACTGAACAATGGTAATTATTATCATTACAATAATAGTATAGACAAATGAACTCCAGTATTAATAGTAACATCTACGCTAAATTTTGTATACTTTTGCATTTGACTTAAATAAGGAAGTGCTTTTTGTGCTTTACGCTAGAAACATTAAAATAATTAGTTAAGCCATGTTCTTATTACAATATTTATATACAGAACCTCTATGCCTGTATTGAAATAACAATAGTTGCCTTTTTATAATCACAGCTTGGCAACATTATGTGCAAAAAAACATTCTGTTTCACATTTCACAATCACGTCCAATGATTTTCAAAGAAGACTAACCACTTTTTTATTCTCAGAAATTTGTTCAAACATCAATACGTTGGTCTGACATCCTTAGGATAGATTCAATAAATCTTCAAGAATTACAGTTACTTCCCTCAACACTTTTTCATAATCGAACATTAGGACAAAGAAGAGGAAGAAAAGATCGCGTGCTGCCCGCGGCCCGTTTGTTAGGATTCTGCTCGGGTATTCGCCTAGTGTTGATAGAAGAAATCAAGGAAAGCTGTTGATCCGAACTGTCGACCGCTAGAATTCTCCTCCAGTCAGAGACTGAATTCGACCATGCGATGTCGAAAATCCTGCCTCGGTCGCGGAAGTCGCTGCACTCGACAAGTCCCGAGCCGCGAGCACGTGTGCTGCACTCCCACTTGGCGGCGGCAGAGGCCAACTTTCTCCCGGCTCGGCTTCCGCGCTGCGAATGCAGCGGCCTTCTCCGACGTCTCCCCTCCCGCTTCTCCCAGCGCCCCGACGCCGGCGCCGCGCCGCGGGGCGTATTTCGGGCGGAGGGGCTCCGTCGCGGCCGCCCCCGCGCCGCCGCCACCGCCGCCGCCGCCGACAGAAATAACGGCGGCGCGGTACGCGCAGCGGCCGCTAAATGGTCCGGAATGCAGGGCGTGCGCCACGCACCACGCCGGCGCGGCCCGGCCCGGCCCGGCCCTCCCCACCCTTGGAGCCTAGCGCCCTTGCGCGCCAGGGCCTCTCGCCTCGTGCAGTCTGGACCCGACCGGCCGCTCGTCTCCTCCTCCTGGTCCGTCATGTTCCACGGGTTTATTGCGCTCCGGCCCGTCCTGCCGCGACCCTCGCAACCCATTACTCCCATCCTTCCCCGATCGTTGTGACTCACGCCGCCCACTCATCCCGTGCCGGAGTTACTAGCCGCCTCCGCCTGAAAGAACTACAGACACTTGCGTACGCTTATATGATGAGTTTGGACAGGAGAACAACTATTTCAGATGCTTCATTTTTTATTTCTTTTCACCCTAAAATAAATTTTGAAATGCATGTGAAATGTGAGTGAGTACTCTTTGACTAATGACTACATCCTTTGTTGTTCTGGGGTTCCTTTTTCCGGTGTCAAATCCAAGTTAATAACACTTAACATGCTGGAGAACGTGTATTTAAGAGATGCTAATTTTCTTTCGCACTGCCGTACATCTCTATTGTAATTCTCACCTGTGTTACTTCAGTGTCATATTTATCGCCATTTAATTCTTGTTATTCCTTTCTTTCTTAAGTATTCTTTGCGAGAATATCCGCAGACAAAATTTACCCTCTCCTATTAATATTTTTAAAGTGATCATTGTTCACATGAATTATTGAACCTTCATGTTGCTATTGTCTTACGATCATAAGAATATAACAATTTTTATTAATGAAATGGTCAATCATAGAAAAAATTGAACATGGTCGATGAATGACCGATAGCTATGAAAATGGGAGAAACTAACTGCAGTAGTATTAAAAATATTTCTTTTGACGTTGTTTTTGGAAACGGGAAATTAAGTTGTTATTCCTTCCAGTTGTCTTCTTAAACCAAATAATACTAACAATGTAGACAACAGCATGCAAGTAAAAATGATATAAACCATTCTTGATTTGAGCCAGTTTAATTCTCAAAGATATCCTTTCTCTTATTATACATGCCAAGCACGTCTAAATAAACCTGTGGTGGGCGCGGTGGAAAGCAAATTGTTCAGTCAGCATTTTGCCTTCGCGCTCATGGCGCGTTCTGCCTTGTCACTTATAATCGCAGTCATGATATTTGCTTTGTCAGGGAATATACTCATTTATTCTCGGCTACCACGAAACGTTTCTCGTGAATGTGAAATATTAATCGAAATGATTTAATAGTGTTTCTTGACATCTTAAGGATGAATATTAGTTTTTTTGAGGTTAGGTCACTTGTAGAAAAATTAATTCTACATTTTGTTTGTTTGATGCCGAAGTTTCGGCCCTTTATTGGGCCTTCATCAGAGCTGGAATATTTATTACTACCAAGTTACACAGGTTTGTTGTCTTCTCGCATTCTCAATACATACATCCCGGCAACAAATAAACAAGAATGTAGAATTCTTTCTTCTTCAACTGACCTAACCTCAAGAAAACTAATATACATTGTAAATAAATACTCCGTTGTAAATAAAGAATGGAGTGGGTGTAAAAATATGAAAAAGGAAGTGGACAGTGTACAAAGGGGCAAATTTTAACTTTAGGAACCCTAAACTAGCACCGAGCGGTCAAAATTGATTTGAGAATTTGGGGGTATGAATAATGTTGACATTTGTTTCCATTTAATTCTGGCTATGTAGAACGTTTCTCTGAGGAGCTCGACCTGACGGCATAGTTTATTCTTAAAGGGTTACCGCTAATGGAAGTCCAAAGGATAGCCGCAGAGTGCCGAGGAAAGATCGTCTCGTCTTCCTTCTCCGGCTTTGGTGGCGGCGGTGGCGGCGGCGACAGTGGTACGGGGCCTAGGGTTAATCACGTCGATGTGGGCAATTGCACGCTGATTGCTTAGCAGTTGTTGAGGCGCCGGCGGAGCGTGCGGGGGCGGGGGCGGGGGCGGGGGCGGGGGCGGGCCCGGCGGCGCTGGCTTCAGCTCTGGGCCTCGCGCCGTCTGGGCGCGGCCAGAGTGGCGCCCCTAGCGAGCGGGGCAACTCGGGGCCATGCAGCGCGTGGCCACGCGGCGCCTGCACTCGCATCTCTTGTGGAGTTCACGCTCGTCACATTTCCTTGTGGAGCTCTCAAATATCTATCGTGGTCCTCTAATGAATGCACATTATATTGTAATTGATAATTCTTAGAGGTCTGTATTTTGTTTTTGTCAGAAACGGAACTTATTATAGAACATAATTTGCTAGACAAGTGCAGTACATGTATGTACTACTAATTGTGTTTATGTATGTTGAAATAACATTGGAAAATCGGATATGATATAAAGAGATTTCACATCCAAGTTCTACATGACAACCTGAAACGGCATTATTTAATTATTTATTGTGATGTATGCGCTGTAATTGGACTGTTTCTAAGATTGGGGATAAAGAAATGGCGAAAGCATTAAAATGCATTTCTTTTTCACGTTTACACAACAAAAGCCTGGGTGATAGCAAACGTGTTATGTGTAACTAAACATTCAAAATGGTCAAAATTTTATATCGTTTGTAATTTGTGGAATTTTCAAAATATATTGTTTTGTAATGTATTATGAATGACGTCTACTCTACTCTTTCTCCTTTCTACTCTCGTCTCTGTTCTCTCCCTCTCCCTCCTCTCTTTCCCCCTCCTCTATTTTGGGAACAAGAGTCTGGAACTGGGAGAAAATTGCGAAACCGTTCGACACATTCGCAACGATGCGCGTGTAAAGCATAGGATTCGCTCCTGGGCTGCTGTTTTGCCCACTCTCGCATGCCGCAAGAGCGCTCTTCACGGTTGAGCGACACCGCTAGGGCGGAAGTCGGTCAGCCGCTGCGGTCATCGACGGTGTCGTTTGGCACAGCCGTCAGAAAGGTGCCCTAGAAAGGGACTAGATGATGCTCTTCTCCCACGTCAATACGATAGACATGACATTCATGCAAGTACATCTGCTTTTTCTACCTTTCTTACAATTCTTTTTCTAATTATGGTACTAAGGGTCGGGGGTTATTAATATTTTTTATAATTAAAGTGACAAATATTTAGTATAATTTATATGTCGAATATTAACTTACTAGTTGAATGGGGCGTCGCCGACTCTGTAAACTGTTTTAAAAGTATTTTCATGTGTTGAAACTTTCTTTAATATTTCAGTTCTTTCAAGCTTAGCTTTGTTCAAATATGTTCTTACAGTATCTGGCATTGGACTTACTAATGAATCGTAGTAGCCTGTTATTAATCGTAGTAGTAATGTTACACTTCCGTTCGAAAATTCCCAACACCCAATGGCCTTGTATATTACCTCCATAAGGGATTATGAATTGCTAATATTGCAATTTTAAAATTATAATGGCAGTTCAAATACTTGCAGGAATGAATAATACGAATCGTTAGAATTTAGCACAACTATATTTCACGTTTTGTTTTCAGATATGAACATACATGATCACCTGACGCAAAAGCTTCTACAGCTACATTGGATTCTCCTGAGTTGCTTAACACATCCAGATTTTTGTTTCTAATTTTTTAAAATTTTAAAACTTCACTAGCTCAGTCTGATTTATGTTCTGTAGGCGAATATATATATATATATATATATATATATATATATATATATATATATATATATATATATATATATATTAAAATGGTTACTATTTTGTATGTTTATGTGAATAAGGTAAATAAGTTTTAAGTCACATTAAATTGAAAATCGATCTGTGCACTCTTAAGAAATGTATTTTCTCTAGTATGTACTTACATTTCTGGTTTCGTCTTATTTAGTTCATATTCTTCAAATTCAGTGTTCCAAGGCCATTTGAAAATTTATTACAAAAAAATACCAATGAAATATTTCGTATCTTACAAATTCTGCCGTGCGATTTTCATTTCATATGGCTGGTTTGTAAACACTCAGGGTGCGAACCTCATGGAAGAAAATTATGGTACCGTGAACTGAAAATAACCACGGGGTACTGGGGTTTATTCAGCGTCACCTAGATGTATCTATTTAGGTGACGTTGATTTAATTCCCGGCACACTCGCTAAGATCGCAGCGTCAAAACACGTTTTTGGAAATTTCTTTGAATTTTCTGACCGGATCCGAAAACGAGTTATCAGTTCCCCATGAGGAGACTGAGACGCGTCGAATGACACTTCATATCTCGATTGGTGCACGGAAAGTGGCCTAACCGTGAGTGACGGAAATCCAACGCACGCACATCTGCACACTCGGGAGTTGCTCAAATAGTGTATAGGGATTATTACTATTTATATTATATTATTATTGTTATTATTATTATTTACCATTACTCAAATACTGTATAAGGATTATTATTATACTTCTTTCAACATTCAATGCGCAAAATGACTCACTCACCGTTCTACTATCCGATTCTAGGCTCGTTTGTGTCGCTGGTTCTCACGGTTTTTGACAGTTTTGGCCCGCGTCCTCTCGTGTTCAGGTCAACTAATTATTCTTCCGAAAATTCAGTTTCTCTCTCTGAAATGTGTAGCCTGATGTCATATGTATGTGGGTATTTAGCCTTTTAGGTCGATGGTCCGACTTTGCCGGCTAGTTAACGGTGTTCTCCATGCATGGATCTAGTTAAATTCCCACGCTTGACGAATAAGAGATGTATGTGGCGAACATGACGTATTCTCTTCACTGTAACTAGCCAACTCCGCCTTAGCGTTCCTTCGTCACACAGCTACAGAAACTGAGACGATTTTAAAGGAAAGCAACACCTCTATTTCAACTTCAACAAGGAATCGAACCACGGGAAGCAAGTATGCTACCCACGAGTCATCCTAGAAGCCTGATGTCAAATCATTAAGATATTTTTATTGGGAAATGGTGAGGTGTTCTTGATATTCATTTCATTACATGAAGAATTCTTTGTTACATTATAAGTCGTTCAGTAGATATTGAGCCCTCGTTTGGCTATCGCATTTAAGGTTTTCCACGTGACTTCGGTCTCAACATTGAGACCACTCGCAACAACCCTACCGAAAAAACTTTTCGTTAACAATTTTTTTTAATGTGTCTATGTCTTCGTTATTCATTTATTGATATATTTGTTCAATTATTTTGTATTTGGGAATAATGAAAGAGGAATTTATTTGAAGATTTTTCTTGTTGTTTTTACTGGATTGTACGTTTATTTTTTATGAATGTGTATAACAAGCGACCGGTATAAATTAATATTTTCTGTTAAAACAATGTATATTTTATATTAAATGTATGATATATAATACAAATATTTGTACGTACAAATATATGTATTTGGCGTTATTGGGTCGGTAGTCCGACTTCGCCGGACAGCTATCGGTGTCCCCCTTGCCTGGGCCTAGTAAAATTCCCATGCTTGGGAGTAAGAGCGACATGATGCGAACATGACGTGAACATCTCCATGCCTAGCAAGAACCGCCTGCTTGAGCTTTTCTTCGTCACACAGCTGCAGAAACTGGACGATTTTAAAAGAAAACAACTCTATTTTTTTTAATCGAACCCGGGACCTCAGCACGGGAAGGGAGCGGCAGCTCAGTGCATCAACTGATGTCACTGCAGCGCCTCTGACCGGGAGGTCCTAGGTTCGATTCCTGACGGCGGCAGGATTTTCGACTCTAGCTTTTCAGATATGTCGAATTCAGTCGCTGTCTGGAGGAGAATTCTAGCAGCCGGCTGCTCTGATCGGTAGTTTTCCGTGGTTTCTCCGATCAACACACACAGCAGTACATCAATACAGCAATACCCTAACAAATGGGCCACAGACAGCGCGCGTTCTTTCCTTCCTCTTTCTTGTCCTATCATCTCCCCTTACACACACTTACACTAACATGCACTACACTACTACATAGTCCGGGAGACCGGTCGGGAGCTTAGAGCTTGTTCCGACTGGGGCGGTGTCCCCCTGGTGGGAGAGTCCTGGTTCGGGGGAAACCCCACTAGCCGACGGTAGGTCGGCGCCGGATTTCACCATACGGCGGGGGAAGGTCACCGGCATCTCCCGAGAAAAAACCTGCACTACACTAACGGGACTAATGAACAAAGCAGTTGACGCGCCCGAAAACACGAAAAAATCAATCAATCAAAAGCACGGGAAGCTAGAACGCTGCCCTTGGATACCCCCCTCCCAGAGGCGCATATATATAGTGATGACTGGAAAAATGGTCAATACAGGTAACAGTATGAAAAAGAAGTCTCTTGAAGAGAATGTGCAGAAGAAGCAGGCCACGAACGAATCGTCGCTGTACCATCGCTTGCTCGCCCTCATCAGCCGTTCCAGCCCATCTGCTGCGGCTAATCCGCCTGATGTGAGCGGGTCCGTTCATTAATTGCGAGCGGCGGCGATGTCGGCAGTGTGGGCGCTGAGGAAGGGAGGCGGCGGAGACTCGTGTGTCACGGGAGCGCCACGTGCAAGGGAAATGGCATCGGCCGCCAGTCCAAAGCGATATTCACCATATTGGGTTTACATCGTGAGGGAGAGTCCAGTGTTGTGGCTACTGCGTAGAAGAAGCAGAGCACACTTGGTACGGCACGGTTTGGTATTAAAAGTGGATAGACTAGTGGCAGCTTTTAATTAAAAAGTGTTAAAAAGTAAAAGTCAAAATGTATTACTATCTTCTTACGAGAAAAATGACTGTTGAAAGGCGGTAAATAAAATGTATTAACGTTTATTTAATACTTGGAAAACGTGCAGAGTGCCGGTGAGGCAGAGGCGCCCGCCTGACCTGGGGCAAGGCGCTGCGCTGCGGCCGCGGGGCCCCTGACCCGCGGGGGCGGCGTGCGCCGGCGCTCGCAACCTTGCGCAGCCGCAACGCGCCGCCTATCGAGTGACCTACTCCCGATCAGCCCGCGACCCAATTGCCAGGGCAGCGCGGGGAATCCCCTGCCCCCGCGCCTGCCCTCAAACGCCACTCTCTGTACTTCTCGTGATGGTGCTGTAATTGTTACGTGAAAGCTGCTGACATTTACTTATAGTCAAATGATTGATAGAAATTAAGTCGTTAATTGCAAAAATTGTACCTATACTTAAAATACGACCCTGCAAAGTGAGATCAAAAGTTTCTTATTTTACATTATTCTCGGCGTACAAAAACGTACATTTTGACTTATATTTAATTTCCGATAAGAAAATTAACTGGAGAGAGGCACAAACGTAAAAAAGGAACGTTTTTATTTTTTATTTTGTGTTTGATTTACTGTGCTATGTATTTTTGAATTCATGATTGAAACATTTGTCAAACAGTAAAATTGAGTGTTTTATTTAACAAGCTCTGTGTGTTTGCGTTTTGTTTGGGTCCACTGTGCTCTTCGCGAACCAGCTCCATCGCGCCTCGGACAAAGAGAGGGTGTCAAGTGACTGGTTTCGTTATTTAGGTTCCATGATAGTTGTGAGGTAGAACCCCATGTTTTCTTGGTTTCAGTTGTCGACAATGTAGTGGGTTTTGTATCTTTAATTTTCAAATCTTTTGCTTGAATAAAATTGTTGAGGAGTAATCTAAATGAAAATGAAAAGGGGTTTAATGGTGTGTGAATATTAATGTATTTTAATTATTTAAATTATTTAATTTAGTGCATCATATGCTTAAGCATCAGATCTCGAAAATGTCTTATCGTTGTGACCGTTTAAATAATGGAGGCAATTCGTGTTGACATTATGGTATTTCTTTTAAATGTGGGTCAGGTTTATTGTATTTATGTCATTTTATTAGATCGCTTCTAACAAATTCCTTGGATTTAACGTTATTTATTAACTGAAGTTGCATCAAATCATAAGATTGGAAAATATGCTGTTTCGTCCTTCGCTATTCAAGAGGTTTGCAGCACTAATTGCATTTTAACGTGTTCTCCTCGATAACGCAACCAGCGCTTCACGCTTGCACCGCATGTTGCATTAATATTGTCAATGTGCTGAATATTTTTGTGTGGGCAATCGTCTTCGCTTTGTAACCATAATCAGCGAGTTGCGTATATATTTATAATAATAATAACATAAGAATTATAAAAACAATGGAAGAAGAGATAGTTGAAATTGAATAAATAGCTTCATCTTAGTTTGGTATGTTTTTTTAACGTCCTGCAATGGTCTCCAAACTATGGACCAACTATTTCATAAGGTATATTTCATTTCTTGAAGATGATTGAAAATAAATGTTTCTTATTTCATGCTATTACATGATGATGTACCATTAGCAATCATAAATGCGTGCCTTGAAGATCTGAAAGAAAACAGAAAGTATGATATTTTTTTTTTGGTCTTTGAAAGTTGATTAATGTAAATTTTATCGCAAGGATTAATAAATAACAGAAATGTATTTTTAAATGAGTACGTGGCGTGTCCCGCGAGCTGGTGTGTAATGTGGGAGTGCGCCCGCCAAGATGTGGCGTGGGTGGCAGCGACGGGGCGCAGCGTGGCCGCCCGCGCAGCGCCTGGAAATAGCCCTCGCCCTCTGCCCCGCCCCTTCCCCTCCCGCCCTCCCTGTGCGACGGTAACATATTGTTTTTGAATTACTTTGTAGAACATGTGCTCGTAATTCACAAGCTACATTACATACAGAAATAAATTCGAATATCTAGTACCTTGAGCAAGAAACGTAATTTCCAAAAATTAACAGCATTTTTTACTTCTTCGACAATAATACTCGTTTTCTGTGCCGGTACCATTAGTCGGGAAGCGTACATGTAAAATATGTGTTGACAATTGCATGCTTTTTTACTGTAATACTGTACTTAACTGATTTCGACGATGACCCCTTTGCACTTTCTAAATGACCATCAATCCAGCTCCCAGTCTCTTAAACGCCATGGAATACCTCAGTGAGATGTTGTTTTGAACGGACAGTTCTTTTGTGTTGTTGCCTTCAGGAAACTAGCAATTGAACATGAAACAAATGTTCGATTTGTCAGAAAATTCGTAATTTAAAAAGTGGTGTACATTCAGTTGGTGGAAATTGGATAACAAACCTTTATGTCACGAACTCATTCTGCTTACATTTAGAAACCGCTCCTGCGTTTCCTCTGTTATGGGATGAGTTTGCAATATTCCCAATGGTTCGTAAAAGAGGATGACTCGTGGAAAGATTAGACCTAAATGCAAATTAATGACAGGGTATTGCATCAAAAGTATTTACAATAAGTATTTGAGGTTTTAATTTTTGTAGCTTTTTTGCTAGTGTTGGAGGAGCGGTCGAAGATGAATGAAGTAAGAATTAATGAGACGGAATGGAGATGATGGGGGCTTGCGCGTGGCGCAAGACGGGACGCGGGCGTGGGCGCCGGCTGAGGGGGGCGGGGCCCTCCGCCGGGTGACGCACAGGGCGCTTCGCTCGGAGGCGCCCTCCCCTCCACACTGCCTAACGAGTACTTCTGTACGCATTTCTTCGTAACCACCCACGCCTCTCATCGTTGCTTTGCACGTTATTTGTGTGACGCCTCCGTTGCATTGAAATTTCAAAAATAATTTATTATTTAATGATATATTTTAATTAGATTTGAATAATACGAAACAAAACGGCCAGATCTCCACCAGCAGACTTGAGACGCGTCCAAGGATACTTCGCTTAACGGAGGGCCGGGTGGGGACTGACGTCGAGTGCCAGACGGACAACCCGATTACTATATGGATGATCTTGTTGTTCGTGCTAGGAATTTTTTCAGCACGTATGCATGGAAACTAGTAGTTACTTTAACGTCCTGTACCCTGCGTTACATTGGGAAACATGACAAACATCTCAACAATACTTCAATAATAATATTTGAATTTAAAAACACTCTTCGAACTTAAGAAACGTCTTAGCTTTTCTAACAATTGCAATAATAATAATAACAATAAAAAAAACGTATCACTGACAATTTTTCTTGAAGAGAAACTTTTGAGAACTTTCAATACATTTATTATAGCTCTCACAATGAAATAATTCACAAATGACGGCATATATTCTATGAATTTTATGTAGTCTTAAAATTTAGTGTTTACATGATTAAAAATTGTTTAATGATAGTCAGCGATAAAATATCTGGAGCCCACTACCTTTACTGGCTTTGGTGGCTGCAGGCATTAATTGATGTCTCTGCAGTGCCTCTGACCGGAGATCCTAGGGTTCGAGTCCCGACGGTGGCAGGATTTTCGGCACTAGTTGCGTAGAGAAGTCGAATTAAGCTGCAGTCTGGACAAGAACTCTAGGGGGCGGCTGCTCTGATTGGTGGTTTTCCGTGGTTTGTCCGATCAACAAGCGAATGCTGGAGCAGTGCTCTAACGAACGGGCCACGGACCGGGCGCGATCTTTCCTTCCTCTTCCATGTCCTATCCTCATCGCTTACACAACTTACACTTACATGCACTACACCAGTATACATGTCAGGAGCTTAGAGGTGGTGCGCTGGTGGGAGATACCTGGTTGGGATAACCTGCGAGTCGACGTGTAGGTCGACGCCGGATCTCGCCATCCAGCTGGCGAAGATCGCCCCCACCTTCCGAGGCAAACATGCACTACATTTACGGGACTAATTACCTTATTTGTTGTCGCGCCTGGAATCACTAATCAATCAATCAACCCAATAACATTTTTTGAAGCAAAAATCACGGGATTTTGTTGAGTGGAAAGCTCAAACTTCTTTCTAAACGAAAACAGTTAAAAACAAAAAAAATTCCAGTTATTGCAAAAATAATTTTGCAATACAAAAATATTTTATAAATGTTAGTGATTTTAATGAAAATCGAACTATACCATACTTATAAATTAGCTTCCTTCTATTCGAAAAAAAGAAAATCAAGAAAAAATTGTAGGTATTAGCCAGACAATGTTAAAAATGTCACAGGGGCTTCAGGTAAAGTGCCCCTAAAAATTAAAATAAAATGATCTCCACAACGGCACAACTCTTACTCCTGACGTATCAACCACCTTTCAGCTCAAAAGCTTCTAATGTATCGGAGATATGAGTGACTCTTGCATACATACGAGTACATCAAATCAATTTACTGGCACAACATTTCATGAACCTCCTCTTCACCAGCACCAATCTTAACCATCTTTGGCACAGCAGTAATACCGTAATCCTGACGTGTGTGCGAAATTACAACTGAAAAGAACCTTAAACACGGATTTTACCACCGGTATTCGCGATCATATCGTTGAGGTGACTCGAATACTTTTCTCCTTTCTCTACAGAATAAGGAGGAACAGTAATAACGTGCGCACCCTATACGCTAGTGTCTTTGGCGTACTCATTTGAAAATGCCGTGCTCGACTCCTCTCGTCGCGTCGTCCGCGAACGTCTGTCAATGTCTGCCAAAGACTATTTCTGTACTAGTTAGTAAATAACTGTTTTCGCAGGGAAGTGTTTTAAACTAAATGATAGGTTTTAATTTATTGGTTAAATAGTAAAGCAGCTTGTTTGTTGTTTTTTTAAGAATTGCTCAAATGTAAGTTGAAATACATTCACCCGATGTGAACTAATGAATTATTAGCAAAGGGAGCAAAGTGATTTGTAACATCATAACATCTGTTGTCGCTTTCTTGAAATAATTTCCTTGATAACAACGTAACTTTAATACATATTTACTCCAAAATGTGTCATGTAAGGAATGTCAGCCTTGTGCCTCTTTGACATCTGGTGACCTCGAATTGATAAAAACACTCTGTTTCGCGAGGTCAGCGAAGTGGGGAAATTCAGGGCAGATTATTTTTTAATTTTTTTACTTGCTAAGATGATGGTAGATATTCTACACGGACGTTGATATGTTTCGATTTCACGAAAATAGATTTTCATCAGTTGCCATCTGAAAAGCTTGAGTCAAATACTAAAATGGAATTAGAATTTATTCTATTTTCCAGTTAAGTACAGCATTACAAAATGGTGACATTTAAATTACATCCCCATTTTTCTTATATTTACTTCATTCTTGTAAATCAGTACTTGTAGCCATTCGTTTAGCTCTTTTTGAATGGTATGTTATCTGACAGCATTGCCATTCATGAACAATTTTGCGTAAAATTAATTGATCGAATAGGGTTGCGTAACAATATTTTGTAATATTGTAACATATTATTACACATTATGGAACACATTATTACGTAATGTCTGTGTATTCCTGGTTGCCCGTAACGATCTTTCACTACCGAAGTACTTTTATGTTTGTAGCAGTGTTGCTAATTGTAGATTCATGAAAATCATTGAAACTCTTAACTGGAAAAGAAGCGATATGCGATATGCTGTAATTGTATTGATATTAATTTTCGTGTCATCAACACAGAAGATGAAGATAATTCATGCTTCCTAATATGTTGTCAGAGTATAGTATTTTTGAAACAGCAGCGAAAGTCGCGGGATTTTGATTTCGAGAACTAAACTTGGGTGGTGTACCGAGGAGTATGTGACGAGACGGGAAGAGCTGTTCTGTATGCGGTGTTCTTGAGTTTTTCGTGTTCTGTTGCCTAGTTGAGATACAGTTTAACCGAGAAGGCCAAGCGGAATATATTGGAATGAACGGGAAACAGCCCGACACATCCAGAAGTGCTGGATCCGATGGCGGTAATGGTAATTTGTAGTATCTTTAATTCAAATGAATGGATTTCTTGAGATGAAATATTTGAATTGAACTGCAGTCTTTGGCCATTTCGTATATTGCTGTGTTCGTTGGTTTGTTTGCGTCCGTAATGCGAGGGCACTTTGCGTGTGTGATTTATTGTCGCACCTCAGACATGGATTGAAACTTGCTGAGATTTTCGTCTCCCTGTAATCTACCAGCGCCTCCGATAAATTTTGACTCCCATATTTTCACAAAGGATCGTTACAACAACGATCTCGCTAATGTTTAACCATTACTTGTGTCGTGCACCGGCAGCGCGAATTCAAGACCTGCATAGGATGTGAATTGTCAGACGATTAGATTTTTCTGGGGATTTAGCAAGGTTATTTTACTTGCCACAGGCGCGACATGGACATTGTGGCTTTTTCGCCTTTCGAAAGTTCACGCGCTTCAGCCGAGACGAACCACCGCTCAGGGAGTTGCGAGTCCATTACGCTAGCCACTCACCAATGGGGTGTGCACACATGACCTACTGAGTTGTGTCACTCATTTTTCATATATTTAATTTTTCCTTCGAATATTCACGAGGCCTTATGCCAGGTACATACAGCCTTACCCATGTTAGCAAGAAATAAACTCGTTCTTAAATTGTCGGAATTTGTTTCTTCGGAGACTTAATAATTGTGTTATTTCAATTCTATTTTTTCAGAGAGTTGAAGGTGTACAACGATTAGAGCAATCTTGAAACCGCATTTCAAAGATGAAATATTCTATTGAAAATATAGGCAAAGTGCAGGGTTTTCACTGAAAGATCATGTTAATGTCTCAGGCCGCGGAACAGAGGGGAGGTTGCTGTGGAAATTGGATTACTTCTATGAGCCGCACCCAGAAAGTAAATTTTCCTGAGTCATCAACAAAAAGAAAATAATTCATGGCAAAGTATTTTTGTAAAGATACAACAAATGTTAAAAAATATTTCCACATTATCACCTCAAGAATTGAGACATTTTTCATACCATGGGACCAACATTTGTATCAGTGTGTGGGGACGTACTTGTGTTTTTCAGCCACCGGCAACTCTGCGCCACTGTGATATACGAGTACATAATGTACATAATGCTGACCGAAGATGAATTTCTGGAGGGTACGAAAAGACAGAAATCGCTGGGGTCGTGGTCAAACACCTTCCAGCAGAATTGTCGCAAAATATGTCGTGCGTCGAGACGTGTGGGCCCACCCTACAGTCGGGTTTCGCCATCTGCGATTTCCAACTTTTATTACACCTCAAGAAATTCCTGCACTATCAGCATTAGCCGTATTAGTGACGCGGAATGACTGGTGACTGAAAAACACTGGAACCTATCCTAGGCAGCATATGTCTACGACACAGGGATGCAAATATTAATCCGCTGTATGACAAAAGTTTCGATTTTGGTGGTGATAATGTGAGAAAATAGTGCAACATGTACTGTATCTGCTGCAAAGAAGATTTTCCATGAAAACGTGTTTTCTTTTTGTTGACGAGCCAGGGAAATTTACTTTCTGGATGCGCCTCATACTTTTCGCACCAAATCTTTCCATCAGCTTCATGAGACGTATTAAATGGCCGTACATGTTAGCCATTGAGAACCATCGACACCCGGTTCACGGTCACAGAGAGAGCTAGAGAAGGCTGTCAAGTGTGTCCGTGCCCTTCGTTCGCAGCACGCGTTAGCTCGAGTGCCCGGCGCATCACAACATGCGGACTTTACACTTCACCGCGTCGCGTCTCTTGAGTCGCATCTCTCCGCCTGCGCCTGCGCCTGCGCCGCAGACGTCACGCCGCGCTGCGCGTTCGCGTACGCGTGTGAGCGCGGCCTTGGGCTCCGCAGCCGCGCTGTGGACTTGGCTGGCGTAGCGGCGCTTCGCGACGTCGCAGTGGGCATAGTGTGCATTTTCATCCTCTTCGTTAGTGTATAAAATAAGGAGGGATTGCGCCGTTGAGAAGGCTTGTGACTTGATTTTTCCATCACTGAAACCATTATTCAGAGAGCATAATGATATAGAATTTTTACCAAGGACATTACATTCCCGAAATTTAGAAATTTGTACCATCATTTTATCGAACAGAAGTCGATTTTAACGCGCGTTATTGTCGCACACTACGTAGCCATTTTGACACGTAGGCCGACGTTCTTGGTTCTCTTTGTATGTTTAGTGTGTGAATTGCGAAGAAGCGCGTGCGCGCGGGCCAGCGCCCTGGGCGGCGGATGGGCAGCGGGGCAGCGCGGCGTGCAGCGCGCAATGGGCGGCCAAGGCCGCGGGGCCCTGGGCGCCTCGCCTGCCCGCCGCTGAATGGGCCGCGACGCTCTGGGCGCTGCTATTAAATTTGGCCCCGCGTGACGCGGCGTGGCGCGGCGCGGCGCGACGCGACATCATTTAAAGGAATCCTTTCCATAAGACAGCGTGTGTGCACTGAACGTTTGCTAGGTTCTCTGACGAAACGGGTGTTTTCTCTGTGATGGCTTGCATGCTGATAAATGAAATGCGAATCCCCGCGAACACAACATTGCTTTCTTTTTTATTCCATCTCACTTTTGTGCCCCTCTGTTTCATAATTTCAAGTGCTTGTTACACTGATTTCGAGTGAATGGATAAACTAGCTATTGGGTAATAGATTCATTATTATATTCCAGGGCTTAATGTTGCTCACGATCCTGACCTGCCTTTACGTCACACTGTGCCATAACCATTGTGCACAACCAAACACAAAACTGACAATGAATATAACTATCACAGACTCGTAAATGAAATACTAAATAATATGTAAAATTATTTATAAATAATATGTAAAATACAGCGGGGGTAGTGGAATAAGATTTGCAATTCTGCCAACGGGGATATTTTTTTCTGTTGAAAATCGTAATTGAAGTGTAAAAACCTGTAAAAAATTTTTTCGCAGGATTTAAATATATTTACCTTGAGTACTTAGTACAAATAAAAAAACCGTTTTTTAGCTTCTTATATAAGTTTAAATTTTTTATCCGTGTTACCCCTATGAATATTGATTTAAATAATCCTTGTCTATTGATGATAAAGATGTGTTGAGCATTTTTGTCACGTATTTACTTCCGATGTTGACCTTTACAATCAACAAATACGAAGGGGAAAATAGAAAAAAATTACTTTTTTTCTTGGTTTTGTAAGAATATTTCATGTTCTGACGCATATCATAAAGAGCACTAAATACAAATTGTAGACCTGTAAATTCTCTACAGTTTTCCAAAATTTCAACCTTTTATCATATAATTTGCACCCGACAGCTTAATAAAACCGTAACTTAATAGTTTTTATTTGTTTTCTTAAAATTAGGTTTTGTTTTATTAATTTTTGTAGCTTTTCTGTTTGTATTAAGGGAAATTGATGTAAATCCGGCGAAAATGTTTTTTTACGCTTGAATTACGATTTCTAACAAAAAAAAAATTATCTCCTGGGGTTCAGATTTATCTTATTCCGATACATCCTTTCATGAATGTTCAATGCGCTTTTCCCTATCATAATATGCGGCTATTTGGTCCATCATAATATTACACTGCGTTTCATAGGATTATCCCCCTTCAATATGCTGTTGAGATCGACTGGTTCGTCCACCTTGCGAAAGATGAGTAGGCATGTACTCCTCTTCAATACGAAAATGTGAAAACCGTTTCATCAACTTTTAATGCTTGCTGGAGTGAATATGCTTGATCTAAATGTTACTTATAATCCACTATTAATATCTGGCAAAGAAAGCCGAAGTTCTACATGACTTCGTATGGTATCGTGCGGTAAAGAATGCAGTAACAGACTTTAGAGCTCTGAACAACTTGTGAATTCGTTCCATCGACCTCCGTACAGATATAGTCACAAGATAGTTAGCTTTGTCCTGTTTCTTTCTTTCTTTCTTTCTTTCTTTCTTTCTTTCTTTCTTTCTTTCTTTCTTTCTTTCTTTCTTTCTTTCTTTCTTTCTTTCTTTCTTTCTTTCTTTCTTTCTTTCTTTCTTTCTTTCTTTCTTCTTTCTTTCTTTCTTCTTTCTTTCTTCTTCTTTCTTTCTTTCTTTCTTTCTTTCTTTCTTTCTTTCTTTCTTTCTTTCTTCTTTCTTTCTTTCTTTCTTTTCTTCTTTCTTTCTTTCTTTCTTTCTTTCTTTCTTTCTTTCTTTCTTTCTTTCTTTCTTTCTTTCTTTCTTTCTTTCTTTCTTTCTTTCTTTCTTTCTTTCTTTCTTTCTTTCTTTCTTTCTTTCTTTCTTTCTTTTCTTTCTTTCTTTTCTTTTCTTTTCTTTTTTCTTTTCTCGGTCATTGTCGTATATTTCATGTAGTAACTTATTTGTTTCCTTTTCTTTAGAAATTTTTATTAACTACATTTAGTGATGAATTGAGAAACACGGAAAGAATCTTTTCACGATTTTCACATTCCACCGACCAGTTTTTGAAGTCCACCTCTAATAAAAAAAAATAATTTACAGACGATGTATTCGGATATAACCTAGGTACTTTCTCCTAGACTCGTACTATGCTCGTACTTTGCCATACAGAACAACTACGATTGAATAGTCATCCTTAAAACAGAGACATTTTCTGATATCTGCTGCTGATACTTTTGTGATTGAATGACGTAATTATAGTATCGATCATCGATTAGAATAGGAGCATGTAAACGCCATGTTTATGGAATTGTTCGAGTTTGTGCTGTCCTCCACGTGACATGCATCGAGGTCTTGATTGTAAGAGAGAGGAATCGCTTTCGCACAGTCAGTGCCTCGACTTCAGCTGTTGAAAAGAACAACCGAAGACGTGGCACTGACTGTTCTTTCGTATACGCGCCTTTAAAGACGTCATTTTACGACGTCGTTGGCTGATTTGAAGCGGCTCGACGGGGGCAACGAGCAAGACGCATCGGTTCACCACAATTTTGTTAAGCCTCTCGGCACGATTCCACGGTCAAATGTTTGAAAGTTTAAGACTCGAAGTACATTTAAAGGTACCGTGTTGGCTCATTGTATTTGAGTATAATTTAATTTTTAATTGCGAAATTTTTTCCTTGTTGATTTCTCGACTAGGTACAATATTTTCGTGCACAAAATTAAAAAAATTTGAAAGCACGCTGCTTACTTGTTCTGTTGTTAAGTTTTCGAATAATGTTTATTACCAGAAAGCGATCTATAAAATAACTTGAAATTAAAAGGAAAATAACCTATTGTTTAAAAAATATTTAAAAATGTATATGAAATATTTACTCTCAATGAATTTCACAATTTTAAATAAATATAAAGACTTTATTTAGGAAAAATGTAATCCTTAGCTCCGATTATCTAGAAAGGAGGAAAAATACCAATTGAAGGAAGAAGAACGCGTTATGTAACTGATTTTTTTAAAGAAAATAATCTACAAATAATAAGTATTATGTGTAAGGGTATTGTTCTCACCTCATTCAGCATGAGTATTACAATACATGACTGTGATCATGCGCAGATTGTCGAATGAGAATGAACGCCAATTGTCTGCAAGTAGGTTCTTGTATATGAAAAAGCGTGTTTTCTCATTAACTGGTGAAACAGGAGCATACTTAAAGTGTGGTAAATCTGAATTTTAATTCCTATTGGATACCAGTCACTTCGAAAACTACTCCTAACACTCGACTAATGGAACACAATTATTTATTTCCAGAATTTTTGTCAAGAACACGCTGAAGTTTTTCTGTCACTGCCTTACCAACATTGCCACGCTCTTTCTGCAACACGTCTTCAGTTGTTCGTACTAAGTCAATTGTGTTTTCTTAAGACACATCTTTCTCCTGAAGATGTGTAAGTTGTTGACGACGATGAGCCCAAACTAGATTTGAGGTAGGCTAGCTTTTGCTCCATTTCTGTCTGCAAACAGTTCTTGAACAGTTTGTATAGCCCTTGTGTCTTGTTCGTCGAGTGTATCAGTTACATTCTTCACTTTGTGGAAAGTCGCAATAACTGCCCAGGCACCGATCAACGCGACCTTTCGCGTGATAATAGGTTGCGGCGGTAGAGGAATGCTAGGCGCTTGTAATCTGAATAGTTCCCTGCGTCATGGAGACTTAGTAAACACCTTCTTAGGGTTAGACATGACTTTGTCAACTTTGGGAAATTTCTCTCTAACTCCATCTGCCATTCTGTGAAAAGCGTGAGCCAGATAAGTCACGTGTATCGTCTTGGGGTAAAATTCTTGAATTTTGTGACAGCTTTGCCAATGTATGGCGCCGCGTCAGTCACAAACCGCAGAACATTTTCATGTCTCACGCCCTTTGGGCCAAAACATGTTCATTGACTTGTTGAAAGGTTACATTCGAAACTTTGTGGTCAGCAAGAACATTTTTCGGGTTTTTCTATTTCCTGTGTCCCAACAATTACATTGACAACGTAACGGGTTTCTGTTTGTCATTGTAAATTTATGAATCATTTGCTAACAAAAAACACGAAAAGGAAACAAATTACAAAAAAAAAAAGACACAAAAGTTGAAAAAAAGATCTAAAAATTGAAAATGCGAACGTTTTATTGAGCTCTCCTTTTGGTTGTAGTGAGAGTAGAGCCGGGGGTTATGTGTCGTAAATGTACGTATACACGTAGTAGAGAGAAAGTTATGTAATACTGCGCAAAATAGATTTCGAGATTTCAACGGAAATACACATTTGGGGGCCCCTGATACCGCAACAATTGTTGGTGTTTTTCAAAACCGTCTGTCTGTCTTCCGTCTGTGTGTCTGTTCGTCCGTCTGTCCGTCTGTGATCACCTCTAGCACCTAAACCATACGTAGGATTTTGTCCATAATGGATATTCCGTTGTCGATCTGGCTCGATTCGAAGCTTTGCGATTTTGAAAAACATTCATTAAAATTTGGGGTTACTGTACTTAAAGCCCCAGGCACATTTTCAAAATTTTCTCAAAAACGGCTCGAAAAATTTTCTTCAAACTTTTCGGAAAGTATCAATTGCACTGTTGAAGATGACATTACATTCATTTTGCTGTTTTGTTTTGTTTTTTAAAAAATTACACAAATGTAATTCTTTTGAAAAATCTCTCACGCCGTTAATACCCACATTTCCAGCAATTTGTGTAGGCTTTCATTATTGCATTTGTGAGTAGAAGTGTTTCAAACGACTTCCAATAAGGTTTTTTAAAAAATTACACAAATGTAATTCTTTTGAAAAATCTCTCACGCCGTTAATACCCACATTTCCAGCAATTTGTGTAGGCTTTCATTATTGCATTTGTGAGTAGAAGTGTTTCAAACGACTTCCAATAAGGTTTTTCTAAAATTCAAAAGATTTATGTGAAGAAGAGCTTAACATTTTGCATTTATAGTAAGGCCTAAACGCCATTTTCTTAAAAGCGGCTCCAAATTAGTCACTGAAAATTTTCAGAAAGAACGAGGTTTTACTATTCAGAATTATTCTTAAAGTTATATGTAGATTCTATCATTAGGACACACACACACACACACACACAAGTTGGGCGGCGATAAATGGCAGCTGGCATGAGGATGGGGCAAGACCGGTAAGCTGGTCCAGACCAAAGGAATTAGAATACTAACTAGTACGAGAAGTCTGTGCAATTGTGTAGAACCAATAGTTTAATTTTTATTATTATTATTAATATTGTTTATTTTCTTTATTTTTTTAAACTTTTATTCATCATTCAACTGTTTATGGTTGAAATGTGAGGAAGGGGTTCTGGAGCTCTAGGCGCAGATGGTACCTCGGCCCCTTACGTCACATACATTTCTTACTGTTGTTTGTCTAAATAAAATCAAAAAATAAACAATTACAAAAATTGCCCAATAACGATAAATATCTATCACCTACATGTCATGATAAATATTCATTTACAAGTTAGTTATGCCTAGAATGCGCCAGTGAAAAGATAACATGACATCAGAATCCGAGCCCTGTTTATTACTGATTTGCAGTGCATAGAGATTGAAAGAAAACTATTCAGTCTCCAGCCTTTTGAGGAGTATGGCTTCGTTAGAAAATAAAAAAGATAGACTGATGTTGATGTTGTCTAAAAAAGGCAAATATTTGATTGTGTTATTCCGCCTGAATGCATACTGCGCATACCGACTGAATTCTCGTAGTACTCCATGGGTACGACACAGCTGACACAATGCGACGGCAAGGCTTGAACAAAGATGCATCCTGCAATTTTTTAATATTTGCTATTTACTTGTTATGTTATCGCACGGCAACTTTTTTTATATTATTGGTATTGAAAAAAACTTTTGTACTGTGTATCCGTACGTATACTAAATTATGTTATTGCAGCATTCCTGAAGACTGTTTTTGTTAAAACATTTAATTTATTGTAGAGTAAACGAGAGTATTTTATTTGTTGTTTATAGGTGTGCTACGTTTTGGAAAACCATTTTGTGCGGTTGTTTTTCAGCTGCATTTTTTCTGCTGCAGACTACTAGTTTTGTACAATATATACTTTTATACCGTGACATACCAGACTGTCACACAATATTTTGATGGGAATTGGGGACAAGAATTTATTAAATTCTTCGTAAAAAGTGTAAATGTTGAGGGCATAGGCATGCAGGCAGGACGTTCCTTAGCAACCAGGGAGGCGGAAGTAAATAAACATAGCGCGGCAAGTAACGGACAGAAGATTGTGATATAAGGGCATGTAGGATTGGTGGTAAACTAGTAATGGGGTATGTTAGTTATGGAGGGTTGAACTTCGTAATATTTGAGGAGAGGAGCTTTAGACCGCGTACCGTGCACATCGTAGAGGTCATTGTAAATGATAGAAGCGGGACGTGGTGGAATTTTTCGGGAAATAATTGAGCAGTGAGGACTTATATTTTGTGTGCGTAATTCTATTTGGAACTTTGAATAATTCTGGCACCGGGAGTCGTAAGTGAAACAATTAATAAGTTGAGGAGGACATTGACTCGGCAGCGGACCGAGAACAAGATACAAGAGAAAAGATTGGTCGGAGCAGTGGATTCTTCCTGGCCTCATCGTCCAAGAGCGCATGGATATATAAATAGCAAAAATAATAGCGCTATTTACAATTTTTACTACCGGTCATGACCAAGGTGACATTTTATGTTACAAAGAATGAATCGATGAATAAACTTACAACGTTCTCATTTTGAAAAAGAAAAGCTGATTATCATTTCTTTAGCATCTTGTGCAATCCATAGTGTAATAATTTCTTTCCAGAAACAAATTTCAGATTCCTCGCTTCATCCGTATGGGGAGCGGATCGAATGATCGTTTGCTGGGGAGAAAGTAAGTACCGGCGACGATTATTTTCGTAAGAACCCAACCGGCTGAGCTAGTAGAATAATTATTTCCCTTTAGATGTGTTTGCGGGAAATTTAAAATCGCAACCCTTTCCTGGCGCCCAAAAATGATATAAATTTGGAAACCGGTTGCATAAATAATTTAACAGAACCGGAGAGCGTATGAAGATACATATGAAGATTCGTTAGAAAGTCTTATTCCTGACTTCTGAATGTTTAGTTGGCGGTTCTCTAAGAGCGAAGAGAAGTATTCTTCTTCTTTTCCTTCCTAAAGAAGAAGAAGAAGAATAAAAGGTGCAAGCATGTTTCTGGAAAATATATTCGGAGGAGTATTTCTTGCGTCAGCCACACTACTCACAAATATTCACTTTATTACCACACATTAAATGTAGTTAATGCGCATTAAATATAGTAATGTAATTAAAAAATATTTATTTATTAAGTGCTTTATTCACTTAAAACATTAAAAGTCTAACGATGGAGAATTCAAACATGCGCATTACGTTAGATGGAGGCATATTTTCACATTCATTTGTAATTTTTTTTACTCTGCGTGAAAATACCTAGATATACAATGTGTACTTACCTCAACATTTTATGCTGAACATTTAATGCCTGTATCCGACGGGAATTGCTTTTGCAAAACAATTCCCGTCGGAAGAGAATCCAAAAACTTGAGAACATGGCGAAAAAAAGTTATATTCTTCGGTTTTTATTTTGTTTCCTTGTTTTTTAATTCCGGAAACAAAAAGTAATGACGGGCGAGCGGATGAAGTTGCGTCGAAGGCAGCGCGAGATGAGGGGGCCGCGGGTAGGCCGGTCACGAGGCGCGCTGGCCCGTGGGACCCACGCTCCACACCTCCTCGCCCCGCCCCGCCCCGCCCCGCCCCGCCCCGCCCCGCCCCGCCCCGCCCCGCGTCATATTGCCTCCACGCGGACTTCAATTTCTCTGGGAACGCAGTGTTAGCATTCGCGTACCAAAGATTCTTTCACTGATTCTCGTAACCAAGGTAATTATTGGAGAGTGGCATTCGTTTGTAATCGTTGTGTATGCAAATCCTTTCAGGAAATTATTTTAGATTGCTGTAATTTCTATTAGTACCCAGTGAAATAGATTCATTAGTCACTTACATGTCCTTAACTTTTTTTTCGCCCGCTAGAGCGTGTAACCGTATTCAATTATTTGACTTTTTTAGAGTGGTGGTGTTGTGTGAAGAGCACCGCTAACCCACTGTTGTAATGATATGACGTAACATCTCCATAATTGCCACTGAAACCTGCATGTAGAAGGACTTCCGTGGGTTGTCGGACAAGCTGAAGTAAAATAAGCCACTCACAGAAAGAACGGCCTTTTGCGTTGCAATATTGTTCTGTTATGTTGGAAGAATTTTACTTACTTCTGGAAGTTGAGGCATTTTCGAAAAAAATGAAAGAAACAATAGAAAGAAAATATGGTCAAGACCTTTCCCTACCTTTATATTAGAAGCAGAATCGCCTATAAAACTAAAGCCGTATAAACATGAAGATTTATAGTCACACTGTTACTTTACTTTATTATAAAAAGATTATTTTTAAGTGTAAAAGAAGTATTTTCAAACTTTCTGAAAGCGATGCTTATTAAGTGAATGAAATTGTGAAACTGTGTGATTCGGTAAGGAATGGTTTTCGAATATTAAAGTACGGAATAGCAAAATACTTCTTTGCATTAGTGACAATTATTACTGTTCAAAATTCAGAATCAGTAATGCTCAGCAGTATTGTAAATGCGGCATAATAGATCGTACGAAAGAAATAACACGCTCTTTAGCGTTCCGGCGAGGGGCGCTCTGCGTCTATTGAAGAGTTGCATCACGCGCCTGCCGCCCCACCTCGCTTGGCGGCTGCGCCTCTAGGAAGCGCTAGACTTGACCGCGCGACGGCGGACGGGCGCTGATATAGGGCAGAACCGTCGCGCCGCGGCCGGCCGGCCGGCCGCGGCCGCCGCGACGGAGGCGAGCCAAACCGGTCCAGGCGTCGCCCTGCTCCACCTCGCTCCTCGCTGCCGCCACCACCGCCCCTCGCCTCCTGCGTTCGCCCCGCCCCCGCCCCGCATTCTCTACCGTCTCCATCCCCGTTATTCCATCCGCGCTCTTGCATCTATGCCCCTGCCCTCACCACGGCTACCCTGCTGGCCTCCGCCTCCCCGAGCGCTTGCCGCCCCGCCCCGCCGCGTCTGGCGGAGTGGCGGGGCGGGGCGGGGCGGGGCGGGGCGGGGCGGGGCGGGGCGGGGCGGGGCGGGGCGCGCGTTCGACGTTGCGCGGTGAGTCAGCGCGCTTGGCGGCCGCCCGCACCCGCGCCCGCGCCCGCGCGCACGGGACGAGATGGGACGGGCGAGGGGCGGCGAAGGCAATGGCGATGGCCACGGCGGCCCGACCGCTCGCCCGCGCCGAGTAAAAATACCCGACCACGCGGTCGGTCGCTCGGCTGCGCGCGCGGCGCGGCGCGGCGCGGCGCGGCGGCGAGGGCGTCGCCCAGGCCCGCGCCCGCGCCCACCCGGTGTCGGTTTCGCCTCCCGGAGTTGACGGCCCCACTCCCCGCGACGGGTTGCGCAAAGGCGACGAACCGCAACTCGAAGACCGCGAAATTGGGGAATTTCGTTGCGATTTCCAAGTCTAGCTCCATCTTACAGAAACCTCTTACTCTGAAAAACTGATGCATGCGAAAAAAAGCAATCACATTGTTTTCAATATTTTAAACGATATACAGATTTCCCTTCAAATATCATGAAAACTAGTGGTCCTAAAACAGTGAATACTGTCTCGCCCTTAGTATTCTTTAAGTAATGCTATTTATACCGCAATTTCTCTCCGAATTGCCACATCTCAGTCATCTTTAAAAATCTCATTACAAATTGAAGAACATGAGGTGCTGGCTCCTCAGTCTGGAGGCAACAGATTCACAAGGCCTCCCGAGTGCAAACTTGAAAGGCAAGGGACAAACAACCAATGCCCACGGCAGGACTCAAACCCGCGATCCGTCAGACCGAGGCGCTGAGTCGGCTCACGCTCTAACGTAGAAATAATATTTCGTAACCATCACTAAGGCCGATAAAGGTTATTTTAGCACCACTAGCATGTTTCTGGCAATTTAAAAACATTCTGTATTGGCTTCGCGAAGAGCTATAAATATAACTTTGAATAATACGAAAAAGCAATTTGTATCAATTGCAACTCTGTATCATGTCTGTTATTGTTACTATTTCATGACTTTTGACAATACCAATCACTTAATTGTGCGTCTGGCGTTGTTTCAGTAATTTTCATTTTGCCTCTTGAGATTCCTCAATTGTATTGGCTCATGTCGCGGCCCCTGGATATTTAAATCGATATTTTAATTTTGGGAGGTACTTTACACGAACCCCCTCGCTCATAAAATTACAAAAATTCAAACTTTTTTCGGCGTCTTCCTACAACTGTAATATTGAAGATAGAGATTTTTATGAATTAAGTTCCTTTCGGGTATTGCTCGATTTTTCGAAAATTACAAAAATTTCTCTATCTACAAAATTGAAGATAGAGATTTTTGCTTCAGACAGTCAGTACAAAATTGGTTCTTTAAAAAAGGTCAGATACAAATGTTTGAAAAAACAAGTAATTTTTACGTAATTTGCGCTTGAAATGTGCGCTTTTTTTTCTAAAAAACACTCCAAATTTTTTATCCAGATTTTCTGCACATTTGTAAGAAGAGCCGGTAAGAAATATTGTGCTAGTCCCATCTCCCGATATTGCTCTTTTTTCGAAAATTACATAAAAAAAAATTTTCAAAACTAAAATTTTAAGATATTTTTGCCTCAAAGTCTCTTGTACAAAATTACCTCTTTAAAAAAGGTCATGTGTAATCTTTTGAAAAAAAATAGTTTTTGCGTAATTTGCGCCTGAAATTTATGCAATTTTTGTCTTTAATTTTCCCCCGTATATGTAATAAGGGACGGTAAAAAATATGGTGCTAATCTCATTTTCGGGTAATCCTACGTTTTTCGAAATTTGCAAAAAAAAAAAAAAAATTAAAGATACAACAAAATTAAAGATAGAGATTTTTGCCTCAAAGTATGTTGTAAAAAATCAGCTCTTTAAAAAGATCGTGTACAATTTTTTGTAAAAGTAATTTCGCGTACTTTTTGTTTGAAATTAATGCAACATAAATAAGCGTCCCGCGAGCTATGGGCCACAAGAAAAAAAAATTAGAGCAGGAATGGATCAAAAGAATATATAGAATAATTAGTGTTATTTTAATTATATTTTACTACTAGAAATCACAATATTATTTGATTTTTCTGGATTCTGCAATTTGTATTCTCAATGTATCGATCTATTATCTTTCAACCAATCCGCAAATGTTAATTGAAATTAGACCAATTAGGGTTATACGTATTTATATTAATAAATTTTGTTTCTAGTGCAGAAAATAAATATTTTAATACTGTTTAAAAACCTACTGTTAATTAGTTTCTGACAATGCCTTTTTTCCGCCCAATTGACTGAATTCCGCTCAAAATGGCATCCCTGTACTACACTTCAAAGCTTCAGTTTCCGTTAAGTTAGATTGTAATGTTTTGAGTTAATGATACATTTAGAAATTACGAATGAATTGAAGCAAATTACATTTTTTATGTTGTTTACTACTTAATTTTTTGCGAGTATTTAAGTTTCTTTTTGTATTTAAAGAATGTTATGAACCAAGAAATTATTTGTCAGATACTGCATTTTCCGAATTTGCAATATTTTTATGTGTTAATTTAGTATACTGCCTTTTCTACAGAGCTGCCTCTTTTGTTAGTTCCACTCAAGGCCCGTCACCACGGTGGCATGGTTTTTCGCGTCTTTCTCGGTCGTGCCGCTAGAGTCGCTTCATCTGCAGCACTGCTTGATACGGTCGCAAGCATGTGACACCTAGCAGCACGACTGAGAAAGACGCGAAAAACTGTGCCATAATGGCAGTGTTTCTGCTTTGTAAAATGTATACTCCAAATAAACTGGCAACAACGCGCTGCTGTAGCGAAAGTAGCCGCCGCCGCTGAATCGCCTTATTTATTCACTTTTCATTATTTCACTTTCTCTCATGGCGCTTACGCAGGATATTTAAAAGCTACAATACGCATCGGATACGTTCGTGAATGCACTGAATACCATATACACTGAATTCAATGCCAGAAATTTATTTTCATTTAAATTTTAATAAAATTTATATTTTTCACTCTTCCTTTATTTACGGGATAAAGTGATATTTTAAGCATAAGAAAGGCAGAAATTAACACAAAATTACGTAACGATAACATAATATTGTGAGAAAGCATGTGCTAGTGTAATATCAGTAGTTTCTTCGAATGTCCTCCATGGTTAGAAAAGACGTTTAAAAGAATGGTATCATTTTCGTTGGCCTCTCTGAATTTTTGATATTTGCAAATTAAGAAATAAATCGAGATCTCTCTTGTATTGTAGCATCACTAGTTTATTCTGGGACCGCCGAGGTCGCGTTTCCTTAGGGTGGCGTTATCCTAGAATTTTCGCAACTCAATGTTGTGCCGCGATAGCCCGTATCTACTCTCTTCTCTGCCGGTCGAAACGGACGCTGGCGGAGCTCGACGGCGCGCACGCATGTTTGGCGTCAGCGACGGAGATTGTGGCGACGTCGCGTCGGAACGCCCGACCATCTGTGACGACCCATCTGCCACTGCGGCACTGAGAATTTTCTTCTCCCCCTTCTCCCCCCCCCCCCCCCACACACACACACAAGCGCCTGCCGCGGGTCGCGAACTTCTTCTCTATCGGCCGCCCTTCGCCCGCTGCGTCAACAGACGTCAGCTGAGGCGCCACCGCGCCGACCCCTATGGCTTACTTGTCCACTAGTGTTCAAAACAAAACTCATTGTAGTAGAATTAACTCCTTTCCGGGACTTAGGGATTTATTATGTCCACGTGGGTAATTTAAATTCGTTATGCTTGCTACCGAGGCAGCAAATGACACTAATTTTGTTTTTTGGTATTCGATTTAGTACAGTTGGGATATATGAAAACTAAATACATAGCGTGAGAAAGATTAACATAAACGTTATTTTGTTGAATGAATATCTAATAGCTCTTAGTGTTTATCGGGCATCATATTAACAGTTGATGATTACAATGACGTAAAGGTAAAAAGACGCAACGTAACCATCGCGTTGCATCTTTTTACTTTTGATGCAAAACAAATGTAAAGATGTTTCGAATTCTTCTTTGATTCAACAAAGCTCTCTATGTGCCAAGGGCGTTAATTGCATTTTGTGCCTCTCAGGCGACTCAGCCTGGAGGCTCTCGGAGCGTTGCCGCCGTTGAAAAAATATCTACATATCGCTCTGCATCATGACTATTAATGCGGCACAACTATTAATACAGGTTCCGAGGTCCCAAAATCATGTTCCGTAATTCAAGTACTGTGCACATAATATGGTGTGGCAATAAATGTATAAATTTTACAAACTTTGTGGATGTTTTTCCATATTTTTGCACAAATAAATCTAACACGAACTATTAACAAAGGCAATTTGGCTCATTTTACACAAAATAATATTTCTGTGACGTAGACAATGTTTTATTCTTGAATGTTTCAAAAGTTTCAGATAAAATGTTCTTGAGAGCGTTATTTTTTGTTTCTTTTAAGAGACGGCTTACTTTATCGTGATATTGTTAAAAAATAAATTTTATGAATATTTGATTTCTTTTTAACTGTACCATCTTCGGGGTTTAATTTATTTGTGTAAAATACATTTTTATATTTATTATTTATTATTTCTTTTAACAGACCGCATACATCACCTTGACAGATTCAAAATTCCGAGGAAAAGTTTTAAAATGTTTTAATGTTTAATTTTTTCTGACAAGAACACCGAGTTGTAAAGAAGGATACAGTTGGTAGTCGTTGATGGAACTAATCGTTCTCGTAACTGCGCGAAGAGTAGTAGCTTCCAGCGCAACGACCAACCAGGAAGAAAGGCGATAGAAAGGTGATCCGATTTACTTTTCATTAGGTCAAATGAAATCTTCACTCGTGTAAGAAGCAACAAGATTTAATTTCGCCTCGTGCTACAGCATAGGGTTTGGAAATACTCCTCTCCGAGTGACGAAGGGTAAAAATGTGTCGAGAATGTTCTAAAGCTGATTATTAGACCGAACAGAAGTGAATGGGAAAATAAGCGTTAAAAGTCGTCAAATCTGTAAACATGAGTTTTCCCTGAGTAGTTAGGATGGAATGAATATTTGACATAGTGAACCATTTTTAAGAATCGAAAACAATTGTTTCTTTAGGAAAGAGAGAAAACTCAGAAGTGCTTTATCAACCATCCCTGGGGCATCCTTAAACGTAATGGTTAGTGTGTGTGTGTGTATATATATATATACACACACACACACACACACACACACACACATATATATATATATATATATATATATATATATATATATATATATATATATATATATATATCCCTCTCTCTCCTCGATACACATATTTTCCGGGATGCGTTCCTGGAGATGCTTTGTTGCTGTCAAATCGTTTTACTACGTCCCCAGTATAAGTTCTACGAGTGTATCTTTTACTATGGTCATCTGGGATATTGCGTGTGGTAATTGATGAAACATAAAACACTTAGAAAAGATATTGACACACACTAAATCTAGCACTATTTTTATATAAAGTCAATCATACAAGTAAAGCCCTTATTATAGGGATAACAAGGTTTTATTTTCCTTCATTTAATAACTGCGCAAAGGGAGCAATTATATTTTACATGTGAATAACCCCGATTACATTATTTTTGCATCAAGAACTGAAAACGAAACATATGGGAGTCTTTTTTATCCCCACTTCCTGATTCAATGTTCCGAACTCCCCTTCCTTTGATTTTCAAACAAATAAATCAAGAGTCTGTTACTTCGTAAATATGTTTTCCCAGAAATTCATTTTTGTGTGACAAACAACTTTAGCTGAATTATTCACAACTTTATATATTCATGTCTTTGATAGTTTAAATACGATGCAGAGATGAGTTACACTTCAATGTGCGATTTCTTATGCGTTGTAATTAATGCCTTACTTATTGAATCCAACTAAACTAAAATTTCTCCATTTCGATGAAGTAACGGAAGTAATATCTAAACACCTAGTTTATGCTCTTCTCTTAAGCGAAATGTGGTTGAAGCGTTCTCCCAATTCCGCGCTAATAGCAATTTGATGGTACTGCTTAATAAGATTTGATCAGAAGGCCAGCGTCGCCGCACATGGTAGAGGTGTCGGTAATACATTCGCGACGATCGTAGGAATAAGCTTGTACGCTCTTCCACAAATACGGATTGCCAACGTAGTGAATATCTTCTTATCGAAGTCGGACGTTTTAGGGGAAAAAATCTCTGGGCTGTCATATATTTACCTCCTAAGGCAGGCCGCAAAGATAGCAGCATAGACAGTATAGATGTTGGACGAAACGTTTGCATCTACGACAGTTATTATGAACATGTTATTGTAATGGGTGACTTTAATCTCTATATAATAATACTATTATTATAACGTATTAAAAGCCGCTCCCTCTGCAGAGCAGTTTACGCGCTTTTTCCACAGCATGTGCCTCGAAATTTTACCTTTAGCACCAACACACCATTCAAAGAGCACGGAAACTTGGATCTATCATATGATAGTGTCTAATAAAAACAAAGTTTAAAATCACGGTCAATTTCCAGTTCCCAAAATTTCAAAATATGATCTAATTTATCTTGTTTACAACTTGAAGTGCCCTAAATACTCACCTCAATTAAAGACGAGATTTTTAAAAATTAGATAAACAAGCATTTAATCAAGATGGATTAGCTCTTCCATGGCACCTTGCGCAAGAAGAAGAATCGCTGGACGCTAAAGTGGCGATTTTCACTAACTTAATAACACAACTCTATGACCGACACGAGCCTTTAAAAATATCATGGGTAACTCGTCCTCCTGCATCATGGTTAACTGATGAAATTAGGGATTTAATGAAAGATCGAGATGTAGTGCATGCTATTTTGCGGAAAATTAAATGCGAACTATTTAGAAAACAGTATAAAATGCTCAGAAATTTAGTTGCAGCAAGCAGAAATGCCGCAATGCTAAAACAAATATTACCACACCACCTCCGGCAGAACCCGCCACTCGAAAACGATGTGGAAAAATCTAGGGATAGGCAAAGCTCCTTCCCAAATAGGAACGAATATCCCCCTAGAATCACTCAATCATAGTTTCGTAAATAACGTTCCTTCATTTGGCAGTAACTTGAAAAGGCAATCCCGCGCGTTTTTCCAAAACTCAGAAATAAAATCCATCGACGAATTTTTCTTTTCATCCGTGGAACATAATATAATAAAAATGTGCAAAGCCTCAAATCAAATGCGTCACGTTCCGATGGTATAAATGCCAAACTGCTAAAAAAGTAGTCTAGATGTAACCTATCCAGTCATTACCTAAATAGTGAAATTCTCACTAATGGGCGGACATTATCCTTTATCCTGGAAGACAGTGCTCGTGTATCCTAATCCCAAGAGAGCGTCAACCAGAAACCCTATTGAATACCGCCCCGTCCAATTAGCATCCACCCTATTATTTCTTAAGTACTCGAAAAAGTCGTCCGGAAGCAAACTGAACAGTATCTCAAAAAATAAATCACTTTTAAAAGATCAGCACATTTTGTTGCTGCAAAATTATATTGCTCTAGCCACAATAAATATATTATCACATAGCAAAGTTTGTAAACACAGGGTTAATGATTCATTTTAAACCAGCGTTCTCCGCGAGCTGGAATAGGTGCCAGGCGCGTGCGGTGTGACGAAACACGATGTGACCTTTCAACAACGTTGAGAAGTCGACAGCATCTTCCTTGTTTATTTGTCAGTTCTTTTGTCGTGTCTGTTAGACAAAGACCACATTCACTGGTGTACAGAAAATACTTTTCACATATAATTCAAAATATATTTATCTGAGAATGTAAAACAGTTTTCATTTTTTTAATTATTTTATCTTGAAGATAGAAAGAAAAAAATAAATAACACAACAGTTTCTCCAGAGTTTAAGCTTAAGGTGAAATGTATGAAAAGAAGTAGGAACACTAGAGTACCGACAATAACAGTGTATTGAGCTTTCAGCTTTACAAAAATGCCACAATTCAAACATTCAAACCGTACAGTAAATAATGCTGGGGTAGACCATTCGCCAGAAGAGAAAATACCAAGTGGAGCTGTTTTGAGAATTTTAATATATATATATATATATATATATATATATATATATATATATATATATATATATATATATATATATATTTCGCAAAATTACACGAAAACTATACATATTTATGAAAAATAGGACATGATTTTATTTCAAGATCTGTCCATCCATTCTTTAATGGATTTCACTAAGAAAATAATGTCTGTCTTCAATATTATTATTGTAGGAAGACCCTCCAAAAATTCATTTTAAAAAAATCTGGTATTTCACCGATCGTGAGACCTGCACCATTCTCTTAAGCGTCCTGAACGCAATTCGACAACAAACTTTAATCCAAAAATATGGACCTCTTATTTTGAAAATATCCGAGGGGCTGCATGTAATGTACCCCTCAAAATTAAAATATCGGTTTCAAATTCAAGGGGCCGCGACACAGCCTGAAGGATTGTGGAATATCAATTTTGAAGAAAATCGGCTGAACGGTTTAGGCCCTAGCGTTGACCCATAGACTAACATTTTGCGGACACTCGATTTTTCGGTGTCAAGCACCCATAAAACTTGGATTCTGACTACATAGTGTGTTTTAGGAAGTAATTTACTGTATATTGGGAGAAGATTTATCCACTTTCACCGCATTGTTACCAGGGCCCTGCAATAAGAGCTTTTCTGTCGAAAATTCGTTTTTCCCGCAGCATTACAATACTTTCTCTATACTTCATACAGCAGTAGTGAGAATCTAAAAACAGATTTTCTGGTATCAGGGTACCCCTAAACGTGTATTTCTGTTGAAATATCGAAATCGTTTTTCCGCAGCGTTACATAAATTTCTCTATAGTACGTTCATTAATGCCGTACGTATACGAGAAAGTAAAAAAGTATCTTCGTAATTGTAGTTGCAGGAAGACACCGAAAAAAAAATTTAACTTTTGGAATTTTCGAAGAATGCGAAATTTCAGCGACAATGAGACCTGCATCATTCTCTTACGCGCCCTTTACGCTGTTCCAGGTCAAAATTTAATAAAAAGAACTCATACTTTCTCGCCCGTATTTTCACGCACAATTACGCGAAAAATACCCAATTTTCAAACAATTCTACGTGGCCATATTTCAAAATCTATCTTTAAGAAACTAATTTCATAAAGGGATAATCTCTATCTTTAATATTTTAGTTGTAGGAAGACTCCAAAAAAAATTTGAACGTTTGCAATTTTCGAATAGTCAGAGTTTTCAACGAACATGAGCCCTCCACCATTTGTTTAAACGTCCTTCTCGCTATCCAACAACAAAATTGAATTAAAACGATGGAGCCATTTTTTTCGAAACTTTGAAAAATGTCCCAAGGACTTCATGTCAAGTACCGCCCAAAATTAATTTATCGGTTTCAAATTCAAGGCCGCGCCATCAGACAGATCGATTGCGGAATAACAATTTTGAAGAAAATCCGGAGAACGGCTTAGGCGCTTGCGTTGTTCACTGACGGACGGACGGTCGGACTGGCGCTTTGCCGTCACACGTGGTAGAGGAGTTTTTCGTTACCAGGCCCGGCAATTAGAGTTTTTGTATCGAAAATTCCCGCAAGTCTTTTCCCGCATCATTGCATATCTTCCTCTGTACTGCGTAAGCAGTAGTGAGCATGCGCTCCATTGCCCGTTTGTTACGGTACTTCTGAGACATTCGTCTGGTACTGATTGGAGAAACCAAGGAAAACTACCGATCAGAGCAAGCGTCCGTCAGGCAGTGGTTGGAGCTAGAGTTGCACACCCGCCATTGACGGGTTTGATCCGTAGGAACTGCCGGCCAGAGATGCTGCGGAGGGAACGAATAGCGGCCCCGTAAGTGGAGGTCGTCGTTCGCATCTAGCCGCCGCGCACGGGCGGTGCACCAGCGGCAGGCGAGTCATCGTGCTGGTCGTGGCCGGCGCGGCGCGGCGCGGCGCGGGGCCACGTGGGCGAGGCGCGCAGGAGCTGGCGCGGCGCCCGCCACCCCCGTCCTTTCCCTCCCCCGCGTGGCTCCGCGACCTTCGCCAACGGGCGCCCGGAGCGAGCGCGGGGCCGCGGCCAAGGGCCCTCGCGCTTCCGGGTCGGTCTCGCCGCCTCCAAAGAACAGTGGACGAGCATTTGCCCCTGCAGCCTTGTCGCTCTTGGATTCAATACATTCTTCTCCACGAACTATAGCAGGGCGCACGCACAAAGGTTACTTTTCCGGAAGAGCATTACAGATCGAATTGTCTAATGTGTCAACGATTAGGAATTGAGATCACTATTACCAACTAAGAAGTATTATCAGCAAACAAAGCGTTTTCACTATTTGCATTTGATACTGCATCCTTCCACTCTCTCATACTCATTCTGAAATCTGGCCTTAATTTTCCCTTCCCGTACATAATAAAATATATTTTCCATGAAACTCGCGTACTTGCAGTACGTTCATTAATGCATTTGGCGTCTCAGAATATCTTCTTCTCCTCTTCCTCTCTTTTCTTTGGTATTCATGTTGGCTAATCCTTCAATATATTCTTTAAAAAGTACACACGGAATCAGGTATACGAGAAATAAATGTTTGACATCAGAAACGACAGTTAAACTAAATCCGTCGCATGTTAATTTTTAAAATTGATGAGCTCGCGTGCGTAATTTACCGGGAATTACAAGTGCTTAGAAACAAACAGGAAACCATAATAGAGATACGTTATACGAAATATGGTGTTGAGAAAGTTAAAAGTCACAGAACTTCACAATCAAATGAGAATTGAGAAAGGAAGTGTTAGTGAAAAACTAGCATTCTTTCGACTTATTGAAATAATTGTTTGTGAATTCTATATCATGACACATAACGAATTCTCTACCTCATTTGTTACAGAAATCTGATGCTGCTAGTAACATTAAAGATATCGATTGACCAGTAAATAAGCTACCCAAAACGAAAAATGTTAATATATTTTTCAATATCTTATTTCCTTCTGAAAAAATCAAATACGAACTTCAAGGATTAGTTTTGAACTCAAGAGCGGTGATCTAAATCGTCCAGTATATGTCTCCTTGACAGTCGACTCTATCATCTCTACCGAGATAGTAGTTGATAGCGATCTGTTTGCCAGTTACGACAGGTCGACCGGTAGTTTGTCGCCGGCTTGTCTTACCTCATCGCCCTCCTCCTCGTACTCTCTACGGAGCGTCGAGAGATTATCCTGGCAATTGGTTATCGACCCCGAATTATCTCAAATCAAAGACAAGATTTAAATTATTCTGAATGCAAACGTACGATGAAAGTTTCTATTTAAATTAGAAAGTACTGCGATAAAATAGAAGCGTGTTTCAGAAATACGAAACATACTCACTTTACAGTTATTCGAGAGGACATATGAAATAAAACTAAAACTATACCTCGATCGCGTGGTAAATGAATGTATGCACTCCATCAAATTTCGCGCGGTTTCGTGTTACTCGCTCGCCAGCCAATCAGAATTGGTTGGTGCCGAATGAATGTGCAGTGTGTACAGGGAGCGGACGGGCGGGCGTCCTATCGGCTGCTCTTGAAGGCGGGGGCGTCCGGTCACTGCCCCGTCGCCCCTGCCCCGCCCCCTCCGCCAAGTTCCTTGGACGAGCGGAGGCGCCACTACGGCCGTCTCCACGCTTCTCCGCATGCGCTCTCGGCTGGTGCACCTTCCGCCGTTTTCCCGCATTGCACCAATTTGGAAGGAACACTTAAAGCTTAAGAACATTTAAAATAAGGCTCGCTAACTTTTCGAATAGCAATTACCGTATAAATCTTTTGCATTTTCATCTTTTAGCCCCCGTCCAAAAAAAAGAGAATCATTCATTATCCAAATTTCCCATGTTCTCAAGGGATATCGAATGTCTGTATTGCATATGAGAATTCATTTTGCACGTTTTGCCATTCCGCGAATATCTTGAGACATCAACATTGTCCCTCTCCTCATCCAGTCTGCCAGTTGCCCAACCTCTGGGCTGGCGCCGCAGGCTCCCGCTGGTGCGCGGTGGGGCGGAAGATCGAAGAACTAGCCAAAATGCTTCAATCCATGTTTCCTCAGGGCTTTATTCAAATTTTCGAAAAATTCAAAATACAAAATAAAGAGTCAATAGTACATTTAAAAAGTTAATGTATTAATTTGACTCGCATGTATGTCAAGCTATATTTCTTGTCCATTTGTTATTACTCTTCGGATGATTTAATAAAGTTGAGAAACACGCGATTTTGCAGATATCTATATGTGTTTATTGAACCAAGTTATGTGCGCTCAAATACAAGTTTCAAGGGGGTCACTCGTTAGATGCAATTAGAGGCATCTTTGAATCGATGGCAAAACGTACCCCCATAAACGTATTCAAGGCAGAATTGTATCAACTTTTAAACAACTTACAATGGTTAGTATGCTTGCAGAAATTCGTACTTTCGTAAGCGTGCACAGCCTAGAGCAAGAATAGCCTAAAACAAGGCAACTACACTTCTGGGCCCCTTTTTCCATTAAATGTTTTCACTTACGTATGCCATATTTTAGAGGTAAGTATATAAAACATGCCAATAGGAAAACGAAATTACGACATACAGTATACAATTAATAAATATAATTTATATTATGTCGAACCATTACTGGGTTGCTAGATGGCTTGGAGACCCTCTTACCAAAATGCATAACAATCACCCAAATTTTCAGCTTAAATAAGATGTAAAAATCAAGAAGATTTTAAGGAAACATGTTTTAAACCCTCAGAGACCCCTTTCCACATTTTCATGGGGCCCACGACGTCTGCCTCCCCCCTCTTCCTGTGTGCACGCCTATGCGCAATTTCGAGTTTTGTCCAGAGTTCGAGGCATTTCGCCCACCGCGCGTAGCGGGGCGCGTGCCAGCGCAGCCAGTCCTTGCACCCCTCCCGGAATCTGGGCCAGGGGTCGCACGCGGGGCCATCGCTCGCGGAAATGCCCGGTTCGTGGCGATTCGCTTTCGCCCTTGCAGATTGCGGAGAGAGAGAACGAGGCCTCACCAGGCTCGTCCAGGGGGCCTGTTCTCGAAATTTGAATGCTCTTTTCCGCATACGAAATGACGTCAATTCGAATTCGAAACGCGTCATTGTAGTCTCGAGTTACAAAATCGTATGCGATTTCACGCTGTGGTATTTCATATCCTAACCTAAGATTAACAAGTTTTGGACATGGGCTAATTTTTATTAAATATCTATTTTAGTAGTAGTAGAAAATGAATTGCTGCGGGAACCTGTTTAACGTGGCCCAAGAGTGTTTTATCGTAAATACGATCCGTTAGAACTATCTGATAGGGAGTTGATGAAACGTTTTAGAAAGAAGGTTTTTTTAATTTTAGAAGGAAAATTTTAGGCCTAAGGACGTGACCAATGTCGTTATTGATATGCTTACGCTCATTATTGATATGTATGCTCATTATTGATAAAAATCAAGTTATATATGACAAAACTCAAGTTATATATGACAAAACTTAAGTTTTATTAACTTTCAATTTTTATTGCACTGGCTGTTACCAAAATCTCGTAGCCAAAAATTTTTTCATGACTGTGTCACAATCTACTGCTTCCAAAACAATTCATAATGTTACTGAAGCTTTAAACAACCCCGGAATATTTAATTGTTGCCCCCGAAATTTACAGGAAGTAAGTGAGGCCAAATTTTTTGAAAAATAGAATGTTGTTGGAGTCGTTGGTTGTGTGGACTGCGCGCATTATTCCCTCCAAAAATCATAAATAAAAATAACCCTAAACTCATATATGTTTACGGGAAGAACTACAATTCACTCAATGTGCAGTTGGTATGTAACGCTCACCTTCGCGTTCTAAATGTAAATGTGAAGTTTCCAGGAAGAACCCACGATTCATTTATTTGGAGAAATAGCAATAGTCAAAATTTAATGAAGAACCTGAACGAAAGAGGCCAAGGGGATAGGGGATGTTTAGGAGATTCGGGGTGTCATTTACGGCCATGGCTGCAAACCCCAATTTCAAATGCTGAACCTAATACTCTCGAGGAAAGGTACAACACTCATCACAGGCAGGACCGAAGCATTATAGAAGGATGAAATGGTGTTTTGAAGTGAGGTTCAGATGTTTGTTAACATACAGGACACTACATTATTCTTCTGAGAAATCGTCAAAATTTGTAAATGCTTGTGTGGTTCTTCATAGCATATGTCGTTTTCAAAATTTACCAGACATAGAAAATGAAGGTAATGATGATAATGATGATGTGGAGCTTGGAGTGTATGAGGAATTGTGCATTGATGTCATTGCATTGATTGTCAATGCTTTAACAATGTACTTTTATAATTTTAGTTACATTTCACAGCTTTAATTCTTTTTTAAACCAGAATTTTTAAAGTTTTTTCCCCCTGAAGATACAATTGAAATATGTTACAGAAAACACTCACTGCTTATGGGTCGTGCTTAATATCAATTAAGATGGCTGCAATTAAAGAGTTTATATTAGCATATGCACTGACAATAAAAAATAATATTATTTTGTAAACGCTCTGCAATGTTTTCTAGTGATATAACGTGCCTCCCCGAAAGTTTTATTTTTATTAATAATACTTTTTTATTTCTAATTTTTCTTTTTATACTTCAGAAATATCTAATGTTGCATTTGCAGATCTCTAGCCGCTTTCCAGCCACTGTGCGTTTCTGTTTTTAGTTTGTTTGTGTTGTACAAGTTGTGTAAGAAGGTCCAGGAGCATCTGTACTTAGTTACAGTAGATGTCTGGCTAACACAATTTAATAAAATTAAATCTGCCTTCTGAGTAACAGTTAAATCATGCTCTTCAATTATTTCAAAATCACTCTGTTCATTAAAAAGAAATTCAATGCTTGACTCTGCTGTTGTATCTAGACTTTTAATTGACGTTTCCGGGATTGTTGATAAAATTTTTTCATCATCAGAGTTAAGTCTATATGTGGTGGAGGGCCTCCTCCAGTTCTCGTCTTGTCGTTATTAATGATTGGCTGTTTCCCTTTCACAGCTGATTTCTTGTCACGCCATGTTTTACGCTAGTGCTTCCAGTCCTTCTGTGCATCCGGGATGGCATTCGGTTGCAGAGCTGACTGTTCCCTCATTTTTTGGGAATCTTTAACAAATTTTCATATAATCAGCACGAGCTAAATTTTGCTCCTGATTAACATATGTATTGTTTTTACATTGTGCGATTTTCTTATTCGCTTACAAATAAATATAGTTATGTCAAATAGAAAACACTTAAAACTTCAATGCTAAATAATTAATATTATTCGGACCAATTTCTATTTTGATGTCCTTAAAATACTATTTGTAAACAGGAATAGAGATTTCGAATAAAAACTAAGAGAACACTCTAAAAAACACACTGCCACAAGCACTTGACGCTGAACGCAATATAATTGATAATGTGAATTCCATGGAATACGGAAAATGCTTCTAAAGAGAAATCGCTTGCGCTAAAATATACTTCTTTGTTAGAAGGAGATGAGATAAAATTCAATTTCCAATGTTTCCACCATACATGCATGCGAAAACTTTCGAATACGCTCGAGAATGCAGATTTTCGAAATCAAGCGTTGGAAATCATTCGCAAATGAAATATTTCGCTTGGTTTCGAGAATACATCTACAGAAAGTATTTTCTGAAGGAAGTTTCTGCTCTGGCCCCATAAATATTTTTAAATACTTTTGTTTTAAGTGGTGGTTTGAAAAAAGTATATATATTCATAATGCAAATACTTCTTTGGGTGTACTGAAATTTATATATAGTAATTAGTTTAAATAAATTGACTAAAATTGCAACAGATTAGCTTTGGGGGCATGCTCCCTTGCCCTCCCTCCATTCGTGATATGTCACTACGCGCACTGCGAATTTAGTTAGTTAATGCCTTATTTTACGTCGCGAGACTCTGGCCATGAGGCCCGCTCTTCCGTCTAACCACGCAAATTTCGCTACGCTCCTTTCACCACCTAGCGGAGAAAGGAGGTATTATCTTGGGCGACGAAACAGGCTATCTCAATTTTGTTCAGAGGCTTCTTTTAGGCTTGAGGATCTTTTACACGCAGTAAATCTACTACATGGGACAGCCGGCTTTACTTCCCCTCCGAAGGAAGGCCTACGAAAGATTTTTTCGCCCTTAAAACTCCACGGCTTCGATCAGGTTCGAACCCGCAAACTCGGGTACAAATATCGCAGTCCGGTACGCTGACCGTTATACCACCGAATCCGCAATTTAGTAGTCGCAATGTCGATTGATTATTGCGTGTTTCCAGGCGCATCTACTGCGAAGATCATTAGTCCCGCAAGTGCAGTGTATGATTTTCCTTTGGAGATGACTGTGATCTGGCGCCCACCTGAACATCGGTTTGCGGGTTTTTCTATAACCAGGTATCTTCCACCAGCGGAGCACCGCCCCAGCCGGGACAAGCTCTAAGCTCCCGGCTGGTCTCCCGAGATATTTGGCAGTGTGGTGCATGTAAGTGTAAGTGCATGCAAGTAAGCGGTGAGGATAGAGTCAGACAAAAGGAAATATCCCGTGCGATCTGTGGCCCGTTTATTAGAGCACTGCTCTAGCCTAGTGTTGATCGGAGAAACTAAGGCAAACTTCCGATAAGAGAAGCCGGCCGCTAGAATTCTTCTTCATACAGCGACTGAAGTCGACACTAGCTAGATAGCTAGTGTCGAAAATCCTTCCACCAGCGGGACTCGAACCCTCTTGACTTCCCGGTCAGAGGCACTGTAGTGACATAGTGCAGTGACAGTGAATTATTATAAATACGAAATAAAACGAAAGAAAATGCCCAATACTTGTGACTGTAACGATCGTTAGAATCTTGACTGTTAAGGAGACGTCCGTCCTAGGCACGAAGCGTACTGCCAAGATTCCAGTCATTTTGTCTGCGGAGGCTTATGTGTTCATTAAAGATACTGTATTTCATTTCTTCGTATTGCTATTATTTCTGTTTTCTTACTATTATCAAAAACATGAAAATGAAAGTAATATCGTTATGACCATAGAGTAAATTTGTAACCTTCTAATTGAAGATTATTATTATAATAGTCTTACAAATATTTCAATCATAAAGTTACTTTTGTGCGATATTCTGCAAGATGAGCATTTAAATGTTAAATGCTAACGGACAATCTTCACGTGTATTCTTGATTGGGAATCCTGTAAGTGCGTTGAACATTGAGCTAAACAATTTTCCATGAGTACGAGAGACGGATATAATCAACTTCCAGTGTTGTATTCTTTATTGGCATAATCTTGTTGGTTCATTGCACTCACTACTGCACTCTTGTTACTGAAGTTGTTCCCATTGCCTTTCTTGATGCATAATTGAGATGGATCGGCGACTGTAAATGAATAAATGACCGGAGGTCATGATTTATTAATGCATTTAACGTCACGTTACTCGGATGTAGACTGTAGGCCCTCGCTCTAGTCTTGAGTCTTCTTTGGCCCTGTAAATCTTAAAATGTATCGCGTTGATTGGCGCAAGGGTGAGCATCCCCTCGCGAACAAGGAAACGAAAACTTTATTTTTTGGGTAGGTAGCAAAATGATAGGAACAATTTTCTAGGAAGTTAGGCATGTTTTGGAAAATTAGGTAAAAAATCCATTAATACTAGAGGAATCCGGCAGACGTCTCCCTCTACCTCCATTCCTCCCCCTTTCTCTCCGTCTCTCTCTCTCTCTCTCTCTCTCTCTCTCTCTCTGCCTGTGTCAGTATGTCCGACTCTGTCTCTGTCTCTCCCTCTTCCTCCATTCCTCTCCCTTTCTCTCCGTCTCTCTCTTTCCCCCCACTCTCTCTCTATGCCTGTCTCAGGTTGTCCGACTCTGTCTTTGTGTCTCTCGCTCTGTTTGTCTGTGTCTCTGCCTCTCTCTGTCCCTCTCATTCACATTAGTTGCATATACTGCACCCTTGTGGAGCAAAAAATAGACCAGTTTTTGGAGCTGCGTTTTGCAATCACGTTCTGTGTGGAAGTGGTGAAAAGCGGTGCGGAGACGTTCGAAATGCGTCGGAAAGCCTGCTAAGACGGGGTGATGAAACAAAGCCAAACTTTTATGTGGCACAAGAAGTTCCGTGAAGGTCGGCAGTTCGTCAACGACGGCGACTGTTCGGGGCGCCCGTCCACATCACAAACGGAAGACTAGGGGCAAAAAGCGCGTCAAGTTGTGGTTAAGGACTGACGATTAAGTGTTCAGAAGATGGTAGAGGAATGTAGAAAACCCAAAACAAGCGCTCGCCGCATTTTAACTGACGATCTTCAAATGAAAATTGTCCGAAAAGAAATTTGCGACAATTGGATCGTGCACCATGTCAACGCGTCAACCCACACCGCGCTCATTGAATCCGAGTTGCTGGCCAAAACGGGTGTGACAACGTTGCCCTAACCGTGGTGCAGGTTCTTTTTTTGTTTCCAAGGATCAAAAGATCTCTGAGAGGAACTCGTCATGGGACGCTGGAGGCTGAAAAAACAGCTACGACGACCACACTGAAGGAGATTCCCATTGACGGCTTCCAGGGCGCCTTCAATAATTGGGTGAAACGTTGGACACGCTGCATAGAAACAGGGGGTGAATACTTTAAAAAGTTTTGAAAAGAATGTAAACTGATATTGAATAAGTGATTTAAAAAAATACATTCCGGGAACTTTGGGAAAAACCTCGTATATACCAACATCCATTTTTACATACATAGATAATATATTATACTATTAAACCTAAATTGGTTAATTAATGGAATTCCAGTCGTACCATTTTACTACACATCTCTTGCATTGTTTGAGAAAAGTTTAACAACATCGGGGCAACCTTTCTTAACCTTTTGTTGTCTTGATTTTTTGTTCAAAATATTTATGCTATTTCAACAGCTGTGGGACGCAAGGGTTTGTCGCCGTATACTTACTTAATAATCAGCATTTTTTAATAATCTGCCTTTGCCTATTGACCAACGTTTAACAGTTGCTTCGTTCGTTGTTCAAACTGCCAAATTCTCCACTTCCACCGCTCGAATAGAACTGCTCTTCACAACAAAGACAGTGGCAACGCTCACTCCATACTATGCACTGATCTGCCTATTTTGAACAAATCAACTGATATCACTGATCTCTCCATCTCATTTTACAATTTACATGCTCTAGAACATTAGTCACACTAGGCTTATTGGTACAGTGAACGTAATTACTGTACTGTATAGTATTATATCTGAAGTACATACATTTTTAATACTTGTGCTTATAGATGAAAATAAATGATCTTTCAAAAAGAGATCATCTTTTCAGAATTCCCGAAAAGGGCAGGAAAAAATGTATGTTCAATGAACTGCATTAAAAAATGACATTCAAACTTCAATGAATGAAGCAGTAGATACCTGAAAGTTTTCCAATAATGAAAGAAAAAATACAAGTTTGCGCTATTAAATAAAAAAATACAAAATACAAGTACAACACAGAATACCAAAATGACATAACAACAAGTCACGATCCACAAGTCGATCTACATCCACAAGTTTTCCGTGGTTTCACAGATCAGTAACAGGCGAATATTGGAGTAGTACCCTACCAAACGGGTCACGGACCACGCGCGATGTTTCCTTCCCATTCCTTGTCCATCCTCACCCCTTTCATACCCTTTCTTTTCTCCGTATACTTCCATACACTACACTACCACACATGCCGGGAGAGCGGTTCGGGAGCTTAGAGCTTATTCCGACTGGCCCAGCTGCGCAAGATCGCCAACGATAAAAAACACATGCACTACACTTACGGAACTAATGACTTTAGCAGTTTGGAGAGGTGGCTCAGTGCATCAACTGATGTCACTACAGTACCTCTGACCGGGAGGTTGAAGGTTCGAGTCCCAACAGTGGTGGGATTTTCAACACTAGCTTTTCAGCTTGGGTCGAGTTCAGTCACTGTCTGCAGGATAATTCTACCGGCCGGCTACTGTGATCGGTAGTTTTTCGTGGTTTCTCCAATCAACACCAGGCAAATGCCGGAGCAATACCCTAACAAATGGGACACGAACCGCGCACGATTGTTCCTTCCTCTTTCTTGTCCTATCCTCTCCCCTTAGACACACACATTTATACAAACCTAACTTGCACTACACTATCAGACATGCCGGGAGACCGGTCGGAGACTTAGAACTAGTCCCGGCTGGGGCGGTGCCCCAGTGGAGGAAGATACATCATTGAGGGAAAACGACGGTAGTCGACGGTAGGTCGGCGCCAGATTTCGCCATCCAGTGGAGGAATACCACCGCCACTTCCCGATGACAAAACACGAACTACACTTCCGGGACTAATGACCTCAGTAGTTGACGCGCTCGGAATCACCAACAATCAATCAATCAACCTTAGCAGTTGACGCCCCAGAATCACTGATACTCAATCTGAATGTCACACTTTTGTTAACAGTAAAAGTACAAGACAAATAAGAAATAAAAATAATAAAATAAAACAGACACAAGAACAAGAAAATCATTATATATTTCTTAATACACCAATTTTCTCAGTTAAAGTATTAAGAAAGGTAGTAGCCATACATGTATTAGACATTAAAATATTTAAGCTATTGATTTTATCGTTGAAAGCTGAGAGTGGGACTTCAAAATATATTTTCGTTCCAAATTTATTTCCCAATTCCAGGAGACTGTCCACTGTATCGTTATTACCTGTGGATGTTTTCTTTATGTTCCGCTGAAAAGTATGTGGGAAGGATCATGAAAAAATATTGAATGAAATTTTTATTTAATTGCATTTCTGTTATCAATACTATTGATACTATTACTATTCATAATTTTTAAAAGAAATATCATATTTGTAATAGTCCTTCAGTCCTGTAAAGTATTAAGTTTCAATTTCTCTAAGAAAGGGATATAAGATTGTTAAATAACATCGGTTCATTTAGTAAGTTGGATACACGCCTCAGAAATCTATGCTTCACTGACTCGATATGGGCTATGTCTTTTAGAAGATAAGGTGACCATATTGGAGAGGCTATGGCGCAAGGCCATTTCTTACACCATGGGGGAGGCATATTCCAAAATATGTAGAACTTATGTTTTATATAGAAAGATGTAAGTGGAGCAATTTTGAAATCCATGCAAGTCCTCTTAATTAACTCAAATTACATTTTCATTCTCTCAAATATAATGTATACTACCATTTCGATCTCCAGAGTTTGACAAATATGCTTTTTTTTTGGTGCTCTCTGGTTTCTGAACATATTATTTTATTGATTACCTCTGGCTGAATTCCACAATTCAAGGCTAGAAATTTTTGTTAAATCTTTTAGCAATTTAGCATCGTGTTCTGAGAAATTTACAGTTCATGTCCATTGAAGAATTATGTGATTGGGATATGTAAAACAAATATGGATACTTCGTTCAGTATTTTGTTTAGGACAAATTTATACGACTTATTAACACTACGAGATTGTCCTGTCGTTTGAGAATTAAATTTTCCAATATTGGTGACAGTACATCTCAAAGCTTTTGACTAACTTAATACACGTAATGTGACATATTGAATGTGGCATGTGGTTATGTGACACATCTCAGTTCACTACTACACATCAATTCCCCATATTGCTCTATTCTCCTGCAACCACATCGCAGCTGTTACGTTACAGCCGCTCCCTGCTATCACCAACATCCCGGACGAGGTGTTCGATATCGCAACCAACATGGTCTCTGGACCAGAGCGTGATTCAGGCTACACGCACGTGATTGACACACGATGCCATGATTGTACTTCACTTCAGAGATATTCCTGAAAATCTAGTCTTGATAAGTGGCATCGCGGCGATTCCTCTCGGTGATGCGTGGACCTTTTTGTGGTTTGGTGCCTTCGAGAGGATCTTTTCCAAGGCCACAAGCATTTGGTATTGGAACATTTGATATTATTAACTAGAGGCAAAGGTCTCTATCTTTCTTCAATTTTGTAGTTTTGAAATGTTAGCATTTTGCAATTTTTGAAAATACAGTTGCCGGGAAATCGAGTTTGCCGAAAATGGGACTAGTACCTTTTTTTAACCGTCCCTTGATGCACACGAGGAGAAAATTTAAGGAAAAAATTTGTTGCCGTTTTAAAGAAAGAAATGGTCGTAAAAATTAAAAATTGCCTATATTGTATCTAACTGCCTCAAGACATTTGTAAAATTACGATCACGAAGTGCAGGATTTTCAGAGCGGGCGATTAAGTTTGATGCACAATTGCTCAAAAAATACTCATATTTTGGAAGAATTTAACATGACCTTATTTGAAGTTCTGTTTTTGATGAACACATTTCATTAAGAAACAAATTGTAACTACATAATTGTAGTTGTAGGAAGACACCGAAAAAAAATTGATGTTTTTCAATTTTCTAAATATTAGGGGTTTCAAACAACTTGAGACCTGCCCATTCTCTTAAATGTCCAACAACAATATTAATCAAAATCGATGGCCCCATTTTTTTGAAAGTTTTGAAAATGTCCTAGTACAGTAATAGAATGCAATTACAATTCCGAGAAAATATCGATAGTTTTACAAAATTGTAACACTTTTTCTTGGAAACTTGGTGATGATAAGATTGCATTGAAATTTTCATTTCCTAGACACTTTTTTCTCTCTTCGATGTGTATGGGACATTCCAGATGGATGTGCTCTATTGATAGAATTCTATTGCAGATGGTACAAGTAGGTTGTGGAACTTTTTCAATTAAAAATTTATGAGATAATATAGAATGGTTTGATAGAATTTTGACAAAGTAACTTGATTATGACGATTAGTAGAGGGGTTTGTGACAAGTCTAAAGAAACTAGTTATATTTTTATTAATTATGGAACATTATAGTTTGGAGTGGAAACAGAATATTCAATTTTTACATGTTCTGGATGGGCCGGAGTGTTATTAAGTGTGAAAGTAGTTTCAAGGTAGTCAGCTAACGCCTCGGTTTCATGAATAGGGGAAAATTATTTTCCAGTGGAGGTATATATCGGAGGGATGGAGCTCTGCTTATTTAGAACTTTTTTTTGTTGTAAATTTTCAAGTGCTTAAGGATTCAATTATGGAGTTGCAGGGAGAGTGGCGGTATTCTTTGATTGCTTTTTTGATTATGGAATGTAGTATGTTATTTTCTTTCTTTAATTGGGTATTTCTTGTTGCTCCGAAGTGATCTTGTTATGTTTCTGGTATTTATTATGGTTAATATGGGCTCTGGTAATTTATTATGCGTTGTATTTGATGTTGAACTACCTGAATGTTATTTTGTTGCTGAATGGTATCGCTGATCATATTGTTTAAATAAAGCTATTGAACTTTGTATGTCTAAAGGCGTTTTTAGATTTCTGAATTTGGGGGTTTTGTTTATTACGCTTTCCCTGAATTCTTTCCAGTTAAATTATTAGTTTTTAATGTGGGGGTGGGTATGTGTGGGAGCGAAAGTTGGTGAGTAGAGATGATGATTGGGCAGTGATCAGAGACAAGTTCATGTAGTACAGTGGTCTGGTCATTTCTACTAACTTGCAAATCGGAAATAGGGTGCAGTAAACAAGACAGGCCTTGTGCATTGCATACACGGACGAAACGTTTGACTGATTAAATCGACTGCGCTGCTGCTTGTTCCACCACCACCTTGCGGCCGCTTCTCGGTTGCCTCGTCCGGCCGTCGCGTCGCTCTCACAGAACCTGTCGGACGAGCATAGGCGAGTAGAGCGCGGCGAGTTCGAGTCCTGACGTGGTTGCATTTCCACCACTAGCCCCATAGCTAGGTCGAAATCGGCCGCTGTCTGGAGGAGAATTTTGGCGCCCGACTGCTCTGATCGGTCGTTTTTCCGATCAACATCAGGCGAATGCCGAAGCAGAACCTTAACAAACGGCTCATACTCAAAATTTCCTTCCTCTTCCTAGTCCTATTCTCATCACATACACACACACACACACACACACACACACACACACACACACACACACACACACACACACACACACACACATGCACTGCGCTACCGCTCATGTCGAGAGACCAGTTGGTTGTCCCAGCTAGAGCGGTGGCCCGCTGGAGGACGTTACCTGACGGGTAAAACCCCACAAACCGACCTGTCCATCGGAGGAAGAACACAGCTATTTCATGAAACAAAAGCACTACACTTACGGGAGTAATTACCATAGCAGTTGACGCACCAGGAAAAACGAAAGAAGCAATCAATCAAACTTGCAAACTTGACTTCACTTTTGTTTTCCTAATAACTATCTGACAATGATCGCCTTAGAGGAGTTACCCTTCCACCTTCGTCAACAATAATCACCAGTCAGTACCACCACTACGAAGAATAACAATCTCTACTACTGAGAGACACTGAAAACTTCTGGATTGTATCAATATCCCTTTTTTACTGACACATCAAAACACAACCCACGACCAATCGTTGCCTATAATTTTAATCTAGATCCTATACGTTTTAATCATCCACCCAAATAAGCTCTTCTGCTCTTCATCCAACGGTGGTGTGAACGCCATCGTCTCTGAACAGCGGTGCGCGCGGAGGCCACGTCGGCCACAGCGTCAACGCCCCGTCGCGCCAACAGGCAACCGGCTCCCGACCATAAAAGGGGAGAGTCGCTCGCCGGCCACACTATCCGCTCGAAGGCTCCAATAAGTTGTCGATGCTCTTGGCAAAATTTCCTCTCAGCTCGAAGTTATCAGGCTAACACGAGGAAACGTTCTGAAGGCACTGCTGATTGCTAAATGAATTTGATACAGGGGAAACGTTCAATCAGAACATTCAAAATTGTGTTTGGAATAGTATTTGAGACACTTCAATCAGTTGAAATTTGAGAACATCACCCCTTGGAAGTTTTACTTTTACGAAAATATGGAATTCTTGATGCAAATGTATTTGTAGTTGAAATATAAATAACCAACAATGACTTAATGTAATGAAGCCTTCTACTTGCTCGTTTACGTACGTATATACGGAGTAATATACGTAGTATAGAGAAAGTAATGTAATGCTGCGGGGGGAAAACGGGGGATTTTCGCAACAAAAAATTCATTGCGAGCCCTGACAACGAAAAAGTGGATAAATCCAGTTGCTAAATTAAGGGGGGAAATCCTCTAACACGTTGTGTAGCCAGAATCCCTGTTTTGAGGGTCCTTGATGCCAAAAAAAAACAATTGAAAGCAAAATGTCGGTCTGTCCGTCCGTCTGCGAACACTATTTGCGCCTAAACTGTGCGTAGGATTTTTTCCAAATTGAAGAAACCCATGTCCATCTGGCTCTAGTGGAAGCTTTAAGATTTTGAAAAACATTCTTGAAAATTTGGGGGTATTTTACATTAGGCGCCCCCGTACATTTTCAATTTTTTCTCAAAAACGGCTCCAAATGTTTTCTTTAAATGTCTTGTGAGAATAAAGAACAATACACTTATAAATGTGGCATAGGTCCGATTTTTGCGGTTAACTCCGAATTTTTGAAAATTGCAAAAGTTTGAAATTTTTCGGCGTCTTCCTACAGTTATAAAATTGAACACGCAGATTTTTTCTTCTAATGATATTTGTTGCCCATAAATAGTTCTTTAATTAAATTAATGTACAATTTAAAAAAATAATAGTTTTCGTGCAATATGGCGTGCAATATTTGCAATTTTAAAAATAGCTAAAACAATATTTTCTAAAAAACGGCTCCAAATTTTTTCTTTACATTTTTGCTAGGAGTACTGCCCAACGAACCCTATAGAATGAAATAAACGCCATGTTGCTCTATTATTTTGTTTTTTGAAAAATTACAAAATATATTTTTTTTTACTTGTCTCTCACGTCGGTAATATTCACATTAAAGGCGATTTCTTCACGTTATTGTTTTTATGACTACATCTATTTTAAATAATGGCCTATAAAGTCACATAAAGTTTCATTTTTTGTATTATTTTATTTTTTCAATAATTTCACAAACCTAATATTTTTAAATATGTCTCACACCGTTAAAAGAGCTTAAAATTTTGCATTTACATTAATGCTTAATCCCCATTTTCTTAAAAACGGCTTCAATTGTTTCAATGAAAAATTTTCTATTTAGGACGAGTTTTTAATCTTCTTGAGGCAATATTTTGGGTTCTACTATTAAGAAACCGAAAACATGAGAAAATGTCAAAAAATGTACTTCAGACGACGGTAGATGGCAGCTGGCTAGAGAATGGAGCAAGACCTTAAAGCCAGACTACACCAAAGAAATTAGAAAACTATACTACTAGAAAGTCTGTGCCATTCTGTAGCACCTCTAGGTACAGTTAGTTATCATTACGGGTCGAATTTCTATGACACGTCATATTTTTAGCAGTTGCTTCGGAGCACACGTAAGAGATATTTCTTGACATTTAGTTAGAATTGGATGCTATGAATATTAATATGTTAGTGCATATTTACGCACATTTGGGTGATTTTTCCTGATGGTGCATATTTGTACACTTAAAGGCGCATATTGTTTCGTTATTTCGTTTATCTCACATGTCTATATTTCGTTAAAATAGAGACTAGGGGCCGGATTCTATGATAACTCATATTTTTAGATGCAAATGCATATGTTCGCTTCCTATTTAATCGCAAATCTCCATTAAAAGTTTTGTATAATTTAAGTCCTTTTTTTTTACTTTTTCTGAACTTTTTGATCTCCTATAGACAACCAAATTATTACTTCAAGAATATTAAAGAGGAATGAAAGAGTGAGTGTATAAAATATATATATATATATATATATATATATATATATATATATATATATATATATATATATATATATGTATGTATGACGTGAGAGACAAATCAAAAATATTTCATTTTTGAAAAAATAAAAAATACAGCAATATAACGTTTATGTCACGGCATAGTGTTCGTTTGGCACTATTCTTACCAAAAATTTAAAGAAAAAGATTGGGAGACGTTTTTGAGAAAATTTTGAAAATGTCCGGGGGACGTCATGTAAAGTACCCCCAAATTTTAAAGAATGTTTTTCAAAGCTTCAACTAGAGCCAGATCGATATAGGATTCTTCAATTTCGAAAAGATTGTTCTTGTGGTTTAGGCACTAGTAGTGTTCACAGATGGACGGACGGTTTGCTTCCAATTGTTTTTTCAGCATCAAGGATCCACGAAACAGGCATTCTGGCTGCACCACAATTTTTTTTTCCGCCGAAAATCCGCCGATTTTTTGCGCAGCATTACACAACTTTCTCTATACTACATATATTACTCCGTATGTACCTACGTGTACGAGAATGCAAAAAGGAGGAAACGGAAACGTAAAGCGAGTTTATGATTTATCAGAAATTGTATGACGAACTTTTAAGCAACGGAAGTTTTCCGACTTTATTAGAATTCGGACGTATAGTAAGTGGAAATTTGAACGTGTTCCAGCAACAAGATGGCGTGGGGCCACGAAGCTAGAAAGCAATTATCATTGAAATTTAGATATTCTTATTTGTAAATAAATAAATAAATTAGTATTGATTTACAAGAGAGGAATCTGAGTGTGTCGCTCTATGCAAATCATTAACGTTAAATACTTGCAAGATCATCAAATTATGCATGTCCGATTTTTTCTATATTCATTCTATAAAATAAAATACTATTTTTTTATATTATGCGGATTGTTTTATTTCAATTATTATTATTTTCTATAGTTATTTAATTGGACTTATTTTTTCCTGCAGCCTCTGAACTTGTCATCTTGTCCCATTGCTGAAAGTATTTCTATTACTGCTGAGCGGAAAACCCTCCGAAGTCATTGGGGAAACGTCCAGCAATGAGAAAGTATACTTATAAATTCAGAAAAGTAGAAAAAATCTTGATTGATTTAGAATTCGAATAGGTGTAGCAAATTTTCTCATATATCAATCTAATTTTCTTCAAAGCTGTGAAATTAAGAAATGCTTTTGGAAAAGGGTACAAAAGGAGTAAACTGTTTCCATCCCTGAATCCTAGCCCGCGTATCTACTCCGTAATCCCCCTTATCAAACTTGTTGTCTCTAGAGAGGAGGGCCCCCGACTTGCATCATGATACCGGGCAAACAGTCTAACACCTTGTTTACCCTGCTCTCCGTTGCCAACCAGATACGGGGACTGAATTAATTTAGTCATGGTGTGGTAACATTTTCTTTCAATTGAGGATCCACGTTGGGTATAATTTTAACTTTCCCTGTTAGTTCATCAGGAAGTCGTGCACATAAATTAGCTTCGGGTCATAGTTTTATTAGAAAGCGATTTGGTCGATATACATTTTGAGTAATTTGAAATACTACCAATGATGTCGCTGTGTTATTTCTAGGAGCCTGTTATTATCACTTTCTCGTATACGTAAGCCCGTGGAAACATTAAACTTCGCGTCGAAAATGCCTTGGCCCGGGAGGTTGATGGCGATGGACATCCCTGCCTGCCTACAGCGATATCTAACGATGTTTTTGAAAACAATGTTTTCTAGATCGAGAAATTACAAAATTGATCACTTGAATATGAAATCCTAATTATGCATAATGTCTTGTGGAGATAAACATAACACATCTTTACCCTGCACCGCGCATTTTTTTCATAACTATTCAGATCATGCGGCGATGTCTTTTTGGAGATTTCTAAAAGATTTCACCCAGCATGACCAAGATCAAAAACACCAAAGCATTGTAAATAATTGTTTTTACTTAAAATCCAAACAGAAAAGTCCCAGAACTAACGTGGAACAATCAACGCACGGAACAGTTAAATTATGTCGTTCACTCTTCAACAAAATAGCTCTCCAATCACGAAATTGAAAGAAACCTTGGGAGCCCTACATGAAAAGTAAAAATGTCCCTAAGAAATACCTGGTCTCTCACTGGCTAACTTCAGTCGACAGATTTTGGTGCCAAAGTGTTCAGAATGCAATATAAACACCGCCCGCGTGCGCATGCATGGGTAAAACACGAGGAAAAGTAAATTTCACATATGGCGCTATTATACTTACTTTTACTCAAATAAAATGATTTTTATATCGCGGAGCGCCAAAACTGACAAGTGCGTCGTAAAATAAGAAATGTGCATCATCAACGAGAAGACAACATAAGAGAAGATACCTCGGGAAGGGAATCACTTAACAAGAAATAATTCTTGCAACTCGAATATGAATTAATTTCCAAGATGACCCATCACCCAATCGTTATTTGTGGGGGGAACCGTATACTCAGAATGTAGAAATAAAACAAACCTCTAAATTTCCATGCCCTAAGTTTAATTCTGTTTAATAGAAAACACGCCGCCTTTCAACATTATTTATAAATGTTTAAATATCGTGGGAGAATTTGATCATTGACCAAAATTTGGCACAATTATTAATCCTATCAATTATAATACGAACTATAACAGTGTTCGTTAGGCTCAATGGTAGAAAGCTTCCTTCCGGAACCTTAGGCAGCAGGACAGAATCCGGTGAAAGACACATTGGTTATTCGTGATTTTTTTTTTGTCAAATTAACTTATTGCAGTACTCTCTCGTTTGTGTAATTAAATTATTATTTTGATTTTAAACCATGGTAGCCCTGAAAAGAGGTCTTTATCTTTCTACGAAATATTTTTATTTTTTATTTTCCTATATTGTGTATATTTATATTATTCTAGGAAATATAGGGACTACATGACTAATAAGGAAACCAAAAACCCCACCTCCGAGACAGGTGTCTCTCTTTCTCTCCCACTAATGCAATAACTCGCTCTCGTATGGTATAGCTAGCCAAGTGGAAAAATTGAATAGGGGGAATAAAGTTCCGTTTGCTTGGCCGTAAGTGAAAATATTGATTTTTCTTTTCTTACCAAGTGACAACGCTGCATTCTTATCTCATTTTGACCTGGAGTCGAACCAGCCAAGGACAGTTGAAATTCTGAGGCTGATACTTAGAAAGAGAGAAAATCGATAATGCTTCTCAACAAAAGAAATGAGTTTATTCAATATTTTTTTTTCCTTTTTTTTCCCCTAGGGCTTGTATCCAGCCGACAGCCGGTTGCCCTTTACGTCCCGAAGGGACGCATATTCGACCATACACTAGACAAACACTTGCGGGCTCCTCTGATCTGGGGTCAGCAGAACGCGAGGCCCTCCGCGACAACACACACACAAAGTCAAGGGACAAACAGTCATGCCCAAGGCGGGACTCGAACCCGCGACCCTTCGGACCGAAGCGCTGAGTCGGTACTCGCTCTTAGCCACCTCGGCCATCCAGGTCGGCTTACTCAATTTTCTTCTAGACTAAAATTGTAGCACGCCGAAAGACATCCCTAACATGGACATATATCAATACTAGAAACAGTCGTATTTTACATTAATTTTTGATAGAAATTGTTTTTCCAAATGGAAATTACGTGGTCAATTATGAAATTTCTTCAGAATTTAAATATTCGCCTTGTTCGCGAGTGCACATTTTGGCTGCTTTATGCATAGCATTGACAAGACAAATGTAAAATTTAATTTAGAGGATTTTGTGGCAATGTAAATTGCCTTAAAAATATCTACCTAGACTCGGAATAGAACTCTCCACTCCTCCAGTTCTGGAACAACACTGAGCTGTCCATTCGCTGCTCTGTTAATTTAAACAACACATTTGAAATTAACGAAACTTGAAACCAATATTACGTATACAAAAATTAATGTCAATTCAGTTTCATGGGCAGGATTCGCGGAAGTCTTTTACCTCTGTACTACTACTATTAGCTAATGGACGTTAAAATATTTTATACGCTCTCCAATAAAATTTATTTCCAAAGTTCGGTCTAGAGAACGTAGTTTTCAAAAACATCGTTAGATATCGCCGACGGCAGGCAAGGATGGCCATCGTCATCAGCCTCCCGGGCCATTTCCGACGCGAAATTTAAGGTTTCCACCGATGTATGTATATATGGGGTAATATACATAGAACAAAGAATGTTGTGGCAAAAAACGGCGATTTTTAGACACAAAAACTCGTATTGTGGGACCCTGATACAGAAAATGTTGAAAAATCCTGTTCTAATATGTAGTAAATTACAATCTCTAACACTGTATGTAGTTAGATTTCAGAAATTATGGGTCCTTGATTCCGGTAACGTGTTTTTTCTCAAAACGTCCGTCTGTCCCTCCATCCGTCTGAGAGCACACTAGCACCTAAACCATACGTAGGAGTTTTCCCAAAATGGATATTTCCGATTCGATCTAGCTTGACTCTAAGCTTTGCGATTTTGAAAAACATTCATTAATTATTGGAGGTACTTTACATGAAGCCCGTGGGACATTTTCAAAATTTTCTCAAAAATGACTCCAAATTTTTTCTTTAAATTTCTTGTAAGAACTACTTACGTAGTCATTGTATTTCAAGTACATTAGTTAGAATCGTTTGATTACTGAAATGGATCCGTGTAATGTTTTTAGTCCCGACCGAAAATATTGCAATTCATCTGGCTCGTACGTTAGCATTTAAACGCCTAAAAGAGAGAATCCGCTAAAAGACTAGTGGTTGAGAAGTGGAAGAAAACACGATAGCGACTCACAGTGAATGATGAAGCCTTGTTTTGCATTTATGAATTTAAATCGTTTGGGGATAAAAGTTTGTGATAAGCGAAGGTATTGATTTCCTACGAGAAAGTTTGTGCCATTCAAACTAGTTTATTTTATGTTGTGACGTACATAGTAAATCGGAATGTCTGAACCCGTAATATGACGTGCAATGTAATCAACATTATTTGTTGATTTCAATCAAATGAGTTCCACGAGACAGATTCTCACTAGTATGAATACGTTGAAAATAAACTTTTGATTCAAAATCTTTTCGTTGATTAATTTATTTTCAATAGTTCCCCTCTCTTGCTTGACTCTTATTAACATTTGTTTAAATAAGGTTACAGACCTTGGTATCACTGGAGAAAGAAAAACGATCAGAATTTATAATAAATTATAGGTTTCATAAATCAACAGTATTTGATAACATAGTGTTAAGTAAGATGCTTGATTCACATATTGCATAAGATAGATGAAGCACTTATTTATCTTCGCTGTTAGTGATACACTGCACTCTTTGACCTTCACATACCATTATTTCACTCTACCTGCTGACTTTTCGGTAGTAACTCGAGACACTTCCATGTTTTCTGTGTTAGGAAATAATTTTAGACCTTTTATAGCAATTTATTGATACACGTTATCTACTGTGCGTCTGCACTCTATCAACAAAGTTATCGATAATCGATATGTTCGTATTTTGTTTTCTGGAAAACTCGATCTTCAACCATACGTTTGAATCATAGGTTTGTCATTGGGCCCTATCTCTACCACCAACACCACCACTCTCACCACGTCAATCACACAAATTTCCAGAGGGCGCCCCTTCCCATGCTCCCCTTTATCCCCTTCGTTCTACAAGCCGCATCGCCACGTGGGTTTCTCCTCATTCGTCTACGTCACCTTCTTACGCTGCTCTAATCATCACAAATTTCAATGTTTTCTTAGTAATGTGTTAATATGTAATTTTTATCGTAAGTGAACGTAAATAATTTCTCTTCATTTTATTTTTTATTTTAATTTTTTATTTTTATTTTTTATTTTTCTTTCAATTTTCATTTTTACATAGCCTTGGTGTTCTTCGCGAATTCTTGTTCTCTTCCACCACGTGTTACGAATGGCCTGTCGATCCTGCCCTCTCCTGACGTTGACTGCCGTTTTCAGGCTGAGCGCCCTCGACAGCTTTCAGCGCACTAGGTCACGCTTCGTCCCTCAACGTGGCATTTCTTCCGCTTTTCGCCCCTCATCACAATACCTGCCGTCCTGTCCACCCTATTGCCTACCAGTGGCGTCGCCTGTTATTCTCAGCTCTTAATTGCCACGACGAAGCTCACATCACTACGTTAAGAATTTTGGGCGTGGCCTCTCAACTTTATGAATGCTCACGAATTGTGCGTATTTTGGTAGAATTCTTCTACTAAGCGCTTGGGAGACGTGTTATATTTTACACAAAGAATTCACTCTAAATGTTTAAACGAACTTATATTTGGGAATTTATTGTATTTGTTTTGATTTATATTTTGTAATAGTAGGAGATTGCTGTCTCAGTATATGATGTCTTCGTGCCAACCCCACGTACCCCCTTGACTCATGGCCGCGAGGTCGATACGCTGCTGTAGGGCAAGGCCCGTACGCGGGCTGTCGCGTCAAGCACTGACAGACAATAGTAGAAAATATTGAAGGAGGTAATGTTTTCATCTTAGAAAAAATGTCTCTTAGTTTTATCAAATAGTTGATGCAAAACGCCTTTTGAGGTGTTTTACGAGCATATGTTTATCTCATTTTGTACTTGCCCCCAACATATTTGCGCCGAAAATGACCCTAACAAGATCGAAAAGCTCATGTAAGATGAGACCAGTTACATTTTTAAATCAAATTTATTACTTGCGAAATTGAATAAGCTGTTTGGAGGCAAGGGCCGCGCCGCGCCTGCCCCGTGGCTGCTTGTTGGCTGACGCCGCGCCGCGGGCTTCTTGTGTTGCAGCGTCGGTGGGCTCGCTGACCATCGGCGTGACCTTCCTGCTGTCGCCGCTGGCGGGCGTGCTGGTGGACCGCTTCGGCATCCGCTCCACCACCTTCGTGGGCGGCTTGCTCGCCGCGTCGGGCATGTTCCTGTCGTCGCTCTTCGTCCACTCGGTAGGCCTGCCCACGGCCACCAACACACCCATTCTTTCCTTCCCAAATTAGTGTTTTCTCATTCTGAATTTCATGTAATTGTATGTCGAATGTGCAGTAGGTAATTGTGTGAAAAAATGTATCGTCCTTGATAGGACGGATGTTTCCAATGTATTGGTTCCAATGTATTAGACCACGCTATCTTGGAGACTGAGTTGTGAGAAATAAAAAATGAGAGTTCAATTCGAAACTGAATGACATGCTCCTCAAGTTTGCCCTTAGGTTCATCTCGATCTGATTTAGCCCATAGGCCCATATCTGACCTGTACCTTTACATTAGTGACGGAGGTAACTCGTCGGCCCAAGTCTGTGATTGTACCATTATTGGCGTGTAGGAAATATGTTCCTCATTCACTCATCACCCAGACAGTTCCGTTCAGGGCAAGTAATTAGGGAGGAAATATATATGACACATAAGGTATTAGGAATGTACCACATGCCATAAACAACTGAGAGATCAGAGTTGGCGACTAACTGACGAGGGATGGATGTAACGGGCACTGCACTCGCAAGCACCTCCAACACCAGGGTCGGCAAAAAATGACAAGATACGACGGTAAAGGGTGGAAAACCCAAGCATACCACTAATCAGAGATTAAAACCCAATGCCTACACAAGACTCATGGTGTTTGTATTTGACATCTTCAAATAATTTTCTTTCCTGTAGAATGAGCTACTTTTTACATTTACTTATTGTTGATGCTAGAGAACGTAGATATTTGTTAGTAATTTTGGTATGTTTTATGCAAATAATATTTTATTGAGAGCGAATACACAGTACGTGTCTTGCCTTATTCACATACGCCTTATTTTATTCAAAAATTCAAAAACTGTACATGTTCTTTTACTACCTTAAGATCAAAAGCTAATTTTGAGTTTGCATCTACTTTCTCTTTGCATGCGGGAAGGTTGCTGACTGCTGCCGAATTTGAACTCGTTCCTTTCCGTATAGCTGGGCGCTGCAGTCGATGATTCATCGCTGCCTGTGTAGGTAGGCAGCCCGCTTAATTCTTACGTGGAATCCGCCCTTCCTTGTCCGCTACTAATAGTATGTGGTCGTTACAAAGGTCGTTACTTCGCATTTACGTGTCTCCCATATGTCACGTACACTGTTTAAAATGATAAATACTCGTAAATAAAAATATACTCCCAAATTCATGTATCTTCCATATACGAAATCCCTAATTCTACTCTCCGTTCCTCTTCCCACCGTCGCTTATTTTTATACGTTGTTATTGATGTCAAAGTCGTAATTACACACACACACACACACACACACACACACACACACACACACACACACACACACACACACATATATATATATATATATATATATATATATAATTACGATTATGGCCAATTTTACGTTAAAACCATAGAAATACACTTTTTAAATGGCCATAGCTCCGTAACTTTTCATTTAAAATATTTTAATTTAGATAATATTAAACACTTAAAACACGTAAAAGATTTGTATACTACTGAAATAATATAGGAGACAATAATTATATTTACGGCCAAAATACGCATCGTTCGTCTTTGGTAGTTTTATGTAGAATGAGAATACACTGAATTCAATGGCAGAAAGCTGTTTTCGTTTAAGCATTTGAATTTTAAAAATATATGTATTTTTCACGCGTGTGTTTAAGAATTTTTCAAATGATAGTTGAAGGGTAAGTAAGAAATTGTCAATAATATTACCATTAACAGTATCGCGACAGTAGCAGGGGCTAGGGAGGGGGCAGGGAGGGTGGTCCCCGGGTGACACCAATTATGCAATTTTACATACATATTAATTTAAGAGTTATACAATTAAATTATCTATACTAAGAAAGCAAAGAAAAATAATGTAAAGCAAAACGCGATACTATAAGCAGTGAGCCCCAATTCTTGAGTGGTTCAAGAGTCTCGATTTCGGGGATTACTTTATCTTCTCTTATCGTTAATCTTGATGAAATAATCTACAAATTATCTTTAATATCGTGCAAATATACCTGTATTTTTATTAAATACTGTACAATCTATTCAGATATAGATATTTTTATATTTAATTGGGAGGGTGTCACCATTAGTTTTGCCCATTAGTAGTGTCATCAGCTTAAGCTCCGCCACTGGTGGGTGGCTTTTCAGAGCCCGTAAATGAATGTGCTCTCTCAGCGGCACGGGCCCGGGCGGCGCCAAGGCATGCAGTGAAGCACGGAAATTGTTCGAGCTCGGTTCTTAAAGACAAGATTTGAAGCTGTAATCCTATCTAAATTAAACGTATTGTGAATGAAAAGTTATGGAGCTATGGCCACTTGAAAAGTGTATATTTCTATGGTTTTAACGGAAAAAACGCCATGTTCGGGCTAATGTGGCACACTGAGTCAAATAAGTACTCTTTGATGATCATAGTAATAGAGAGTTTTTGCTCTTAACCCAAATGACCTACGTTAACGGTAATAAATAACGTAACGTCGAATCTTTTGTGAAGCTGAAAGAGAGAGATTTTGCACAACGCTTACGTGTACTCTTATAAAGTGCTGACAAGTGATTGCAACTGTATTAAGTTACACATACGTTAGGCGCATTTCCTATTTCATTTATCGATTTTTCCATTTTGAATACTGTTGTTTCGATTTAGTACTTAGTAATCATTAGTTTCCTGGAAAACAACTCCGAGAAGCGATTATAGATCGACCAAGGGAAGATTGAAGAAGGCGATTGCGGCGCGTCGTGAACTAAACGTGTCTATACTGTCAGCTTCGCTAACAAAAGTCGCGGGAAGCATGAAGCGATTTGTTTATCGTATAGCTTTGGGAAATATGAGTTCTCATCAAGGTGTGACATTTCGCGGGCAGGCAATACGCCTTGCATATAATGTTATTATATCTTGTGATAGTGAAAAAGAAGGATCTAAAATACCTCTAGGAAGCACAATCAAACGTGCAGCGGGAAGCTTAAAGCTAAGGGAAAACACGATGCGCAAAATTCAAAAAGAAGGTTGTGAAGCTGAGATATGGGTTTTTGATAACATCGGCGAAACGTTCAAAAATGAAACCAAAAATAAAAATTGCTATGGATGAAATGGACAAGTGCATAAGTTTTGCATAAGTTTTAAGAATATTATGAAGTAAAAAAAGAAATTCCCACTTTAAGAAAATTGTATATTTTTTGTAAGCAAGAATTACAATTACTGAAAGAAAAGAAACGTTCAGAAAAATTATGAAATATTTAGGATTTGTATTTTAAAAGTGCAAAGATTTCACGCAAGAAGATTTCTTCGTGAACGTGGAGACATTGTGGCTCGACGAGCTTTCTACCTTCGCACCTTAAGAAATAACGAGTTAACAATAACAACAGCCAGAAACTCTTTATGTCTTTAGAGATGGATACTGCTTCTACGAAATTAGCTGATGAAATGTAACTTCAGAGACATGCAATATTTGTTCTCACTATTTAATTTTCGTCACGTTAAGTTACTTTTAAAAAAATTACCGTTCTTGTACAAGGGTACAATAAAAATATTTTCTTTTTATATCAAATTTTTAATACTTGCTAATTGAATTTAAACATTCTGTTTTCATCTTCATTTAGACTATGCGATTTGTTAGGTATGCAATAAGTACCAAAACATTAACTTTACTCTCATCAGTATCTAAAATGTTCATTATGACGGTAGTTGCTTCTTACATAAAAATAATTTGATTTGGTATCTATTTTGAGAAACTACTTAAGTTTAAATTCAATGATTTATATGATTGATACAGTACAAATTTTCTGCTCATCCAAGGAATTCGATCAAAATTTTGAATCATTCTGCAGAGAAAAATATAATTTTATTTCTTCCAGTATGAGGTGCCGACATGTCCAAATATAGTTAAAATATTCATTAGGATGATACCAGATTTGTGACAAAATAAATCGCGCTTTTCCCCGCAATAGTATGGCACGGTCCCATTTTTATTTTGAGTTGAGTATCCTTATATCTCTGTCTCTGTCGCTTCTGTTGTAAACACAGACAGTGGCGCCCTCCTGTAAACATCATTCTCATCTTGATCGAGTAATACAAAGTATAGACAGGTGTTCACTTGTTTTTACTCAATCGATGTGTTGTTCCCTGCTACGGAAGAATTAATTGAAGCGTATGTACTTGGGAATATTGATACGATGTAGAAAATGTAATTTTGCACGAAATTTTAGGACCAAATCGACCTGCAATTATAGAGTCTGTAAAATTTGGAACGTTGAATTGCTTGTTATTTTAAAGGGCTTCCCCGTTTGCGAAACCACAAAAATTTCAATATTCCTCCTAACTGGCTTCCATCCCCGTTCTTAGTGTACTAAGAACCCAAGACAAGTATAACCGGCAACCGATTCTGTACACCGAACCGAACTCGGTTAACGCTTATGTTTGCTACAGATACCATAATTAAATTAGTGTTCCAGGCGTCACGTGACAATAGCCAGGTCAGACAATAGCCAGAACGAAAGCGTCCACGTGCGAAAACTGTCTGTTGTGCGGGATATCGTGGCCACCATCGCAGCCAAACATCCGTTAATAAAAATATCATTAAATAATATTAATTCGTTGTTTTCTAAAAAAAGTAGCGGAAAAAGTCCGCAAATAGGGAGCTTGTGGGGTTTGTGGCACCCCCAAACCCATTTTCAAAACGGTTTTATTGGTGTCGTTCTTGCATCTAATTTTTTTTTTCGCTAAGCCATTCACTAAGAAATTCAATTTGTTTCAATGTAGCCTTTATATATATATGTGTGGATGTGGTGGGCACTGATTGGAGATGTGTGGGTGCGCGCAGGTGACGGGGCTGTGCGTGACCTACGGGTTCCTGTTCGGCGCGGGCGCGTCGCTGGCCTACACGCCGTCGCTGGTCATCCTGGGCCACTACTTCTCGCGCTACCTGGGTCTCGTGAACGGCTTCGTGACGGCGGGCAGCTCCGTTTTCACCGTGGTGATGCCGTACGCGCTGGAGGGCCTGCTGGTGACGGTGCAGCTGGAGGGATGCCTGCAGTGTCTGGGCGGCCTCATGTCGCTGCTCATGTTCAGCGCGCTGCTCTTCAAGCCGGCCAAGCGCGACCCGGCGTCGGCGTCGGCGTCGGCGCCCGCGCCCGCGGCCAACGGCCAGCCCGCAGGCGAGGGCCGCCCCAGCGCGCAGCCCCGCACGCTGCGACACATGCTGGGGCGCGTCTTCAACGTCAGCATCTGGCACAACCGGAAATACGTCATCTGGGCGCTGGCCGTGCCGCTGGCACTCTTCGGATACTTTGTGCCCTATGTGCATATGGTAGGTACTATTTCACAACGACTTTCAGTAACCGCTCGAAAACCTTGAGTCTTACGCTTTTAATAAATTTTCATAGTGGATTCAGTAAAAATCATCTGTGTGGATGTTGTTTTGTTTATTGAAACTAGTTACGAGTCTTAAAACACGTACTAAAGCCAGTGGCGAAGCTGAAGGGTAATCTGGGAGCCTTAGAATACCTAAATTATTTTTCAATAAAATCTGTCGTTAAGTGTTCCATTTTTCAATATTTTTTACTGAATCGTCGAAGAAAATTAAATGTTTTCGACTCCTTTTCCCCGCTTACGCACGAGGGAGTTAGCACGGTCTCTTTGAGGTCGGTAGCTGAGCGAGGAGCCTCCCAGTGGATATACACCAGCTGGCTCTGCCGCGCATGCACACAAGGGGGCGCGCTATCTCTCTCACACTCGCACTCACTGGACAGAGAGCCTAGGCTCACGGGAGGCACGGACTTGTACAGCGCTGCACGTCCACGTTTCGGCCTGGCAAATTCACAACACCTGACGTTGTGGAAAAATAGAGTTGTTTGTGTGATTTTTGTATGTGTTTTCTTTATGAAAATTAATGAAGCTAAATATTTAGTTTATAGAGAATGTTCCAATGACTATGTGCCAGTCCCGTTACTTCTAAATGGTTCACGATATCAAAATGCAGTTTCGCTCAACAAAATGAAATCATGAGGCAAGTAATATGTCGTAGAGATAGAAATGGTATAGATACGTTGTAATATACCGTGTTAGATATGAAGAGACTATTGACATCTGTATTAAAGCAGACATGACTATGAATGAACTTTCAGTCAGAATTATTCCAAAGATTCAAAATTGCTTTTTTTTAAATTATTGATACAGTAATGATTCAACATTTTAGACACGATGTTCGTTTCCGAAACTTCTTCCTATGAAATTCTCAAAATAATCGGTAAACTAAAAAATAAATATTCGTCCGGTTTAGATGAATTCCCGGATTCTTTGTTAAAGACTTGTGCGTATGCCATTATACACCCGTTAACTCACATATTTAATGCATCCTTATGCACTGGAACGTTTCCAGATATTTTCAAAACAGCTAAAATTAAGCCGCTCTTCAAAAAAGGCAACAAAAATGAAATTCAAAATTATCGGCCCATTTCTCTTCTATCAGTTTTTTCACAAATATTAGAGAGACTTTTTTTACGTACGAATGGAAACCTTTCTCAGTAAACACGACGCGCTTTCAGATTGCCAACATGGATTTAGAAAATCAAAATCAACGGAAACAGCTATATTTTCTTTTCTTAAAGATGTCGCCTCATCATTAGATCAAAACGAGGCACCTATTGGATTATTTTTAGATCTCTCAAAAGCTTTTGACATCATTGATCATGACATTTTACTTTCAAAATTACCTGCATATGGAATCCGTGGTATTGCTCTAGATTGGTTATGTTCGTACCTTAAACAACGATCTCAGAAAGTTGAAATACCTTACTGGAATGATGGAACATTACGTACGCACCTTTCCGACTCTTTGCCCGTTGCATGTGGAGTTCCTCAAGGATCGATTTTAGGCCCTATTCTGTTCCTACTTTACGTAAACGATATGCCCTCAACGATTCGAAACGGAAGAACGGTTCTCTTTGCGGATGATACGAACATCCTTTGCAATAAAGAAACCGTAAATAGTACAATATCAGATTTTTCAAATTGGTTCCGAAATAACAAATTAATAGTAAACGAAAAGAAAACGGTTTTAATGCAGTTTTCCATTTCAAATAAACAATTCTGTGCTCCATTGAAAATGAACAGTGTACCATTGACTGATGTTAAGGCAACAAAATTTGTAGGTCTCTCAATTCAGTCAAACCTTAAATGGAACGTCCATTTAAATGAACACAAAATTAAGTTCATTATGCTACGCGTTCAGAATTCTTGCAAATTCAGTCAGCCTTCATACTGCTCGTTGTGTATATTTCGCGAATGTTCATTACCGCCTGAGATGGCATAATATTATGGGGAAATACATCTTACAGCTCCCAGACTTTTAGATTACAAAAACGAATCGTATGAATAATAACCAAATCCCACCCACGTGATTCATGTAAGCCTCTCTTCATTAATCTAGGAATTTTACCATTACCGCATCTGTTTATTTACGAATCAGTGGTTTTTGTCAAAAATGACTTACTTAAGGACGGAAATATATTTTCAGAAAATGCCGATGTCTATTACTATAACACTCGACGTAGAAATCATATTCATGAGGTGACAGTATCAACAGCTCATTACAAAAAATTCACATACAATACATGTACATTATTTTACAACACTTTGCCAGATGACATTAAACGATTAAATTCAATAGAAAAGTTTAAATCCCAAGTGAAATCGTTTCTGCTGCATAACTGTTTCTGTACAATTAGAGACTATACTGAGCATCACAAGAAAAGTAACATTAATTTTAACAATAATACATAATGCATTATTTACCATTTGGACTGTATAAATATGTATAAACAACCTGTAACAACTATTGTACTACAGCCTCCGGGTCAATGACCCCATCTCGATCAGGTTTTTCGGCCAGTTTCCCTGATCCATTGAGCAAATGCTGAGATGGCCCCTTGTTTTGCTTCTGGACATAAATGTAACTTCATGATCTGTGTACGTCTTCTAGAATTCAGTGGGAAATACAATTATTCAAATTATCGTTTCCATGTTGTCGCGGCAGGAAGTATTATTCCGAAGGACAACATGATAGCCAAAATTTATTGCTTATTTATCCTTGAAAATAGATTTTATTACATGGGAGTTTTTTTTTTTAAAATTTAAGTAGTATATGACTTAGTGTAGGGATCACAGAATTTTGAAAATGTGCACACAATTCACTTTTCCCCATAGCACGTCATACGCAGTTTTAACTGTTTTTTGACGTAAAATAAATAAATAAATAATGACTCAGATGGACTATAGGTTTCAAGATTTTGGAAACTTACATTTTATTGAATTTCTTGACGGAAAGGACGTTTTCCACCTACAAAGCATCCTTTCGTTCAGAAAAGTTTTCTTTTCTAATAAAAAGATATCCTTTCTTTCACAGTGAGCAGCTTCGAAATGAACTGACAAATGTATGGATTGATAATGCAAAATATATGGCTGCAGATTTGTTGCTGAAGTATTTGTTAGACATAACGGTCTGTAAAAAATTATCAAGAGACTGTTCGGTTGGTACAACCCAGTCTAACTTTCTCTTTATCTACAGCATTGTGTGAAAGGAATATGATTACATTAAAGAGGGTAAAGACATTCCTGAGAAATTCCATGGGAAATATCAAAATCGTTAATTTCAGTACACTGACTATCGAGAATTGCCTGCCAAGTTAACTCTGTGATTAACACTGTGAAACGACAAGGTTCACGAACAAATTATCGACGTTTTAGGGGAATGAAAACCTATGAGTGGAGCTAATTTACAAAAATGTAAGATAAGATTTTCAGAATACCCAACTGCAAGACGAGCTTCGCCAGTGACTAAAGCAGACTATGTACTTCCAAAGTAATTTCGTCCTCAAATAATGCCAGTGTAACTTTGCTACATTTAACACATTGTTCGAAATTGCATACAATGAAGTTATACATTTGCCTGATTGTTCGGCAACTCTTTGCACATTGATGATCGACAGGTACATGAAATAACTTTGCGTCTGAGCGTCACCTGCCAAACATCAGTGCATGAATACTTTCCTGACAATCAGGGGCAAACGTTATAAGTGTATAATCGTTATATGTAATTTGCTGTATTCTTTACGCAATATAGAGAAAGAATTGTAATGCTGCTGCGGAAATGTATATTTTTCTTCAGAAAAACTCTTATTGCCGAGCCCTAGTAATGCTGCTGTGTAAGTGGATAAATCTTCTTTCGTAAAGGAGATTACTTCCTCTAACCCATTGTCTGGTCAGAATATATGTTTTGTGGATCCTTGATTCAGAAAAATTGAATTTAAGGCCTTGTGTGTTTGAATTTTGGACGTGCTTTACATGAAGCCTCAACATTTTCATTCCCCCCCCCCCAAAAAAAAAAAAAATACAGCAACTTTTTTTGTGAATCTTTGTCCTCGGATAACGTAAAGAAGAAATAAATGACCCATATCTCGTTAAAATCCCTCCTTTTTCGAAAATTGCAAAAGCTCACATTGTTTTACGTCTTCCTAAAACTACAATATTGAATGTAGAGATTTTTTCTTAATATATCTGTTGTTCAAAGATTGATTGATTGATTTTTTAGGGTTTCCGGGAGCGTCAACGGTAAGCCAGTTAACAGTGTTACACATTTGGCACATCAGATTTCCGGAGCCCATGTCTTGTTCTGGTCTATTTTGTTGTTGAAATAACAGATATAAGCAAAAGGATTATCAAATGAATTTTAAATCATTTCTAAAAGGTTAATTTGTAAACATATAACAAAAGCTCGAAGAAACGAACAAAAAATTATGAAATAATATACAAATTCTAACTTACGTTACAACTCCCTCCTAGCAATTCTCAAATTATGTTTACGAAGCGCGAGAAATTCGAAACGAGAGACTGTTTGACCCCAAATTACCCAAAAAATACTTACATTTTCGAAAAATTGAACATGACCTTATTTGAAGATCTGTTTTGATGAACACATTTAATTAAGAAAAAAATGTTTATTTTCACCATTGTAGTTGTAGGAAGACGCCGAACAAATTTTGAATTTTTTGCAATTTTCAAAAATCAGTATTCAACGCGCCATAAGCGTTCAAGTCGCGCAAAAATCAGCTTTTCCACCACTTCTTAAGCGTCCTAAACGCAATACGAAGTCAAAATTTTATCACAATTGTTGGTGCCGTTTTGGGGAGAAAATTTGTTTAAACAAAACTAAAAATGACCTATATTTCACGCAAATTTACGCAAAAAGTACTCAAATTTGAAAAAAATTGTACATTATTCAAAATAAGGATCTAAGGAACAAATTTAATTAAGGGGGAAAATTCTATCTTTAATATTTGAGTTGTAGGAAGATTCTGAAAAATAGTTGAACTTTTACAATTTTAAAAATAATCAGAGTTTTCAACGATCATGGGACCTGCACCATTCTCGTAAACATCCTTCGCACTATACAACAACAAAATTTAATAAAAAACTGTGAAGCCATTTTTTGTGAAAATTTTGAAATTGTCCCAGAGGCTTCATGTAAAGCAATCTCCAAAATTAAAATATGGGTTTCAAATTCAATGGACCGCGAAATCAGACATCGATTGGGAAATATCAATTTTGAAGAAAATCCGCAGATCGGTTTAGCCGCTAGCGTTGTTCACTGACTGACGGACAGACAGACGCTTTGCCGTCAATCGATTTTTCGGTATCAAGGACCCACGAAACATGGATTCTGGATACACTACGTGTTAGAGGATTTTTTTTTTCTAAATTTGGCAACTGAATATATCCACTTTTTCGTTACCAGGGCCCGGCAATAAGAGTTTTTCTGCCGAAAATTCGCCGCTTTTCCCGCAGCATTACATCATTTTATCTCTAATGCATAAGCGGTAGCTACAAAATTAAGAATGAGGTTTTTTCCCCCAATATTGTAAGATAATTTTTCTAGCACTTTTGGTCAATTAATGTAAATAAACAGAAAATGAACTAGTTTCAATAACTAAGACCAACAAATTTATCTCATTTACAGATCGCATGGAATTACCAATTTCATATTATTGTTGGTTAAACAAAATTATATTCACTGAGCTAAAAGTTTTCAAATGAAACCTCATTAATTGTTTCTGAAGGTTTTTTTCTTTTATTTTCATCAAAATGTTGAAGAATAGTTTTGTAAGTCTGTGTTTCTTTTTCCAGGTTAAATTTGTTGAGGATAAATTTAAAGGTGAAGAGGGTTTGCTTGATGGAAAAATTCTTATTATGTGTATGGGTCTAACATCTGGATTGGGCCGATTAATTTTTGGGAAGATTGCAGACATTCCCAAAGTAAACCGAATCCTGCTTCAACAGGTGTGTTCTCATTATTTGTTAAGTTGATTTTAATAATTGTCCTGTATGCATTTTATTTGTATATTATTGATAACATAATTAATACATGCTGGACTGTGTATCTGTTGTATATAGTCAAAAGTTTTTAGTGTGTTTTCGTCAATTGTATGGCAAAAGAATTGTGTTTCTTTCGATGTTTCAGATATCATTTATCTCCATTGGCATACTGACCATGTTGCTACCATTGGTAAACCAGTACATTCTCTTGGTAGCTATTGCTTTAGCTATGGGTCTATTTGATGGGTGCTTTATCAGTCTTTTAGGGCCCATTGCATTTGAATTTTGTGGACAAAGTGGGGCATCACAGGCCATTGGCTTTCTGCTGGGATTGTGCTCCATACCGCTGACTGTGGGTCCACCCATTGCAGGTAACTTGACCCATCAATTTTCTTTAGCTATTCTTGTCTGAGACCTCAATTATTTAAAATTAGTTAGGTTTCAAGTTAATGAGTATTTGTATTGAATAGTACATAAATCATTTGACATTCCAAAGTTTTTGTGAGGTATAAATTACTTTTTAGTGTTCAGGAGTGTTTTTATTGATGATTGTGATAAATGCGTGGTCATTTCTTATCTTAAACTCATTGTAAGGAATAACATGAAGTAGTCTTAATTTTAATTGGGTTTATGGAGAGTAAATGTTGGAATAATGTTGGAGGATTTCATTTTATTTATTTGTTTTGTGCCTAGGCTTTCCATTCTTTTCTTTTCATTAAAGAAATGTGAAGAGTTACGCATGGATTATATCCTCAGTAGTTTTGTGGCGTGTTGGAATAATGTAGAGTTAATGTAGTGTGTGTTTTTTATTTTGAGAAGAATTTCTATTTAAGTAGTAAGAGAGAAAGTTACCCACTTCATTTTATTGAAATTAGTTCCAAAATGTGATGTAAAATTGGGTTAATTATTATAGTTGTTTTACAAAAATATTTTTTGTGAATTCTACTAATCAATGGTAATTATTCTCTAGATATTAGGAGTTTTATCAGTAACACCAGAATCTATTTATAGTTTAATTGCTGTTTCTGATTTCAGGCCTTATTTACGATCATACAAAATCATACACACTACCTTTTGTTCTTGCTGGAGTACCTCCCATTGTTGGATCTCTTGTTCTTTTCCTGGTGTGGTGTATGAAGAAAGAGAGAACTGCTTATGATGTAGAACATGATGTCACAACAGACAGTAAACAAAGTATAGCAAATGGTGATTGTCATTTAGATTCTACACAGCAACCTCCTCCTCCAAGCTATAAGGATGCTGTTACTACAGGTAGGTGGGTGCAAATTGTTGCACCAAGCCACACCACTTACTGTCCTGAAACTCGCCACCTATTATATCAATCCCACCGCTCACGGTCTCTCAACTACTTTCTGGATAGCCGACAAAGGTGCTATAGCTACTCAGTTATGTGAAACAATTAGAGATTAGTTATTTTTTTTATATCATTAAATGAAAGACTAATGGAAAATTCAATTTAAATCATTACTTTAGGATTAATATTTGACTTGCTAACAAAAATTGTGGTTATTGAATTATAATATTTTTGTGCTCTTTGATTTTTTAAATGAATGTTGACTTTCTAGACTTTAACTTTTCTATATTATTATTCTCACTTATTCTCACTGTTTATTTTATCTGGTCATGCATTCTTTTTCCAAATGTTTACTTTATAATCTAAGTGTGTGTGCTGCATGAAAGCTGTAAAGTATTATTTTTAAAGAATCATCTATAATCATGGAAATAATGTTTATGAATGTTAGAATGGATATTTTGTAATACATATGTAGATAAAGTACATATAAGTATGAGTTGCAGAATGTTTTGAATGTGCTGATTTGTTAGTACTGTTTTTACTGAAGAAATGCGAAATGAAAATTTTCTTTTTGTCTTTCCTAAGAGTGTCTTTTCTTTAGAGAAACTCAATTGCATTGTATAACTACAATTTCTTGACATACTTTTGCATGAAAGCCCTGCATAACATAATCTATACTAATGTAAATGTTTTGCAAAGTTTAAATAGTACCTATTGCGCTTTTTGCTTGTGTATACATGTTGCTATGTTCTCTGTGTGTAAAAATCATGATCTATGTTAAGATTAAGTGATATGAGTGGTGATTTTTTTTTCATGAAATTTGATTTCATTGGTGTAAAGCAGGGTTTTGCATGTTAAATCTGTACTATTGATTTCCTTTGTCTATTACATAATTTTATTTGTGAAACACTGCTTATAGCATTTATAATAATGATAAGCTTTTAAGTCTTGTCACTGGTTTTGCTTATTTTTTAATATTATTAACTGGAACTGTCACAAAAATAAATTCATGTCATGTTTATAGAACTGAAACTGCTTTATGTTCCTTAAAACTTAAATTGTATTGTTACTTTTTGGTAACATGATGTAATTATTTTTCTGAATCATAGAGCAGTTATTGATTCATATCAATGGTATTTATATTTGTAAACAGTATCTGTAGTACTTGTATGTCACATTGTTGCAAATATGTATATGTGCAAAGTGATTGAACTTTGTGTATGAAACTAGTCAGTGCTTGTGTAGCCAGCTTGTATGTTGAAGAGAATAAAACGTATCGCTTACCTCGATAAAGTGCAAAGAATCAAATCCACTAAAATTTAATTGTATGCTTAAACATAATCATTCATGAAGACTGATAAATATAATGATTTTGGTAGTTTTACCATTAAATCTGCCTGTTTGTGATAATGGCATTTATGGAACATATATAATAATATCATGAATATATTCTTGTGAAAAATTTAAGTTATCATGAATTGTGTACCTTGAGAAATTTAACCTGTCATGAATTGAATTTTGTACTTATTGCACAAATATTACATGACTTTCAGACATTTCTGTGTACTTTGTGAGTTTAAAACTAGGTATTGTTATACCTTTGTTTTGATTTTCTCATTGACATTTTTGGCCAATAAAAGCCTTATTGTTTTTAAATGTTGCTTTTGCTTTTGTTTCCTAATTTTCCTTTCTGCTCTTAATAATTTATTCAATCTTGAATTGAATTAAATAAAGGTAATGGTTCTGCATGCTGTTTGTGATGGTCTTGAGCATGACTGCAACTGGATTGCTAGTTTTACAGATATTTAATGTTCATGATGTGTATGCTATTCTGTTTGAAATTTATATCATTGCTTTTTATCAATTTGATAATTTTTCTCCTACGAACCTCAAAAAAAATGTATATTTTAATACAGAGGTATTCTCAATACATACTTATCTGGTGAAACAATTAAAAATAGATATTCATTTGTTTTTTGTGCCACTTTCCAAGTTCATGTGTTTTTTGTGCCTGACATCTGTTTCAGATGATCCCATGGAGACAGTGCCTTTGACCTTGTCAAAAGCAAATGACGATGAACCAAAAGAAGAAGTAGAGGTAGCTGAAACACACCTAAATGGAGACATTGAGGCAGATGAAGAAGCTGAAATGTCTCTCCTTAGTGAGATTACAAAGGCAATGGTACTTCCCACTGGCTCAATTGCGTAGCCATGCATGACTTTATAAGAGTCTGAGCCAGGGTAAGAAGGAAAGAAAGGACTAATATATCCCTTTCCTTCGAATAACTTTATTTTGTATTTCAGTTTTCGATTATTTTTATATAAGAACTGTGCCTCCATGAATCTCCTGTTGTTACACCTTGCGTTATTTTGTAATTTTTCCAAAGTACTTGCCATTTGGCATCATGAATGGTTTGCATAAGAATGTGGTTGTGATAAGCTTTTCTGAAACTTTAACTTTCTCTCACATCTTATTGTAAGATGTAATATTGTGACTTACTTGCAACATTGATAAGAATGTTATCAATCATTATGGACAGAATGTGTATAATATTGTATTTTCATTTTATCAGTATAAAAAAAATTTATTTCAATTTATTTGTTGTGATGTACACATGAGTTACATTTTTCATAAAAAATAACATTTGTGTACCTTTACTTGACTTTTGCATCTGGATAAACTTAAGAGATATAAATACTCAAGTAAAAATGTGTACAAGGTGTGTAAATAATGGACATGTTTTCCCTGCATAAATGAATTGTTTTCTCATTATTTATAGTGACACAATTTTGAAGATTTGATTGATATTTTTTACATTTGTGTGATTACATTCATTCTGTTTTTGGTTGATTGGAATTATTATGGATGAATGATTGTGGGGGGACTCGTTTGGACTCGAGGATACGTTTCTGTGCATGCAAACATAAATGGAATCACTAATTCATTGAATATATTCGTTGGTCAATTCAAATATAATATTTTATTGTAATGTACATATTAGCTTTTAACAATGCCTGTGGAATGCAGTAAATGGGCTGTGTTTTTATTGTTATTAGAATGCAATATATTGGGACTTACATCAATCCATTGAGCAGGTTCTCAAATTGGATTGTAAATGCATGAATATTTTTGTAAATCTATTTTTAATAAAAGTCAGATAAGTCATCTTAATTTCTGCAGAGAGTGGAAAATTGTTTGCATGACCTGGTTAATTTCAGTTGTTCTTATCTGATTTTTCATTTATCTTCTTTAGATTCAGTCAAAAATTTGATCTGTATACATGTATGAGAGATGAAGTTGAAGATGAAATGTTTGGATTTTTCGTATTCCACTGGTGTTCAACTCATGTTATATTGTTGATTAGTAGATAAAAATACCTAATTAAAAGATCTCTCTTATGTATCATCTAAGAAAATGCCGCCAAGTGTCATTAGTAATGGTACACTTAAATTCATATTACGTTAAGGATTTAAATTTAAAATAAAGAAAATGGAGGGTTCTGGGATAAAATTGTTTCTTTAGAATTTAAAATATTCACTAAGAAGTGAAGTAAGCAAAAAAGTGAACATTTTTCCTAGCAAATTAAGTTATAATTTTGGAAAAGAACCAATCAAAAACCTAATTGACAATACTTCATTTTGTGAATGTTTGACAAACTTCTTTGCAACAACCTTTTATAATTACGACTGGTGAAATGTTCATGTAATATTAAAACAGAGTGTGTTATTATAGAAAATATAATTACCCAGATTCCTTCATCCTTCAACAAATTTCATGCAGACAAGTTTTACACTTACAAATCACCTGTTTTTGATTGGTAAATTAAAAAAATTCAAAACCAGTCTTTCAGGAAACAGCTTAGTGCAATAACATGCTTGAACATTTGTAATTATCTATTGCAAAATTCATTTTAAAGTAAGATAACATATTAGTCTAGAAAATGTTGAACATTTTTCTTATACTTCATTTTTTGGAATTTATTTTTTCTTTTTTAATGCACATTTTAAACACTACGTTCCTTTGGGGGAATTTGTAACATAATTTACTGATAGTAGATGTATATTTTCCTTGAATCATGATTTGAACAGTTTGATGATTACTACTGGATTTGCAGTTTTTTATTAATGTGAAATATTAAGAAAAATGGAAATGTGAAAATTGACCAATTGGACCCTTTATTTCGATAAACCAAATTTGAGCCTTGCTGCTAAAATAGAGTCAAAGAACTACACAATTAAAAAAAGAACAAACAAACCAAACAAAAAACACAAAAAACCCTCTCAAAATATGATTTTTAACGCATTAATGCCTGACATAATTTTGTGTGCATAGAACTCGCCCATTGTTATCATGTCTGTGCAAGCAGATGTTGTTGGAATCAACCTCAGGTATAGCAGAAAAGCCTGACAAGTCATGAATACACCCTGGCCAGGAATGGACAATGCTTTAACAAACTTGGCTAAATTAACAATTAGCATGCGGGAATTCCAAAACTTGCTTGAATGTTTCATTTAGGATGTCTACATCTTTTGATGAAATAAACTTCACTAATTAGTTTAAAAAAATTGCAAAGAGCATGTGATGTATGAAAAATTGTTTACTGAGCAGAAATGGGTTTATATCATACATTTAAGTATTTGAGAATAGGATCCTTCTTGAGGCTCTAAATCAATAATGTATTCAATTTGCTTTTAAAGTAATGAATAAACATCACTTCATTTTATGTGATAGTTGTTGCAGAGCAACTTATTCATATACAATTTTTGATGAAGGGAGATCATTAAGGAGCAAATGCTCAGCTTCATTCTACTGATTTTTTCTATTTTATTAGAATTGTATTTTAAAATATGTGTTCATAATTCTTATTTTCATATCATTCCTTGCAGTTATTTCATTTTAAATGTGAGTTGAGTTATTGTAACTAAATTACACTAAACTGTGTGTGAAAACTCAATTTATGTTCCAAAGATATGCCACACAAAAGTTTTACAGGGAAACCAGGAATTAAAAAAAAAATTATTAATTTTTTATACTTATTTACTTCTTATGGAAAAGTGATGTGCATTTAAATTTCTTGGTTCTTTAAAGGTTTTTCCTTCTTGAAATAAAATTGAAGTAAATTACTTAAAGGTCAAAAATATCCTGTTTATGTTGTGAATTTTAAAAGGTAATGTTGACTGAAGACAAATAAATAATAATTTTATTTTAGTTTGTTATTTCTTTATGACATTCCATTTCATCAAAGTTTGTATTAATAGTAATAAACTAGAAAAGTCAGTTGGTTTGAGGAGAGAAAAAAACATTTTTAATATAAAAAAACATAGCAACGGAAATATTGAAATGGACTGATAAAGGAGGCCTTATAGTAGATTTTGTGGTGACACTTCAATGCAATATTGTTGAATGTTCATCGTATCTGCCATGATAAAGATAAACTGCCTTGTGAATGTGTGATAAACATTGGATACTATTGGGTAGATTACATAATATATGCAAGCCATTTGTGAAGCCAATAATAATGAATAATGAGATAATTTGATATTTTTTAAAGACAGTGTTTGCAGTTATGAAATGCATTGCATATCAAGTGTTTACTTGCGTTTGTTAGCGAAATATAATGGAGTATTTGGCTGTTCTAGTGTTTGTCCTTAGAAATGTATTTATAATGACAAAAGATATTTAATGAAGAACATAATTGCAATATGATAGTGGTTCCCAAAGTGAAACATTCCAACCCTTGGGAATGTGAAATGACATGTCTTGGATCATAATGTGATTTTGTTTTCTCTCAGAAAAGAAATGAACATCAGTATCATCAATATTTATTAAATTGGACGTGTTGATTCACTTAATTAATATAAAGATATCTTGGTCATTTTTTTGTAAGCACATTACATCAACACAAACAAAAGTAAAAATAATGAAAATATTTTAAAAAACTTTTAATGACTATTTTTTCATTTGCATGAACAACACTTGAAAGATCGTTAGATTCGAATGTTATACTTGAAAACAGAGGAGTATATGATACGTATGCAAAAAATGTAGTGTTTACTAATTTTCTATTGTAACAAAAGTCAAACAATATGTATAGCGATAACATTATAAATAGTAACTATAAGTCAACAAGTAATAATACATTTTATACTCAGCATAAACTAAAAATTCCTTATGTCAGCTGGATACTATTCCTGCACCCCTCCCCACTCTCCCAAGAAAAAATCTGGGAGGGCCTCTATAAAATCATTTACTTTTTTTGTCCCTGAAAATCATCAAGAAAATATATGTCGTATATGTCGAGAAAAGTTATTAATATGAGAATTTTTAACAAAAATCCTGTTATACTCTTTTGTGAGGGAAGTGTATGAGTGACACTCCCATAATCAACAGAAACATGTATTGTTATTGAAATGACAAATAATGTTGTTTCTAATGCCCATGGTCTGAATACATATCTATTGCCCACTTCGAACAAGAATAGTGTTGGGCATTTTATAAAGTAGTCTTAGTAGTGTTATATGTTTTTGACTTTTAACAAGGAGTTTTGAATCAGTCCGGAACTTGATTTCTTATGTCAATGTGTTGTGTATGATGTCAATTTTGTGTTGGATATGCTTAGGCGAACTCCTCAAAAACTGTGTAATTGTGTATTATCTTGAAAGTTAATTAAGTATTCAAAGCTACATTAGTCTAAATTAAATATAAATATTAAAAGGTTTCACATTAAATCCAAGTGAAATAAAAGTGTTTATGAAAGTATTTTCTTATTACTTATTAATTGAAATTACTCTAATCTGATATAGTTTTTAACGTGGTTACAAGAAATAGAATTTACTTAAATTCTCTCAAGGGTTACTGGAGGGGGAAAAATTGGGAATCATTTATCATAATGTTTATCATGTTGATGCTTTTGACAGTTTTTTCTGTCTTGTAGGTGTCCTCAATTGTTAAAGATAAATATTATATTTGTAGGGATATTGGGATTTATATGATTATTATTTATTAATGCCTATTCTTTGTAATGTCCTTCAGTATATGTGAAGTGCAACAAGTTTTTTTATTGAGTAAACAGCTTTGGTATTGGTGAAGTACGTGGTATAGAATTTATTTCCTCATACAAAAATGTTTTACATTCTAGAACATTGCCTTGTGCAAAGTGGTAATTTTTTTGATTGTAGCACTATCTCACTTATAAAACGCATGGAAAATCATATCTGGCTGAAACATCTTGTCAATTGTGAATCCATCGAAATTAATTGTTGAAAACTTGGAATAAATGTAAGCAGACACAATAGAAAAATTATTGAAGATTTTGAATTGGTTCAGTGTTAATATAAACAAATAAGACCATAATGTAACTTTCTAGAATTTAATAAGATAATTTATTTTGTAATTCAATGTTTGATAATTGATCTACCTTTCAGGATTCAATGGTTCTTTCTGATAGCATTTAGAACTGGCATGTCTATTTTTAGGATTAAAAAATTCTTAATCATGTCATATATACTTATTAATTTCTTTAATAACCTGAGTTTATAATCAATTCTTTGCCTCAGAAAATAATTTGTCACTAATTTACTTGAATCAATGTAAGTTCAAATTAAGGTGTGCCATCAAATTTAAAAGTAATAGAATTAGTAAAGGCCTACATGAAATTCTTTTAGAATTGAGGTTTGGATCAGTATATTATTCAGTATAGAGGATGTAAAAAATAGGCATTTTTGTGGATATGTGATGTTTCTGAGATATGTTTTACTTGTTCCAAGTTGTCAGAGTTAGGCTCTACCGTGCAGTACTGATATACTAATTTCTCCCAGATATATTCTCCAGTTTAGGTTGTTTACTGCATATTATCTAGACAGTCACATCAGCTATGGAAACAAAACTGGTACCTATATTTTAAAAAATAATTTCAGTAAATAATTTACTAAGGTAAAGGTATAATGTAATGAATGTGTTAAGTAATGTGCTGTCAATTTCATTTTGGTTCTATTTGTTACTACTAAATGCCTTTAAGTGTAGTACCTCACTTGATTTGTCTTGTAAGAAATGATTGATTAAATTTTATTTAATTTTCATGTAATTTGAAATTTAGTCTTCATAATATTTCACAAAATAATCAAAAACTTCACAAAAATCCATAATTTTGGGAAACTTAAATTCTGATCTTGATTTTCCTTCGGTCTTATTCTCAAAACATGGTAACTATTTTTTCAATATTTTTTTCTGAATTTCCTAATTTTTTCACAAATATTTTGTGTGCAAAATGTATCATTTTAATATTTTTCTAAGTTCTTTGTTTGCCATTTTGTGATTATGATTGATGTTGTTTTCAATCTTTGTACTGTTTTGTAAAAGAACAGGCAGAGTGTAAAGGCAAGGCACAAGTAACACCTGTTAATTTTTAATGATATAATAGCTCTGAATAATAGTATATCATATAAAAAACAAAATTATTGGAAAGGAGAAGTGATTGAAAATTATCTTCTTTTGGACAAAAAAATTAGTTTACAAAATACTGATTTTACACACAGTACATACAACCTACATCAGTGTGACAAATGCATAGTTGAAGAGACTATTTTCTCTTTTCTTCTGGATCTCTGAAAACTAATTATTGTTGTTGTTTTTATTTTTTTAGCAAATACATCTAACATATTTACTTTGATTAGTTTACTAGAACAATTCTGAGTTCTTTTTAATAAAATGATCAATTTGTAGTTTTGGTAGTTTATGAATTGATGGGGGCCAACTCATAACAGTAATGTTGGAGTTTTAATTTCTTTTTTTTTTGTTTGTTTGTTATATCTTTCAAATTTATTCAGTTTTATCAACTTAAGTCACATTGTTTTAACTACTTCAGATTTTAATGTTTATTTTATGAAAATTATAACTTATTCTCTGAACTAATTATTGTATTGTAATATTACAAACATTAATATTTTTTAATTCAGTCATGTTATAATTTTCAAGTAATACATTATTTTATTCTTTTTATTGTGTGTTTTGTACGGAATTGATTGTTTTTATAGCAAATTGTGCTCTGTGCAGTGGTCTAGTATTGTGCAATTAAATTAATTACCAATTTTGTATTGTTTTATAGTACTCTCATGACAATTGGTGCTGAAGTGGATGCTTTCTTATAAAATTGTAATACTCTTAAAGATATAGGTTTATAAATATGTCTATGAGGTATGGCCAAATCTTTTGAATAGTTATGTAATCACTTGATGAAGAGTAATAATTGTACTATTGATATCTAAATAATAGTATGAAATATTATGATTTTCAGACATTTCTGATAAATGTGATTAAAGATCTCAACAATTTGAAGTTGATACTTCACCAAAGAATACATTTGAAAGTAATCAAATTTATTTTTAGATATTTTAAGAATGCCTGTACTATGAAATTAAATGAACATGAACATATTATATTTTAAAATTGTATTAATATTTGTTAACATTATAGAGTTAGAGAATTCAGCTCTTCTAATTTTGTAGTTCATTATATTGTACTCTAAAAGATATTCTCTTTTTTCACATATATATTTAAGTCTTAAGGGACAAATGTCATAAATTTGAGGTTTTATGAGAAAATTAATTTACATAATAATAATAATAATAATAATAATAATAATAATAACAATAATAATAATAATAATAAATCCACCTGTGCAAAAATAATAATAATAATAATAATAATAATAATAATAATAATAATAATAATAATAATAATAATAATAATAATAATAATAATAATTTACTTTCGAAGTTGAATTATGTCATACCTCATTGTACATTGTGTTTGAACTGGAAATTTTTATTGTTAGTATATTCTATCCTCTTAAATTGTGATAATTCAGGGGATCTATTTATTTTAGCTGCCTTTAATGATTGGCTGTGTGATAATTGTGTTTGAATTTGATGTAAGGTGTACTTTAAATTTTAAATAACATATTATCCCTATTTTGAATAATAATTGTTATTAAATGTTAATTTTACCTTGGAAGTTTCTTTGTTTTATGTTATTTTAACAAAAGCCTTCACCTTATTCACCTGTGTTGAATAAAATTATAATTTCTATTAACATATTCATATTCTTTACAACTATTCACCTAATAAACTAGTTGTGCAACAGCATATACTTGCTCGCGATATTGTTAATGGTTGTGTAAAATTACAATATGAAAACTAGTGGGGCTACAATAGGACGCACTTTTTTGCGTAGTATTGCAATATTGCATTTTCTGCGTCACTAACACCTCAGCTATTACTTGAAAAGGTCAAATTCAAACAAAGCGCCTGTGATGCATACCTGCATTCATTTCGATAGGAGCAGCAATCATTTCTTACTTTGACAAATTAAACAAAAAGGAATACATTTGACTGATACAGTATTCGCAGCAAATCAGGGTTGCCAGATATGTTGCGAGCTCTTTCGCCACCACTACTACAGAATTTCCCCAAATAACCTTTCCAATAAAACAAAATTCCTCAAATTTAAAACGAAAAATATTCTCCAAATTATGGATCAACAACATGAGCTGTACCTGATGATTCCATTGGCTATCCCTTTAAATTCAAATAATTTAAATTAACCAATCATCGTCCTCTAAGCTGCTCGAAGTACATCGCCTACGTGCCCGTACATCGTCTTCGTTTTTTCTCTATGCCTGTTGTTTCTTTCTCTCTTGATACATGAAAATGAGAGAGACTTACGTCTAATGTTTCTTTTTTATTCTTAATAAGAGAATAATATTTCTTTCTCGACTCTATATGAAAAAAATTTCCCCAAAAAGTCCCGAAGTATTCCCCCGTTCATTTGTGTTCACCATTGTTTCCCCACAATGAAAAAATCATTTTGGGGACAAAATTTCCTAATCTGGCAACCCTGCCGCAAATTAGCGAGCAACTCTCTGTTTCCAGCGCAGCGTTGAAGAAAATGTGCATTCGCTTGATGGGTGACCAGTGAACCTAGAATCCTTAAAAACCGAAAAAAAACGGGAATTTCAAAAAGCCTGGAAGAACCGGGAGTTTGATTTGAAAACCGGGATTTTTCGTGTTTTTCAGTTTTTCCCAACATTTAGCACAAATTCACATACGGCATCGCATTCAGTAAAGTGCAGAATTCAACTCAGTACATGATAACGGCGAGTGTTAAAATCTAAGTATATACGAGAAATGTCACATGTTTGCTTGAGGATCGCGAAGTTCTTGACTCACGCATAACACTACTTCAAACACTGCCCCTTCTTTAAGTGCATTATTGGTGGAGTATCTAGCACCTCTATGGTTGGCTAGGGGTTGCACGTGCATGGACGAGATATTTGCGGAACAAATGGGAACTCAATTACTGAACCAATCAATGGGAACTATCACTGAGTTTCGATTAGTGTCGCGCCTCTTTTTTGATGATATGGGTGGTACCACATTGCCATTTTTCCGATCGAAACGACCATGTTAACATCTACCTGGAGATCGAGCGACAGAGTCCGAATTGACAGAGAGCACGAAGAAAATGAACATGCGGAGATCTGACGGGGTTGCATACCAGGAAATTCGAGTACACACTATTCTTAGACCCCGATTTGGGAGGTAGTGACACTAACATTGAGAGACATTGGTTCACTGTGTCTTTGTGACATTGTCACAAAGTCATGTCACACACTCATCAGTCTGTGATGACTTGTCACTTTTACTAAGTCATGATTACAATTAACAAGTAAAAAACTCCTTAAACCAGGCATGTGAAGGTCGCGGGCAAGGTAACAAGCTTACCAGAGCTCGCGTACATTGTTTCCCCAGAAATTAGCGCGAGATAAAAGAAAGTGTACGGAAAAGGGAGTAGCAGTACGTCACTGAATAACAGGTAGATGACAATCTTTACGAGAAGTCTGTCAACTGACAGTCATTGCCCCAAATTGATCTACATTAATTCCAATTTTCTCTTTAAGGCGAAGAAGTATCCATTAAAATGAAATAATACATCAGTCAGATTTCAAATTCTCAATTGAGAATAAAATTTTTAAAACAATGAATCAACAGTATCGTTATTTTTTAATTATGTTTGCTTAAGAGTGATATAAAAGCATGAACTACGTCCAGGTTAGAAGGTCTTGTCTGTTAAAAGGGTTGTTCGTCTGTAAGCGATAATAGTTGACCTAAGAAACTTGTAAATGTATAGCACATTATTGCTAAATACACTAAATAACTGAATGATTTGATAACACAACACAAAACGAAAATATGGAAAGAATTCGTCATTTAAATATATTTTTGTCACCTAGCAAAGATGTTTATATAAGGGAGAATTTAGTAAGAAAATAAACATGAAATAGTAATAAGTAGTGAAGAGTATAAACATAACACAATTCTCGGTTATTTGATAGGACAAATCTGGCCAACATATTTTCGTAAAAAGCTACTATTGAGTTCCTCGCGCCGCCCCAGTTTGTGTATGTACACCCCTTTCTGGATTTTAAGGCTTTTTTTATTTATTTACTTTTATTTGACATAGATGGTGAATACATAGCTCAGTTGAAATAACTCTACATATGTTTGATATACTAACTTAAATTTAAACTTAAAACTAATACAAGGGTTGAGGTTACCCATGGGGCTCCTCTAGTTGGGATCTAAATCAGAGAATTTTTTGAGAAAAATGTGGAATGGAAACTTATTTTGTATTCGGGTTCTATGTGATGGTTTTTGCCGAGTCTGTGAACTGATAATGAAGGGATTTGGGATATGTTTGAGAAGAAGTTGGTGGCTAGATATGTGATGTGATGGTCTATAGTCTCTAGGTCGAATTCATTATGTAACTGTTTGTTGGTGACATACCAGGGAGCGTTTGAGATAATTCTGAGGAATTTGTTTTGTATTATTTGTAATTTCCTTTGGTTGGTTTTTGCTGCATTTAACCAGATTGGGCAGGCGTATAGTAGCAAGGATCTTATTATTGTTTTGAATATTAATAAGGCTCAATTATATGATAATGGGCTGGATCTGTGTATTAATGGCTTTAGTTGTATTAATTTGATTTTGGCTTGAGTGATTTTGGCATCTATATGCTGCTTCCAATTGAGTTTTGTGTCCATGTTCAGTCCTAAGTATTTGATTGGTGTATTAAGAGGGAGCCAGTTGATGAGTGTATTGTTTAGCATGAGTGATCGCGGGTGTGAGTGTGGACGGAGTGTGAAGATCTTGGCGGCCGTTTTGGTTGGGTTGAGTTGGATTTTATATTTTGAAGCCCAGCTGTCTATTAGGTTAAGGTACAATTGAACTTTGTTGCTGCAATCAGTAAGTGAAAGACCGGAGTTATAGAAGGCTGTATCATCAGCGAATTGTGCAATGTGGATGTCGTTGAGTTTGGGAATGTCTGCAACATATGAATTAAATAAAGTAGGAGATAGAGGTGATCCTTGTAGTAGTCCTGCTAAAATTGGTCTTGGGTTGGAATGGTGGTTGTTTACATTTACGGAAAAGGTCCTGTTACTGATGAAACTTTGAATGATGGACTGGATATAATGCGGAGTGCCTATTTTTTTTATTTTCTACATGAGACCTTCATACCATGTCCGATCAAACGCCTGTGTTATGTCGATGAAAACTGCTACTGTGTGATACTTTTTTGAAATGATGAATAAAGACGTTCGGTAATGCGGAGGAGTTGGTGTAGTGTAGAAAGTTTTTCAGTGAATCCGAATTGTTCCTTTGATACGGCTTTAGTTACTTGAAAGTGTTCTTTTAGTCTGTTGAGAATTATTTTTTCAAAAATTTTGGATAACGTGGGAAGTAAACTTATAGGTCTGTAGCTACTTGTATCGGCGTGATTTTTGTTCGGTTTGGCAATGGGGATAACTATGGCATGCTTCCAAGATTGTGGAAAATAACCTATTCTAAAACAGGAATTGTAAATGTTAGTTATAAATGCTAATGCAGGGGGAGGTAGGTTTTTCACTATTGTATTGTTTATGTTGTTGTGGCCGGGTGCTTTCCTGGAAGGTAATTTTTTAATTATTTTGTTAATTTCGGCTGGATTGGTGAGATGTATGTTGTGATGTGGACCGTAGTATGTCTCTTTGTTGCTTTTGTGTATTGTTTGATGTTCAGGGTGTGGTTTTGAGATGTTTGTTATAAACGTTGATGAAAAGTAGGATGCCAGCTCTTCGGATTTTTCAACGGATGTATATGCTTTTCCTGTCGAAGTTTTAATTGGTGGTATCATGCTTTTCTTTTTCAGTATGCTGCTGGTGAATTGCCATAAAGAGTTGTTGTTAGCATGGAGTGAAGATAATAATGCTTGGTATTGTTGGTTGTTGTGGTTAGTTATTAAGTTTTTAACTATTTTTGTGATTAAATTTAGTTCCTGATTTTAAATTCGGTGTTCTTAACTGATTCCATAGTCTCTTTGTTTTATTTTTTATTGAGATTGCATTCAAAATATCAGATGGTAATTTTTTATGTTTATTACTATGGTTATTAGGCGAGATATTTAGTTGTGTTACTTGGATGGCAGAGTGGATTAGCGAATTGGTGTGTGATACAGCCTGATTGATTTCGGCGGGACTAATTAATCTTTTAAATTGTGGGATTTTATTTCTTAGTATTTCTTGGAATATTCGCTAGTTGATTTTTAGGGTGTTTGATTTAGGTACGGTTGCATGTTGTGGAGTTAACTTTTGTGCTGAGATCAGTACGGGGATGTGATCAGAATCTAGCTCGGACACTGTGGTGGTGTGAAATTTTATGTCTGTGTTTGTTATACCTATACCCAATATATCTGGTTTACGTGTTTGATCATGTGGGTAGTAGGTTGGGTCTATTGTTGTGATAATTTTTAAGTTATTGTTTGTTATGGTTCGAGCAAGGATCTTGCCATCATTATTGTTAGTGTGGTAGCCCCAGCTTATATGCTTGGCATTAAGATCCCCGAGTAATAATGTTTTTTCAAATTAAATAGGCTAATTAAATTTGCGTCTTTGATTTTTGCCGAGGGAGATTTGTAAGCTGCTATTATTGTAATTGTTTGGCTATTTAGTGTTGTGCGTATTGCTACAGTTTCTATACCTGGTGTTTGTGGAATGTCAACTTGGTAATGAATGATGTGGGATGATATTGCGATAAATACGCCGCCTCCTTTTGTTTCGTTTCTATCATTTCTGTAGATGATATAATTGGGGATGTAGAGTTTGTTTTTATTACACATATGTGATTCGGTAACACATGCTATCCCAATCTGGTAATAATGCAAGAAATGGATAAATTCGTTTTTTTTTATTTTGAATGCTGTTTGCATTCCAATTCATGAAGATTAAGCTCTTATTAATTTGACCTGGCATGACTATTATTTAAATATTCTGTGACTGAATTTTGAATGGTTGAGATTAATGATGGTATTAGCGAGTTGATGAAATTTATTATACAGGAGGTGATGGAATTTATGATTGTGTTGATTATATTGTTGCTGTAATTATTGTTTAAGTGAGAAGATGATTGGATGCAATTGCGTGGTTGATTTGGTAAATTTGAAGGGTTTGGTTTGAGATTGTTTTTATGTGTAAACTTCGGGATGGGTTGAGTTGGTGGTAAACCTGAAAAGGAAGTGTGAGATAAATTTTGACGGTGAGGATTTGGATTGTTGGTGCAATTCATTACTATTGTTTTTGAACTGGTCACTATTTTTTTGTCCAATGATTTTTTTATAGTATGAGCACGATTCATTTCTGATATCACCCTTATGATTACCATTGCAGATATAGCACAAACCGGTATATCACTTTTTTGCGGACACATCACTGAATAATGATTTCCGGAACAAAATGCACAGTTAATGACATGGTTGCAGTTGTTTTTCGTGTGTTCATAGTCTAGGCATCGTTGGCATTGGACGGGTCCTTTGAGTTTCCTGCGTCTTGCGGTAGTCACACGATGATTACATATTTGGGTGATTTCGAGAATTGTTTCAATAGGTTCATTGCCACTAAACTCGGCCGCAACTACCGGAATTGGGATGTTGTCTTTTTGTAGTCTCGTTATTTTAATAATTGATGGATGACGTAGTTTGAGTTCTGTTAAAATGTCCGTTTCTGTTATGGATTGATGCAGATTTTTTAACACAACTGAAAATTTTTTATTTGAGGGGTCCTTGTAAGAATGGAAACTTCTGTTTGTCTCTATGAGGTATTTAATAAGATTACGGAAATCTGTTATGGAGTTTGCACTGATTTTTGTGTTATTGTTTTTGAAGTCTGCTACAAAGTTACTGGTCACTTTATTTTTAAGTTCCTTGATGAAACTGTATGAGTTGAAGATATTTGATACGAAAATTGGGGAGATTTTAGCTGGTAAATCTGTTTGTTCGGAGGCATTTTCACTGAGGTATTGAAAACGGCTGGTTTCTGGAGAAGTTACACCATCGCGTAACACACCAAATCTGTTGCCAATTTTACAGTTATATTGACTGGGATCAACCGATTCATTAGAATTGTTTTTTTCGGGAATTTTCTTTTTATATTCATGCGGATCTACAAAATCACTGTCTGACCTTTTTCGTGTAGGGTTTCCTGACGACGATCATGGCGGTGACTGTTCGCTGTGCAACGAACCTGATGCGAAGCACGCTGCCATGTTGTCTTCGGCGGAGGTCGGGTTCTGTGTTTCCTGACCACTTGTTTCCATCGATTCACTGGTTGTTATATCTTGCGGAACCTGATGCATTGCACTGCTGGTAAAATAACTGTTGTTGTCTACATTGTGTAGGGTTAATAGAGCCCGTGGATGGATCAGTTTCATTTTGCATTAACTTTGCAAATAATGAAGAAAAACTACCGCTTTTTTGAGTGAAAAGCTGGCAGTTCTTAATAACGGCAAACCGAGTTGCGTATTTCACGCCACTTATCCTTATCTCTAGCACGACACTTTCACTAGCTGCGGCTGCTTATCGCGCGGAGCGTTTTGAGGAGTTGCCCCGGCGAGAGCTGAGCACGGAGTGGGTTTTAAGGGGTAACGAGTACGGAGTCAGAGGAAATTGACCGTGCTCGAATGAGCGCCGGGCACCCCAGGCGGGCAAGTAGCTCGTGCTGGCGCGGTTTGACGTGCCTGATTTAAACGATCATTGTGTGATTGTGATTGATTTAAAAGAACCGTGTTAAGTATGAAAAGGTAATACTTGTTTTGAAAAAAAGACCGGATATCTCGTAAATCAATTTAAATTGATGTGAATACTGTTATGATCCTAAATACTATTATTGGACATATTTTTAAAATTGTTTTATTGAAAAGTCGATTATGTGATTTTTAAAATTCCATAAATAAAGAAATCAGGCCATCCTGTAATATCAGTTCTTAAAAAACCCGACCATCCTGTAATATCAATCAAGACGCTTATTTCCATCTATATTGTGACATACCAATATGTGAGACATAATATGGTACAATATTTATTATAAACAACGTAAATTATAGGGATAAATATAGGTGCATATACCAGCATAGCAACGGTAAGCGAGCCGTCGTCAAGGTCAACAATCTTCATGCAGTGACAATCGCGGAGACAGCTAATTCATTTTGTAAGGAATTCAGGGATTGGCCGAAAAAGCGGTGACAGCCGTGAAGACGGCTAGTTCATTTTGTAAGAAATTTAGGAATTGGTTAGGCACGGAAGTACATCAAGTCTTGTCTGTAAATAAACAATCAAAAAGATGGACCGAGTTTTGCAGGGTTGAAAAAATATGATAGGCATTCATTCTGACTGATGCCGTGGTGTTGAACGGATCGTGCACAATTAATGTTAGGAGTTTTTTGGGACTTGTAAGCATCTACTGGGGAGTAGATATTGGTAGAACTTTGAATTTGAATGCTATGTGTGGACAGTAAAACTTAAAATATTTCAAGTGAACGAGTTAGAAGGACATTGAGGGCTTAGGCGAATTTATCAGTAACTGCACTGGAATGCTAACAGCAGATAGTTTGTTGATCGTTGAGTATTCAGCATATGCGTGGGATGAACTTGGCATTCGTAAATTGGCGAATGACTTAGACTTTATTAACTTCGGAAACAGTGATGAACGGCGATTGAAATGTGGTTCTGCAAGAAAAGAAGAGAGAAGATGAGACGACAACCGAAAGTCGTGGTGATAACATCGTCCGCTCTGCTCGCGTGTGCGTTGTTGCGTCCTTATTTCTTCTGGTGACAATAATTTACTATCAAGTGTCATGTTGGGTGATATCTCATAAAACTGTGTCTTAGTGTGCCTGCTGCCTTTGCGGGCGGCACAATCTGACACCATGACCACTGTAAACAACACCACCAACTTAACCTCAACTGCTGATAAGGCACAAACCAAATCTTACGCTGGAGCTGCTACTACTGATGTGTTCCCGACTAAGGATCAAGCTATTATCATTGAGGCGCATGAAGGGTTAACACTCAAGGACTATGTGAGTAAACTAATTACCATTATACAAGGAAGTGATATTCGTTTTGTGTCTCGTATCGCCAACAACAGGATATGTGTATTCTTAAGCTCAAAGAAACATGCTGATTATATTACAGATAAATATAAGTCTCTCACTATTAATAATATTGAACTAAGTGTCAGACCCTTACTTAGCAAACACATCAGGGTTATAATATCCAATGTGTGCCCTGTGATCCCACATGAAGACATAAAAAAAGCTCTCAACCAACTTAATGTGCAAACTTCATCTAATATAACTTTTATAAGAGCTGGTATGACAGATCCTAATTTATCTCATATTTTGAGTTTTAGAAGGCAGGTGTTCATTCACCCTGATGAAATTCATAAATTACCCCCATCTATGTTAATCCAATATCAAGACACATCTTATAGATTATATTTTTCTACTGATAACATGACTTGCTTTAAATGTCATTCTGAAGGCCATATTGCTAGTCAATGTCCAAGCAAAGAGGACATTTCTAGCCCAATAGTAAATAATGGTTCAGAAGGTAATGATAGCACCTCAAAAGATAATTGTTCCCTAGATCAGTCATTAGTACAAACTTCTAATTCACCTAATATGGATTGTGATAGCTTCCCTCCTCTGAACAAGAAAAGCTGCACATCAGATTCATCACCTTGTGCTAAGCCTCCCTTGAACAAAGATACAAACTGTACAGATCAAATTCAAAAGTCACCCATGCTCCTCTCCTCAACTGACCCCATGAGTATCCCTCCTCATAAAAGAAGCTTACCAACTGAATCCTCTTCCTTATCTGAAACAACTCACACTAATACTGATAATAAAAATCAAGAAAACAACTTGAAACAACCAAAAAAGAAAAAGAAGAACATAAACATACTAGAATCAGACCAACAAGGCAACAATCCTGGAAAAAATATGGAAGACATGCTTAGTCCAACAAAAGCTCTCATTGACAACAATCCAAGTTCTTTTCCCTTAACATACAAACAATTTCAATTATTATTAGAAAATGCCTTGGGCGCAGTTGATCCCATTGCTATAGTTAAAGATTATTCTAATGACATTCCAGCAATAATTAATATGCTTAAGGAAACTTACAAAGTATTAACGGATAGAAGCCTGAAAGGTAGATTTACTAGACTTATGAAGAAGCTGCTGAAACAGTTACCTGATTCAGACTTGTCTGAGAGTGAATCTAGTATGGACAGCACATAATAATCTTTGTATAAAATCTATGACAGACAGTAATCACTCATATCTTTACCAATAAATTGAAACTAAAATCATGAAAATTGTTCAATGGAACCTTAATGGATATCACTGCCGCCTAGAAAATCTACAATTACTGTGCAACAATATTAATCCAGACATAATATGTCTGCAAGAAACCAATTTTAAATTTAATTACTCAGCTCATCTCAATAATTATCAGTGCTATTATAAAAATAGAACAAACACCGAATATGCATCTGGTGGAGTTGCCATATATGTCAAATCATCCATTCTGGCAGACAATATCCAGATCAGGTCGAACTTGGAGGCTGTTGCTGTGAAAATTACCTCACCTATATGTTTGCATATATGTAACTTATATATTCCCAACAGTCACAATCTCGAATACTCGGAACTTAATGATATCCTTCAACAACTTCCTAAACCGTTACTGATTACAGGTGATTTTAATGGTCATCATGCAGTATGGGGCTCATACAAGATTGACAAAAGGGGAATATTGCTAGAAACTTTTGTGGAAGATTCTGATTTGGTCATTATTAACACGGGTGAGCCCACCCATATCAATCTTAGCAATGGTAAACTTGGTGTAATCGATCTATCCATTGCTTCGACTCCTTTTGCCCAAAAATGCACATGGAATGTACTTGAATACCCATACGACAGCGATCATTTTCCAATTATTATCGACATCGACATCCCTAGATTTAATAACAATTCTTTCCCACCCTTTGATAGACTGAACTTTAATAAAGCGAACTGGCCCTTGTTTCAAGAAATTATCGCTTCGGACCTGACCAACTTCCAGCTCGAGGATGATATCAATCATGCTGTTCAGGATTTTACTAATATTATCATGGAAGCTGCTCACCAAGCTATTGAAAATTATCAAATTAAATGCTACAAGAAGAGAGTTCCTTGGTGGAACGACGAATGCCGGGATGCCATTAAAGCAGCAAAACATGCCTTTAATAGGTTTAAAAAGAAAAGTTCCGAGGATAATAAGATTGCTTATAAGAGAACCAGAGCCCTTGCCAGAAGAATTGTTAAAGAATCTAAAAAACAATCATGGACTGATTATGTTTCTTCAATTAATTCAAATAACGTGTCGGAGTCTTGGAAGAAAATTAAGGCCATTCAAGGCAACAGAGTTTCCAATGACATTCAACATTTGCAATCTCATAATGGTATCATAAGTGACTCTGCCACTATTGCCAACACTCTAGCTAAGACCTTCCAAAGCAACTCTAGCTCAGCCAACTACGATGAAGAGTTTGTGAAATCAAAAAACGAAATTGAAGAAACCTATTGCAACTGTCTATACCCACCTCCAGATCGATCCGACATTCTTAACGTACCAATCACTACACAGGAATTAAATGACACAATAAATTCATCTAATAACTCAGCACCTGGACCAGATGGAGTATCCAATATCCTTATTAGAAATCTACCCACTGAAGGGAAAGAAGTCCTACTCAAGTTATATAACTATATGTTCTCATGTCAAACCTTTCCTAATACATGGAAATTGGCAACTGTCATCCCCATTCCTAAACCAGGTAAAGTACGATCTAATCCCATCAATTACCGTCCAATTTCCCTAATTTGTAATCTCTGTAAGATACTTGAAAAGATTCTTGACAGAAGATTAAGATGGTTTTTAAACCGCTACAACATCATTGAGGATTATCAATTTGGTTTCAGACCCGGGTACTCCACATATTCACATCTAGTGGGTGTAGACACCTACGTTACCGAAGCCATTCAAAACAGACAGCATGTCATTGTTGTGAATCTAGACGTTCAAAAGGCCTATGACATGGTCTGGATACCCCGAACTATATGGGCTCTTAGGAACATTGGTATTGGTGGCAATATTCTTCAATTCATCAAAAATTTCACAAGTAATCGATGTATTCAGGTCCGAGTCAATAATCAGTTGTCGGATACAGTCATGCTAGAAAATGGGCTCCCGCAAGGTTCCACCCTAAGTGTAACGCTATTCTTAATAGCCATTATGGATGCTGGGCAAGGAATAAAGTCACCCACGATCATCCGCAAGTATGCAGATGACATGATAATTCTCAGTAAAGGAAAGGAACTCTCCTCTACTCAGGTCATTACTCAAGAAGCTTTGAACTCAATCCATAGCTGGTCATTAACTTCAGGATTTATTATCTCTCCCAATAAATCTGAATGCATACTGATATCTAGACGCAAGGTGTCGGGAAATTTACACCTGCAAATTGGCAACGTAGCGATAAGAAGAGTTTTTTCAACCAAAATTCTTGGTCTTGTATTCGACAGTAAACACACATGGTATCACCATATAAAGGAGATCATCACTGATTGCAAGAGAAGAATGAACATAATAAAATGTTTGAATCATAATAACTGGGGCACAGACAAACGCACAGAGCTATCATCCGCAGCAAAATAGACTACGGATGTATAATATATAACAAAGCTAACAAACAACTACTCAAAAAATTAGACCCAATACATAACACTGGGCTCAGGCTATGTACCGGTTGTTTTCATACTACGCCAACCGGTAGCATTCTTATAGAAGCTTCGAAACCTAACCTCCAATTTCGTAGGGATTACTTGACAATCAAGTATCGAAGCAAATCTTTGTCATCCAACAACAACATAATTCTTAATGACATTAACCCATTAATTAAAACTCATACTAGCCACCTGAAATCATATCCGAAAACTTTCTATGAAAATACCATGGATGTCATCAGGGACTATAAAATCCCAAGTTTCACAGTGGGAACACATAGAACTCTTAAATATCCACCATGGGTTACATCAAATCTAACTATTGATAACTTTTCCAAGGATTATCCCAACACCAACCTGACACAGCTTCTGATGCGGACCTAATTCTGCAAGAAATATTTAACAAATATCAAGATCACGTTATTCACATCCAAGACACATCGGAAATGAACAGGCTGGGTTTATTCATCCAGTTTCCATTGAAGACCTTCCATATTAAGTTCAACATTTTTAGCAGCAAAAACAGTGCCTACAATTATGCTTTCTTAATGGCAATGAACCTCGCCAAATCCAACTGTAACAAGAAATCCATTATTCTATCTACATACATACCGAATGGCATTACAGTACCTCCTAATTATCATATGCCTTTAATTCACACCAAACTCTTTGAAGTCTGCAAAGAGACCGCTGATGCAGGTATCGCGCCGGTGGTCATTCATATTACTAGAGAAATAGAAACCAGATCCTCGATCAGCAAGTCCACACCACCGACATTAATAATTGATCTACAGGAAAAGACAAATGACAAAATGTCGTATTCAACTGATGACTATCTGAAGCACGTTGGTAAAATAATGAAGAAGAGGTGGTCAACTCTCTGGAACGATTCCAAAATTAGTAAAATACACAAGGCAATCAATGAATTCTTTTCTCTTAAAACCTATGCAAAGTTTTCTCGTCAGGAACAGGTCGCTCTTTCGCGTATTCGATCAGGACATACTAAATTATCGCATGGTTATATATTAAATAAAAAACCAATCCCAATGTGTGATTGTTGCAACAAAATCCTGAATACTGACCACATTCTCACAGAATGTCCCAAATATAATTCCATAAGAACCAAATATTTTGATGCTGAACATTTAAACTCCATTTTAAGAAACTATCCTTTCCAACTCAAGGTAATAAACTTCTGTAAAAAAATAGGCATTATAGATTTAATTTAACGTGTATATGTTGTTATGTGTTTCCTGTCCTTATATATATACCTCTACACGATTCCATATATCTGTAATATATGTATGTAATATTTCTAAATACTGCTGTATATATTTATTTGTTGCTTCACTTGTGTAATAATGTAAAAATATTCCAAAATGTATCTCTATATGTAATGTAATATTAATGTAAAAGTCCAATAAGCATTGTAACTACTATGTAACTAATGGAGTCGCTAATAACCTCTGCTGTTGATGCGACTTAAAATAAAATTAATTAAAAAAAAAAAAAGAGAGAGAGAAGATGGTATCTGGACCTGAGGACAGCGACGTCGGAGAAGAATGAAGATGGTCCAAGAGCGCGCAAAGACAAATACCACATTAGAAGGTGGGAACAGATCATGACCAAGGTTTTTTTTATTGTGTAGAATTATCAAGTACCAAAATTGTTTCATAAATTTCCATGTTTTGTGAAATGAATACATGATTCTCATTGAGCCAATTCTAGAAACGAAGTAGCAAGATAGAAATATATTTGCTTTTCAGATTCCTCGACCACTCTGTATAGATGGCAGATCGGATAATCATCTATTAGCATACAATAGTGATTATTTCTATGAAACCCATCGATCCAGGTAGCCGGAAACTAATTTATTTATAATTAGAGTTGAAGGTTGACTTTATGATAGTATTAGCGTAATCTTTTCCGGGCGCCCATTTATACAAATTCGGAACGGATTACGTTGGAATAATATCAAATAATATTAGAAAGCCGAAGATAGAGTCAGAATTAAAATAAATAAATCATTAATATATTCAGTTTATTTCAATATTCAGATTTCAACTTGCCTATCTGTTAATCATAGTACATCATACACAGTTGATAAATAACACTAACAATAATAACTTAATTAACTGGCTAATATTCTACGATTTGTAATATTACGTTAATTCATTCCTTTTACTTTTTTATATATTGACACTAGCTCAAATGAAGCACAGAAAAATAAATTTTGAACGTAGTATGATACTTAGATCGACAGGGTGAAGTACTCCCAACAACTTCTTTAAATGAAAGTAAAATCTCTGTTCTTCAAGGCGGTAAGAAACAATTTGACCCTTAACGGCCTAATTGTTTTTAATAAAAGAAGTTTAAATTAGAACAGGCTCTTATGGAAAAACTTTGGCTGGCATAGGTTTCTTTAAGTTATTGGTGAATTTATACGGTTAATGTACTTTTTTCTTTTATTCACTACGCAGTAATTTTTTTAGGAATCAGATGATATTAACATAATCTTCTATCTTCTTCTATCTATACTAATAAAAGTGAATTCAACGACATGTAATTGACATCGATTCCACAAAAATTAGAGTATGAATAGATACGAAATATTTACATGTTTTTACAGGATTGACGCAATGTACTTGCAAAGTTTGGTAAAGATTAATACAACACAAATGCGGAAAATAAATAATTAAAAATATGCTGGTAGATTCACCACAGTCGTTATTTTTCGCATGTCACTAAGAGACGGGTTCCTGATATATTCCACCAGAGGCCAGCAGCGGTGTAGTAGAATCACAGAGTAACATAATCACAGAGAATCAGAGAGGGGATGGCCGTGTGACCGATCTCCATGGAAGTTGGCACATCTATGTTTTTTCATGGAGATTTTTATGCTGTTCATTTTTTGTAACTCCACTAGAAGGCGCTGCAGCACAAGATGGCGCTTCAGTTAAATGCAATTCTCAATCATGGGAACCCAGCTTCATTATTGCTGGGTGTTGCCGTGTGACAGGGGGCGAGGCCGAGGAGGAACCAGCAATGCAAGATGGAGAGAGAAAGGAGGAAAAGAGAGGGGAAGAGAGAAGGAAGGGGAGAGAAATAGAGAGATAAAAAGAGGGATGGAAAAAGTGAGGGAGAAGAGACGGGGAAAGAGGGGGGAAAGATACAAGTAAAAGAACAGAAAATATAGGGAAAAAGAGGGGGAAAAAGAGAAAGAAGAAAAAAGGTATAGAGAGGGAAGAGAGAGGCAAAAGAGAGAGAGAGAGAGTAGGGGAAACGAGACAGGGTAAAACGAGAGAAGAGAGACAGGTAAAATAGTGAAAAGAGAGGAAAACGAAAATTAAAAAGAGAAAAGGAAAAAAAGGCGAAAAGAGAGTACGGGGAAAGAGTGAGTAGGGTAAAAGAGAAAGAGGGATAAAGGGAGTGGAAAGAGAAAGCAAAAAAGAGAGGAAAGAGAAGGAAAAGATAGATGGCAAAAGGGAGATGTCAAAGAAAAAGAAAAAAGATAAAAAGGAGAAAGTGGAAAAAGAGGGAAAAGAGAGAATGGGAAAAAATATTGATTTTTTCGTGTTTCCGGGCGCGTCAACTGCTTTGGTCATTAGTCCCGTGAGTGTAGTGCATGTTTTTTTTCTCGGTGATCTTCCCCCGATGGATAGCGAGATCCGGCGCCGACCTACCGTCGGCTACTGGGGTTTCCCCCTAACCGGGACTCTCGGGGCAAGCCGGGACAAGCTCTAAGCTCCCAACCAGTCTCCCGGAATATGTGGTAGTGTAGTGCATGTTAGTGTAAGTGTGTGTTTAAAGCGAGAGGATAGGACAAGGAGGAGGAAGGACAGATCGCGCGCGGTCCGTGGCTCGTTTTGTAGGATACTGCTCCGACATTCTCCTGGTGTTGATCGGAGAAACCACGGAAAACTACCGATCAGAGCAGCCGGCCGCTAGAATTCTCCTCCAGACAGCGACTGAATTTGACCTACCTGAAAAGCTAGTGTCGAAAATCCTGTCGCCGTCAGGACTCGAACCTAGGACCTCCCGGTCAGAGGCGCTGCAGTGACATTAGTTGATGCACTGAGCTACCGCTCCCGGTAGGAAAAAAGAAAGAAGAGGAAAGGGAGAAGGGGAAAAGGGAGAAAGGGTAAATGAGAGAGAGGGGAGAAAATGATAGGGGGAAAGAGAGAGGGAAAGGATGAAAGCGGAAAGAGAGAGGAGGGAAAAGAGAAAGAAAGGGGAAGAGAAAGAAGGGGGAAGAGTGAAGGGGAAACGAGAAAGAGGGAGAGAGAGAGATGGAAAAGGAGAGAGGGCAATAGAGAGGTCGGGATAAAAGAGGGAGGGAAAAAGCGAGGAGGAAAGAGATGGAAAAGGAGGGAGAGAGAATGAGGGAAAAAGATAGTGAAGGAAGAGAGAGCAGGACAACGCCTGCCGGGTTCTTCTAGTGTAACATAATTCAGCGAATAGTCTGAGGATGGATGGCTGGAGTGGTGCTTTGAGAACGCCTGCTCCTTAGTTGGAGCTCTTCGTTCTTGTTGTCTGGATATGTTGTTGACTTGGATATGTTTGCTTCCATCCCCCATACGAGATATGGATTTGGATAGCGGGTTGGGTGTGGCAAGGATAGGTTATTTTATAAGGGAGTTGATAGGTTATTTTGTTGTGGGTTTGGGTGAACGGGGAAAGGAGTGCTGGGAGGATGCCGCCTCTGGTGGATCATACTATTTATTAACTTTTAATTATTTTACTTTCTCGCATACGGCTTACGCAGAATATTATAAGGCTAAAATATGCATCGGATATGATCGTGAATTCACCGAATACCTTATACCCTGAATTCAATGCCAGAAATATATTTTCATTTAAAGTTTTGAATAAAAAACATTTCACTCTTGGTTTATTTACGAGATACAGTGATATTTGAAGAGTAAAAAAGGTAGAAATTTTGATATAATATTACATAACGATAACATTATATTGCGAGAAAGTATGTGGCTTTGTAGCAACTCTAGGTTAGAGTTAATTCGAGTGTTAGGGAAAGGTCGCGTGGTATCGGCCTCCTTAGCTTTTTTATTGTTGTCAGCCAGAAAAATAACTTTATGAAATCATTTAATGTACAAAATGATATCTTGTTCTCTTATACACAGCATGTTAAAAGTGATTTGACACGTAAAAACTAATACTATATGTTTTTAGTAAAAATCGAAGGTACTGTAAATTAGCGTTCTTAAAAAGTTCTAAAAAAGGATGGGATCGGGCCGACAAAACTACATAAAATTGGTCTTTTGAAGTAATGAAATAACAGGACAAATTACGAATTCTGTTTACTCGCACAAGTTCTTAAATACACAAAATGCAGTTTTATTCGGCTTTGAAATACAGCGTAAAATAAGAGTAAAAAAGTAAAATATATATGTTAAAATCATTATTCTTGATGTCATCAAGAATGGTTATTTTACATTCTTACACAAATCACAATGATAATACCGTGCGTCTTCAACATTGGCACACTCTTCATGGACCCAGCCTTTACAAGTGTTGCACTGTATCCTCATCAAAAGACTCCCCGGAGATTATGCAGTTTGCGATCTGTAATGAAGATGTAAGAACATTGAAAATGGCTGAAGCTCTGCTGCTTGAAGAAGGTGGAATGCTACAGCCAGTGGCGGATTACCCACTAGGCAACATAGGCTGTAGCCTAGGGTGGCAAATTTTTAGGGATGGCAAATTTTATTTTAGAAAGTTGTTTTTTAATGTTTTATAGTAACTTTTTATATGCATTTATTTAAGTTCTTCTCACATAACATATTTTTTAGGATTCACCTTAAAGCCAGTTTACAAAAATCAGTGCAAGGGTTTGGCAACGCCGCGTATCCCTTCCAACAGCTGTCAAGTACACAGAAGTGTTAATCGGAGAATATCATAGTGATTTCTATTTTAACTCTTTTTTCATAACCTTTAGTTATTAAATATAAAAATGAGTGACGGAAGAATTAGACACAGTGGTTCTGAATATCGGAAACGTGCTTGTGAAAAGCAAGGTCGAGAAGAAGAAGTTTAAAAAAAACACCAAAATTATATTCATTTTTTAAGAAAAAAGATACACCATTTGACAGCAATCCGGTATAGTAGTAGAATTACAAGCATGAATTTGAAAAATAATATTTACAAATAGACTATTTTTAAATTTATTAATTGGGTAACCTTTTATTTATTGTATACGTTGTTATTAGATAAGTTCTACTTATGTTACTGTGGATCCCCTAAAGAACCCAAGCTAATTAAACTTAGATGATAATTCTGACATAATTTCAGGTAAAATAAATTCTGCTATTTTTATTTTATAGATATTTATGGATACTAAATGTTTATACAATACTTAAATAATTTTAATAAACATAAATATAACAGATTAAAAAATTATTATTATTCAATACCATGTTAAAAATGACGTAAAGAGCGAATAGAAACATATTTAAAAATATCAATACAGAGACAATAAATGGATAGAATTTCATACTTCACTCCGCTTATTGCCTCCGTATGACTCTGAATGCGTATTAATATTCTGTTTTTATCAGGGTATATAATGTAATAAATGTTAAAATCGGATAACAGTTATTATTGTAATGTACCAGTTATATAATGTTTAAAAATAAACAAACGAATTATATGTACATTATTATTAAAAAAAATTATAAAAATTTTGCAAAAAATATATTATTATTATATTATTGGAATGTAATTTCGTGATTAATATTTATATTTATTTATGGGTAGAGAAATTATTATATTTTCCTTGCTTTTTAACGTACATATATTGAAATTGTCTACAGGGTTTATGAATTCGCTTGAAAAAGACAATCACCTAAAAGTATCTGAAATCACTTTGCCTCAAGAACTGAATAAAGATCCAGCTTTATGGTTAATTGATGAATTTACTCGTGACTATTTAGCACTGCATGGTTATGACCAAAACAAGAATGGAGACTTTTCAAAGTCGAAACGACATTATAACGATTATAGTAGACAATTTTCACCCGCTTTATTTGAAAGTTACTTAACGGTGAAACACAAACTCGATCATGGTTAGTCTATTCAGAAAGTGCTGGTGCAGTATTTTGCGGATCATGTTTACTTTTTAAAGGTGACTCACAGTTTTCTTTAAAATGTGGATTCAACGATTGGAAGAATGTAACAGCACGATTGAGTGGTCATGAAAATTCGGATGGACACAAGGCATGCGTGTTAAAATTCAATTCAATTAAAAGCGGACGAGCTAAGCAAAGCAGCTGTCCCACCTAGACGAGACTGACCCAAGAGAGGACAACATGGATTAAACTGGGATACGAACAGCAAAAAAATATGATTCCCAGAACAACTAGTGTTTCTTGTAACTACTATTTTGCTTTGTTGAAATATCGGCCTTAAGTTACTAATGAACAGAACGAAATGAACAAAATAATTTTAATGTATTTGATGATCCCCAGAGGAACTAGTGTTTCTTATAGCTTCTATTTTCTATTGCTCATATTACAACATCAACCTATTGTAACCCTGCTAAAGCAAGAGGCCTTTGCCCTTTACGGGATGTTATAGGCTAATATTAATAATAATGATAATGATAATAATAATAATAGTAATAATAATAATAATACGTACATATATACGGAGTAATACACATAGAACGGAGTAATACAACTTATGTAATGCTGCGCGAAAAAACGCCAGATTTTCGGAAGAAAACAATTCATTGTCGAGCCCTGATAACGAAGCTTGAGATGCTAAAGAATGGCGCATACTTTGTCGTAGCAAAGTTTTCTAATTTCCTTGGTGTAATCTGGCTGTAAGGTCTTGCTTCATTCTCTGGCCAGCGACCATCTATCGTCGCCCAAAGTACACTTTTTTGACATTTTCTCAACTTCTTGCTTTCCTAAAAGTACAACCGAAATATTACTTCAAGGATAATAAAGAAGAGTAAAACCTCATCCTAAATACCAATTTTCATTGAAAAATTTCAAGCCGTTTTTAAGAAAATGGCGATTAAGCATTACTGTAAATGCGAAATTTTAAGTTTATTTTCACAGGAATCTATTGAGTTTTCGAAAAACATCATTTAAAGTCATTGAAAGCACTTCCGCTCACAAATATAATAATGTATACAAATCGATGGAACTGTGAGTATTAACGGTGTGAGAAACATTTAAAGAAAAATATATTTTGTGTAATTTAAAAAAACAAAAAAGAATACCCCAAAATGAACTTTCCGACATATTAAACAGATCAATTACTCGTTAACAGATCAATAACTTGTTTCTATTTGTTGGAAACGTTTGAAGAAAAAAAAATGTAGCTATTTTCGAGAAAAAGACATTTGAGCGTTTCTCAAAATGTGGATGTTTGAGCTCATTTTCACAGAAAACTCTTGAGTTTTAAAGACATTTTATGACATTATTTAAAGCAAATGTACTTATAAATACCATAATGTGAACAAATTGTCGGTAATGTAAATATTAACCGCGTAAGAAACGAGTCCAAAAAATTACATTTTTGTAACTTAAAAAAAAAAAAAGAATAGAGCAAGTGGGTGTTCTAGCGTTTATGTCTTCTTATAAAGTACATTTATCACTATCCATATCACAAATTTAAAGAAAAATGTGGAGCCGTTTTTGAGAAAATCTGGTTTTTATATTTTTTTAAATTGCAAATATTGCACACAATATTGCGCGAAAACTACTATAATTTTTCAAACAATGTACCTGACCTTTATGAAATAACATTATGAGCAACACATTTCATTTGAAGGAAAAATCTTCATCTTTAATTTTGTAGTTGCAGGAAGACGTTATTTTATGTGAATTTGCAGGAAGACGTACGTTTATACGTACCTATACGAGAAAGTAAAATAGAGCAGTCCTCGTGCTTGTTTAAATGTCGGGTGTTCTAGCGATCTGCTGGTTATAAGTGGAGAACGGCATTCACTTGTTCAATAATTACATTCTCGCAAAACAAGCAGGATACCAGCCATGTAATTTTCTCGCTTGTTCGTCACGTTAGAATGCAATTCGTACTTTTTTCTGGATTTTCGGTTTGGGCATATTTGAGTTTTGAGGATGCGAAGGTTCAATTTAATGCAGCTATCGGCAATTGTGTTGGTGGAACAGACTGCTATTGGCTGCATGGTGAAAGTAAATCGTGTTGCGACAGAAATGCTGTTACCTTTCTGTACAACAAGCCTCACTGATCAAACTGCAAATTATTCCATTATTTTCACGTCAGAAAACAAACGCGGGAAATCATGGAGGAAAACGGTTCATACACGGAGAAAAAAGAACAGTTGCAGTATACCTGATCCATTATACTGTATCAAGGGAACGCATGATAGAATTAGGCCCAACCAGGTTCACTGTTGCTGTTTCGTGATGGAGAACGAAAAGCTGGAACGTAAAGAGTCACTTGTTGCACACCTCTGAATTCACCTTGTCAGAAGTGCACGGGTAGAAGCTGCCGCGCCCAAGCAACCTTTTTGGAAAAGTTGGCAACCTGCTCGGCGTAAGCGAGCAACACAGGTTGGAGGATCCAGCCTACCGTCATGACGCATCCGGACGAAACTGATGGAAGGAGCCGGCCTTCCGTGTCGGCTTGCGCAGCTATACTGGTTGAAGGCCAGCCGTACGTGTTGCCTTATTTATTGGTGTTTTTTATTGGTGTTACAAGTGCTGATCGTTGACGGGTATAGAATGGGTTATGCGTAGTACTTGCTATTAATAGAATATTCATTAATTATTTTTGATCTGGATATTTACCTACACAACCAGACACCGTACAAACGAAAATAATTGCATAAAAATTACGCATTTAGAGATAATTACATTTCACAATAAGCCTGAAAAGTCTTTAAATTCTGCAGTCTGATTGTTATTACGGAAGATATAGACATACATCAATAATGCCTGCATTGTTGTTGAATGAAAGTTATATATTATAGGTTCATTATTTATATAATGAATATTCTGAAACAGAATGTACCTAGAAATAAAATATTAGAATTTAACATTAAAATATTTATTTAGTAAAGTAAAATGTGTAAAATATAACATAATTCACAATATAATGAAATATATTGACATAAACTTAATAGCTAACAAATTATAATGAAACATTGATGTACCACTCAATCATTTATGTGATCAGGTGAATTAAATACTCAAGGGGACTAAGAACATGTTTACAGACATCAGTAATAATTTCAAAAATATTTTATAACTGTTTCAAAATTATTTTAAAAACGTTTTATAACTGTTTCAAAACTGTTTTAAAACTGTTTCACAAGTACATTTAAATAGCAACTTTTATTACTGATCCCCAAAAACAAATTTATTTCACATTTATTTTATAAAAACGCCAAGATTTATTAAATTACTGAAGGGCCAGTCTCTCTCTCAGCCCTTCCAAAATGAACTGAATAGTATGTCCTCGCAGACCGATCGGCGGCGCGACGTTGCGGTCCAACGAGCCGCACCACGTGCTTCCTCCTGACCGTCGTCAATCCTCGGCTGATATCAGGTCCTTATCGCTCAGCAACACGCATGCACTTCGCACTGGTCTCCTTCATTTGCAGTAGTTTTGATGCAAGGTTAATTTAACAACCGATGGCTCAAATTAGTTCTTATGTAGTGAACCCACACTTGTACTTCTTTAAATCAGGATTTTCTTAGGATGAACGGATAATATTGAGTTGCGGTCACGTTGCAGCAAGCTTTGGCGCGCGCGCGCAACTTCCTGTCCCCCCCCCCACGCACTTCCAAGAGGCCGCCGAAGGCCTTGGGACTGGTAGCTGATAAATATATAACGTAATTAGTCTTTCGACATTTATATTTACATGTGTTACAACGCAGACGGAAAATGATATAATTATTAAAGTTTGTCTCAAACTTCGTTCCCGTTTTGAGCACGAATGACAGATATGTTTTCTTTGCTTGACAAAATCATAATTATCTTATCATGCTTCTATTATGTAATTTAAATAATGTGATATATATATATATATATATATATATATATATATATATATACATATATGTGTATGTGTTTAACAGATGATGAATGTTTTTCAATGTATATTTTCTTCAATACGTAATTAATATGACAAGGTACCTGGCTGCTATAGCCAGCTAGTGCTTTGCAACATGATTAGGCTTGATGAGGCCGAAAGGTCCGTTTATGAAGCAACATCAACCTCTCAGAAATCACAGGCCTGTTGCTCCATCAAGGTTGGTCCAGCAATGTTGTTCCATCAAGGTCAGCAATCTTAGATACTGTTGTAATCAGGAAAGGGAATAAAGCAAGAAGTTCTCTGTTTCGCATACGAAGGTTTTGTGTAACTATTGAAACCTTGTTGGGATTTATGGTATCCTTTTTTTCAGTGTAGCGATTCTCATGCTGAGAAGTGTTGTTGCACGCAATGTTTTAGTAGCGATTTCATCAAAATAACGCCATTCACTTGGCAGTGAACCACTTCTTTCACTTTGTGTAGTTTGTAACGGGAGTCCACACATTCTGAAATAAATAGTCTAACCCCGTCTTATTTCATTTACTTCATGAATTTCTATCCCTATCAGCTGTGCTGCTCTTTCACTCCTTATTAGGTTGGTAACGCTTAGTGGATAGGAGTGTCTTAGAATAAGTGAACACGCTTCGCTCATAAACAGAAGATAGCTAGAATCTCCTATGTTTCTGAATTTTTAAAAATGGCAAAACTTACAAATAATGTAAGAAAATGTAGCACTAGTTTGAGTATTTTGACCGATAATTCCAAAGACAAAAAAATTAATTACAATCCAACACGTTTTTAATATATTTGATCGCTACAGTGTCTGTAATTGATCGGTGCTTATTTGATATCTTCGCTCATACTTTCGGCCCTGGAAAGCGTATGTTCGAGACGCTGATAGAAGCAATTACTGTTAAATATCGTATAAGATAAGTTCCCAACATTCCGCAACTTTCAATTCAGCTTCTCTTCATCAGTAAGTCTGAGATGGATGAAAATGTAAAATGTTTTTCGATAAGTAAAAGGAATTTCACGACATCGCTACGAGAAAATCAACACATCTGCAAAATCGATTCTTTTAGGTAACTAAAGAAATACATGCTCCGAAAAGAGTATACTATATAATTAAGAATTTTATAAACATGATTCACAAGACAACTCATACATAAAATAAAACTTTTTTTCTGTGGCAGTGAAAATTAACCATTATCCTATGGACTAACAGTTTTTTAGATGAGTCACTTTTCTAGGACACTGACAATGTGTCATTTCTCTTACAATTATCAACTCTGGTTTTGTATTTACATTACATAGAGTAAAAACTAGGCAGGATCTACACATAATTCTCAGCGCTTTCGTAACAAGATTTTATGAATGAAATATCAAACCATTTTTTTCATTTCCTGAAAAATAAATAAATTAATTAACAGACAAACAAATAAACAAACAGACAAACCGACAAATAAATAGACAAACACTAATAAACAAATAGACAAACACAAACGAATAAAAAATAGACAAACAAACAGACAAATGACTAAACAAATTAATATTTAATAAAAATTACATTGGGTAAGCATTGGCTTTGAGTTAATCAATGCCATTCCAGTTTGGCTCCGTAATTATGCTTGCCAATATTGAGTCTTGGCCAACCAAGCAAAAGTACCAGCAAGTCCTCCCTTGATCCCCGAGCAGGTTCCCGCGCGGGGCGAGCGCGGGCGAGCGCGGGCGCGGGCCGCTTCCCCCCTCCCTCCCTCCCTCCCTCCCGCCCCGGCGCGCTCTGGCGGCGGCGAGGAGCGCGCGCGCGCCCAGTGCCTCGCCGGGCATCCAGCGCTCCGCACGCGCCCGCCGCGCCTCCCGCCGCGCCTCCCGCCGCGCCGCGCGCCGCCGCCGCCGCCGCTGCCGCCGCCGCTCCGTCGCCCGCGCCCATGCCGGCGGGCGCCGCGCGTCGCTAGCGCTGCCCCGACGCCGCCGCCTCGACCGAGCGACGCCGCCTCCGCGGATGCGCGTGGTGATGGGCAGCCGGTCCACGCCGCCCGCCGCGGCCACGGCCGCGCCCGCCCCGCCCCCGCCCCCACCCCCGGCGCACGCCCACGCCCACGCCCACGCGCCGCGCCTGCTCGCCATCAAGAAGGAGTCGCCCGACGACGAGATCAAGGTGAGGCCATGTGCGCGGCTCCGCATGACCAGGCGCGCACTTCACCAACTTCCACGGTGATAAAACTCTGAACGGTGTCATTTCGTATTTTCTGTTGACCAAGATTTAATATTTGCGTTACGCCGTTCATTTCTTTTTACTAAGTTTTTCCATGCGATTTTTTGATCGTACAGATTTGAGAACGGCTGCACAAGTTCCTCATATTTATTATCTCATGTTTTTCTTGTATTATATTCACTACATGAGTCATTTGCTGAAAAAAATGTACGTACCCTTTCCAGGACTGACAATAGCATTTGTTTTTGCCTCTCACGAAACATTTTATTCCTTTTCAATGAATAAATTGAAACTCCTTTATATTTCTTTTTTCTTTCGTCACTAAGAAAGTGAAGGATACTTTCTTTTTTTAATTTTTACATTGCTTTTTCAAACCGATGAAATTTCAATTTTTACATGTTTAGGCCCCATGATTATTTAGTATCTACATTTCGTCGCGTGGGCACGCGTGTGTGCATGCAGTGGTATGTACGCGTAGGCGGGGTGACGTGCAGCGTTGCATTTCTCAACAGTTTCTCTTCGTTTTAAAAATCTCTACAAACTCATATCCTGATGTAAGTCATTCCATATACGACGTATATACCGAAGTGCTTAATAGGAGTTATGATTGTAATAGTATAAAATAACAGCCATATCCCAAAATTCTATTTTTCGAGGCGTTTCGGAATCGCAGCTCATGAACGATAAACTGGAATCTGCATTTGCCACACGAGGGATGCTGCATCCTAATGAGAGCGTTTCACCAACGATGTGTGAAAGACTCATGTAACATTGGCTGTTTGAGATCTTACGAATTTTGAATTTAATGTTTGAATTTATCGTTTTCTTGGTTTATATTTACTATGGGTTACATAGATGCGGAATATTACTTTAAAAGCTGACTAAAACATTCGTAGAAATCAGGTTTACAATCGAAAATGGTGTAATTTTATACGCAACAAATTCTGAATTCATGTTATTGTCGATTTGTTGTTGTGTTTTTTTGGGGGGTAACTCGCATATGAAAAAATTAGGTGCGAAATACAACGCAAAACATTCTGTTAATTAAGAACGAGTAAACACGATATTTAGCATTTCCCCTCGTAGTTAACAGTGCTCTATAAATACTGACGTTTTTCTCTCCCCAAGGTACCCGTGGTACCTTCTATAGGGAACCACTGGGTCGTGTTGGACTTTACAGTTTTTTTTTGTTGAACTATGAAAACGATATATATTAGAGAAAATATGATGGTTTGAATGTCTGTAAAACGTTGGTGCGAATATTGTTTAGCAAAAAATATACCGTCTCAAAAACGGATTTTTTTCTACAAAAATGTAATCTTCACATTTAAGAACCTGGAGAAAATACTGACAGAACTATCAGGGAAAGACCGAAAACAATTACATTTCTAGGAAAATATTTTTTTATATCTGAGAAACTTTACAAAAGAACTGTAATTAGTACACATAGCTTGGAATTTTAAACGAATGTCTTAGATAAACTCCAAAAATACAAATTGTTACATGCAAAATTCATAAAAATACATTTCATCAGAATTCTTTCATACAAAAACAGTGAATCAGTTTTGATTTTGTCTAAAAAAAACAACAACAAAGATTTGATAATTCCACCTTTTCGCATACTGCGCATACCAACTGAATTCAGTACATCACAGCTCACGTCTCAGCTGACGTCTTTTGACAGCATATCTACAAGGAAGATGTCACCCGCCAGTAAATATTTTCTACTTACGTGATTCGTTACGGAACAGCAACTGTTCTGAATTTCTTGGAGTGTAAAGAGCTGTTGTATTCTATACTATGATGTTCGTGAAAACTGTTTTGTTAACATACTTAATTTTGGTTTCTACTTTCTCGTGTTCGTACGTATGTACGTTGTGTTCGTACGTACAGAATAATTTACGCATTATAACGAAAAAGGCGATTTTTGAGCGTACTTACCTAATAATATACGTAGTATATGAGAAAGGCGCATTTTCGACACAAAATCTCCTCTGTTGCTTTGTCTAGTTAAGATTAATATTAGACAAACACCGTAAATTTGATGTAAAATGTTATCAGTGGTCTTTCAATTATTCTAAATAGAGAATTATCTTTTAATATTTATTTCTAGAACAAAAGGAAATTTATTAATAAAATTGAGAAGACAAATTTTAAATCACCATATCTCGAAGAACCTATTAGATATGAAAAGCAATTTGATTTTTTCTGAATTTTTCTTTGACCTTGACAACTAAAGTTCGTTGTGTCTATACATCGTGCTTACATAAGCATACTATTACGATCAAACAAAATAAAATTAGTGTAAGCAGATCATTGAGTGGAGCGAGCCTGTTCATGTGAAAGCCATTGTCTCTCATGAGCTGCTTGAGAGACGCCGCGTTCTAGGCACAGGTGCCAACGTTTCGGTCGCCATTCTGCGACCTTCCTCAGGGCGTTCGTCCATCGTCTCCCGGACAGCCAAGCGGAAGCCTATCTCTCATCGTCTCTCATGCATGCCTTGTGAAACATTTTTGGCGAGCGTGAAGCATGTAGTACCCACTTCGGTTTAGGTATCGGGTGCCTATTATGACTCACGCTTTCTTCTGTGGGTGGCTCTGGACGTGGCTCTTCCTCTTCAGTCTCAAAGGATGCGGAGACTGTAGTTGCATATTTCTCATTACCATGGTTTTCAAGGACAGATGGAGCTCATTTAGGCAACTGCACTAGGAGGAAATATATTAAAATAAGGAGAAAATATCAAGGGAATAAGCAAAGTCTGAGATAGGATGTTGGTTCGCCTACTCGAACAAAACGTATTTTGCGGACGTATACATTTGTTCCTGCAGGGGAATTACTGTGAATACCCTTTGGTCGTGTCACTTGGCTGGGTTTTCTAACGGCCTACAATCGGAAGAGATTGCAGTCTCCGTAATTTGCACTCCAATTCCGTCAATTTACAAATTTTCGCTTTTCTTTGTATCCGAAAAAGTAACCTTTTTCAGCAATACTTGGAACTATCCTCAGCCCTTCGACTCTCTGTAAGCACCACCTCCTGGTCGGCACAAAAGGAGATAAATCTTCATGAAACTGCTGTGTAGAAACGAAGGGTTTTTCAGCAAAATGACTTTAGAATCATTTGTTCATCTAAACGAGGAGAACACTATGTTACTATTAACTTGCCTGAAATAACAAACTAATACAAATTGATTATTCGGAAAAAGACAAATCTATTACTTCTGGATATTTTTGCACATAACTCGAGAATGAAATGTTCGAAGTTTTACGAACTTATTTGAGCTTACGGGCTTCATGATAGTGGTCCTGAATTTTGTTGTATTCAAACACCCTCGAAGTGTCTTCAATTAAATTAACTAATAAGAAAGGACCATTCACTATCTGATAAAGTAAGGGCTGTTTACTTTCTGAAAACAAGCTGATCAGCGAATTGTGAAGCAAATAACAATGTTATGAAACGGTGCTATTAAAATCATGCAGAGAGTTTTGCAGTTGTTGACATTTTGAAAATTTCGCGCGAGTCTGAACTTGTTTGTTTTCCTTTTTTCGTTCCAACCTGGTCCCAAGCCTTGATTCCGGAGGGGCGGACGTGCAGATCGCTCCAGGCTGGCGTTCTCGTTAGGCGAGTCTGACTGTCGCGTCCCGCCCGTGCGTCACCGAGGCTGATCTCAGTGTTTACAGTGCGTGGCGGACGCAGTGCGTGCTTGCGTTATAAAAGCGCTGTCTCATCTGCCCGACTTCAGGCCCCAGTCGCCTCTCACCCACAAGCTTCATGGATCGCCCTCAGAGCGCCGAGGATTGTGGAGACGGGCAATTTTTCTGTTGCTAGATGAAGTAACCCGGCGGTATGCAGATCACAATAGGTATTAAAAAGAAGGTGCTGCTCCGCCCAGTCCCGATCGGTCTCGGACGACCGACCTCCGCGCCACGCTGCACCATCTATCTCCGTCTCACCAGCTCTCCTCGTCCGCCCCTCGTCCCGTCCAGAACCGTCGCGTCCCTTTGCATTCGCCCCTCCCCGCCTCGCCTCAACCCGTCTCATTCCGTCTCGTCCCGCCCCGCACCATCTCGTCTCGCCCTTCCCGCCCGTTTCATTGAATTTCGTCCCGTTGTGTTCCGCCTCACTCTTCGTCGCACCATCCTTCTTACGCTCGTCCCGCCCTCGTCGCTGCTCAGCAATCCGTGGTGCATAAATGAATTGCGGATTGCGTTTAAAAAATACACCGTCAGAGGATGAAATGGGAAATTTTTGCGTCATGTGCAAATTGTACGGAGAGTATATTATTGAAAAGGCAAAAGTAGGCAATAGAAATAACAGTCTAGAATGAAGACATTGTGGTGGAATGTACCCAAAAATTATCTCAAGGGATCCATTTTACTAACAACCATTCATTATAATCGAGATTAATTATGTTTTCCTATGGGCGTGGACCTTCGATGCAGCCCGGCGCCAGCCAAGGGCTCCCAAGGGACTGCAGGGGGCTGCGTTTATGCAGTTGCGCATCTCCAGGTTCCCTAACACGGCGATGCATTTACTGCGACGCAGAAAACACGTATTTTAGAGAGGTGATTAAATCTTTATTTAATTTGACAAAAAAATTAATAGTCGTAATTATCCCAGTACGTCCTCTGGCCTCCACAATATTCCTTCGACTCTGGATGTTGTAGACTTTTGGATAGAGGGAAGATTCTGCTGTAATGAATCCTCTATGTCGATTATAACAAAAATGCAACTGCCAGGGGAAAAGTCGCCTCAGTTCCACGAATTCATATACTCTAAGCGTTTGAGGTGATAAATCTCGTGAGTTATTTTTATGACGTTTACGGCGAATGAAAGGTATTGAGGGAACAGCAACTGAGTGAATTGCGCATCAACGACAGTTCCAGCCCAAGGACTGCGGACGCGGACTACAAGTTGAAAACTAGTAAAATCCTATCTATGAAGGACATCGAGAATGTGAGGAAGGAATCTTCCAGAACAGAATGAAACAAGTTTATGGGGTCATGAAAACCAGAAGATTCAAATTGCCGCGCAAGATAGGGCGAGTTCTGGTGCGATAGTGTCGGCCAGTCAGCTTGTGAGGGGAGGCCTTCTCACGGAGGGGGAGTAGGAGAGTGTGCGGGCTTCACCGGCGGAAGGAAAAAAGTTCGTTCTTTTGAAACCTGCAGCCGTCGTGAGCAGACGTACCTTCTGAAATTTGCAGACACCGTGGTCAGACGTACTTTTCTTCTCGAGAGCAGACGCCATGGTCAGACATATGCGAAACGTTTGAAGCTTTTCTATAAGTACTTTTACAGAGTGCTACGAATCAATGAATCAGTGTACGTTGCAGTAACGAATAGGGATCTATAAGAGAACAATGATGAAAGGAACTAGAAATATTACGTAATAGTGATGTTAGCAAAACGTTTTTTCAAATTTCTTTGAACATAGAAACGAACAGAGTGAGATCGAGTAGCACGGTGCTAAGATACGTGTATAACGTGGTGCTCAGATAGACAAGAAAGAAACTCGCTGTTAATTACAAGAACCGTTTTGCCAAACGTGTGGTGACTGCGATAAAATAACTATTTTGTGAATAAGGCGCATGAACTATCCCTGAGAGGAATTAGAACGCCACGCAAACCAAATTCGTGGAGTGAGGCGCGTGATCGCGTAGGACTTCCTGGGCGTTCTGGTGGCCTGAGGCAGCAGGGCGCCATCCAGCGGGGACAGAAGAGACGAGCCGTGGGTGGAGGGAGGCTGCGCCAAGCGCTCCTGGCGGTGGCGTGCGGCCGCTGGCCGCCTCCGTTTGGCTTCGCGTTCTTGGTGGTGCGGCTGCGCCGCTGCGCGCGGTGACCTTCGCGGCAAAGAGAGGGCGAGAGGCCGGCTGCGGCGGAACTTACGTATTCTAAACCTTCCTCAGGGCATCGTAGTCAAAGAGGTCGATTCAAAGGCATACGTGAAACAATACCGCGGCATATCAGAAGTCAGAAATGAAAGTATCTCAATAAACCTCCATTTTTGACAGTGAGAGTGTTTAACAGAGATATCATTTGTAGGAGATGTGTGACCATACACATTTTAAAAGGGAAGCTGTAAATATTAGAGTAAGCATTTCTTTTGGCGGGGAACTAACGGTAATGTAAGTGTAAAGTTAATGTGATGTTATTTTGGGCCAAGGTGTTTGTAAGATTTGACAGCCCGAGCGCAATATCTACATTTTCATGACAACTGTTCATATTTAAAAAAATTATATAAAATTTTATATAAATTTTATATACAATACAATATTTTTCTTGCCTAAACAATATTTAAACTAAATATATTTCGATTGGAAGGTCTGTTGTTTATGTTCCTTTTTTTACTCTTTTTGAGTCACGGCAAAATTTCATAATTTGTCACTGGCTATACGTAATAACTATCATTGGTAATAACGATTTGGAAGTCATGAGGTATGGATATAATTTTAATACATGTATCAGGAATAAGCAAATTTATTATAAAATGAGAAACAAGAAAAAAGCTAAAGAAGCAACGTGAAATACGATTTAATTTCAAATTACAGAATGTTATTTTAAGGAAAAAATTATAAAAATGAGTTATTTTTAATTGAAAACTGTTGTCATGGAGATTCTAATCAAGTGTTCAGATTATGATGGCATGTACTGTAATTGCGTGAAATCTACAACAGATTTTCTGTGATAAAATTGGAAAAGACATACTTTAACTTTTTTAACGTGTCAGTTATAAATTAATGTATACCTTTAATTCGAAAAAAAGTTTCTGTTGGAGTTGTTTATCAACTAGTCTCGCCATTTGACGAAGTTAGTGAGGCGGAAGAAAATCATTTTAAATTTTTCGCATTGCGCTCGATATAAGTTAGCGAGCAAAACAGATTTTTTTTAAAATGTTCATTTCAGTTCAACCATTCAAGATTAGTTTTATTAATTTTAGGTTAGGGTTAATTTTACTGCAATTAGTTACGACAAATTTTAGATTGCTGAAAGGCATTTTAATAATTTATAATGCAATTTCATTTCCTAAATTCATTATCATATTACTTTTCAACGGTCTGTGAAGAGAAACTACTTCGTGAACTCTCTCTCCACGCAATTTAGTACTTACAATTACAATTACAAAGTACAATTAGTACAATGTACTAATCAACAAAGAACAATAATCCTCATGGTTTAAACACGAGTGCCAGAGTCAGAAGATATGAAAAACCTGTCACTTACTTCTCTTAATTGTCTATTTTCGCTATTATTTTGGAAATAATGTGTGAATGAAATTAAAGTTATTGTCTGTTTGTGTGTGTGTGTGTGTGTGTGTGTGTGTGTGTGTGTGTGTGTGAGAGAGAGAGAGAGAGAGAGAGAGAGAGAGAGAGAGAGAGAGAGAGAGAGAGAGAGAGAGAGCGAGAGAGAGAGAGAGAGAGAAGGGGGAAGGAGGAGATTTATTTTTATTCGATTGATATTTTATTAACTTTTTTGGGCTATACAAAAATTAAAATACAGATATATTCAACAACCGAATAAGAAATACAATTTTCTCCTTCTGAAGATTTTAAATTTTGAATCCCTTGTGAAATCTCCATATAACGAACTTCAGGGAAGCTGCTTGAGCACGTGGAGACACACCAAGAGACCAACTCTCTTGGAAAACTATTTATCTCCTAGGAGACACGATATCTCATCGGTACTAGAGTCTTTACACTGCTCTCTCGTGGAGACTTGGAAAATCTCCTGTGGCGTCATGTCTCCGGAGAGAAGATCGCTCTCCTGAGAGTTTACACGTGTCTCCTAACCAATTCAGAGCGAAAGCTCTCTCCGTGTAAACGCCCCTTAATACATACATTTCAGTTTCACAAATATATTTGAAATACTCGTTTAAATACCCTGTTTTTATTTATTTAATGGGTAATTATTACATAAAATTGCATTACTTGCTATGTTGCTAGGCCGAAGGGCTTTAAGCATTACAATACATACATTCTACTGCGTTTTAACCTTAAGAATTCTGACATTCACCCCCAAATGGTCCTAGGTTCGAGTCCTGATGGCGGCCGGATTTTCGACACTAGCTTTTCAGCTAGGTCGAATTCAGTCGCTGTCTGGAGGAGAATTCTAGCGGCCGGCTGCTCTGATCGGTAGGTTTCCGTGGTTTCTCCGATCAACACCAGGCGAATGCCGGAGCAGTACCCTACCAAACGGGCCACGGACCGCGCGCGATCTGTCCTTCCTCTTCCTTGTCCTATCCTCTCCCCTTACACACACACACACACACACACACACTTACACTAACATACACTACACTACCACACATTCCGGGAGACCGGTCGGGAGCTGAGAGCTTGTCCCGGCTGGGGCGGTGCCCCGCTGGTGGGAGAGTCCTGGTTAGGGGGAAACCCCACTAGCCGACGATAGGTCTCGCCATCCAGCGGGGAAAGATCACCGCGCATATCCCGAGAAAAAACATGCACTGCACTAACGGGACTAATGATCAAAGCAGTTGACGTGCCCGGAAACACGAAAAAATCAAATCAAATCAAATCCCAAATGGTATCTCCATCGCATCAAAGCCGCAGAAAAGAGACCATAAGGTACGGCTGAGGAAAGAACCCCTGAAGCGGGAAAAACCAGCCGTCAGAAACCGAGTACATGCTAATCCATCAAATTTTTTTAAAATTTTTTATTTTCCTGGTGTGGACGTCTTCTCATTCTAGTATTTTGACCTAAGAAAAATCTGAAATGAAACAGCGCCACAGAAGATCACCCGCAGCATGGCCTTTGCGCTTACTAAAATTCTCGGACAAAAGACCAAAGTGCTCCTCTAATTATTTAATGGTACTCTTCTTTGTTTACTGATTTACTTATTTACTTACCAACTTCCTAAATTAATTACTGATTAACATAATCATCGCTTACTTATTGACTTATTTATTTCATCTCAAGTCTAGACTCCGCTCATACTACTAACCAGTGCTGTTTTCCCACTCCCTAACTACTATTTCCCTAATAGTTCGAATCTTTCCTAGAAATGTTCCTAATTCTTTCATGAAGTGAGATCTATTATCACCTAATATGTTCTCGGCTAGCGTTGTTTTTAAGTTGAAAGTAATAGTTCCCCATGCCCATTCATTTTCCCCTCCATGTTTCTAAAGCGCAGCAATTTAATAGGATGTGGATCCTATCTTCCCTACCACCGTAAGGCACACACATGCAGTTGCCATTCGAATTTTTAAATCTATGTTGCATCCAACCCTAAACCAAGCTTAAATCGTATATCCCTCTTGCGGCCTTTTTAAGTGTGTGAACGTAGCTTTCGCATCCTCATACCGGACTCATGTGAATTTGTGCCACTAGCGAACATTTTTCTGCCATTGCTGCCAGCAAATCTTGCCTTTTAATATCAGAAAGTCTATCCGAAATTAACAGTTCTGTATCACGTGTTTCCCGGCCCCCCACCATCACTTGAGGAACGTCTTCAAGACCTGCGCGTTCTAATAACAATGTCACTTTATAGGACCAGTTGCCTGTTCACCTGCTAATCTCATCCAAAGCTTAATTGGTTTCATTTTAAATTCTTTCCAAATTCCTACACTACCAACCTCTCTTAAAACGCCGACATTTGCTGCGAATCTAAAGCCTCCGAGTATTAATTTGTTGAAATTATTATTTGTTTCGATACTTTCTGATATGTCTATTCTATCAACTTCCCAGATTTCCGTCCCATAATTCATAGCTGGGAAGACTAGCGATTAAATCATTGTGTCGCACACATTTAAAGGCAATTCTGGTACTCAGCGTATTACGTAACCGATTTCTTTGAGTGCAATTCTTCCTTAACTGAGAGCCGCCGCTATGTGGCTATTTCATCCCCCGTTCATGGACAATTTTGCACCAAGATAAGTAAACGTTTTGACACGGTCGAGCTCCTCCTGTGTGTAATTCCATTTCTCTCCATTAGCCCATATAAACTCATTCTTGAAGACAAACATTTTTCTTGTTTGAATATTTACTTCTAGTCCCCATGTCTCAATATAACTTTCAAGGATGTTTAAATTCCTCTGTAAGCCCTTAATAGTTTCTGAACATAGAACTAAATCATGTGTGTATAGTAACCTGAGAATTTTCAAGCTATCAATTTTCGGTGCAGATGTGTTCGCTTCCTGTAAACTTGTCAATAAATCGTTTATATACAAGATAAACAATAGCGGTGAGAGAGGACAATCCTGTCTTAGTCCTACTGTGGATTTTGGCCTGTTACAATGTAAAGATATTTCACCTTTACTAACTCCCCACATTGGCATATTTCAGTATTACGTAGTAAAAATGTTTCGATTAAAATGTTTTTTTAAATAATACATTCATTCCTATTGAATTGGCTGTTGTCTCCAGATTTTATAGAATATGTATTTCATATTATTTCCTTTAAGGTTATGTTCATTGTACGCAACGTACATTGGATGGCATAACGATACTACACGCCAATCGAGTTCGTGAAGACAAGATCTAATTCACGATAATCATAGAAAATGGAAGTCATCATTTCTGGATCACATGATTATCTGGCTCACGATCTGTATCACTGTAATAATTATTTATGTTTAATTCAATTTGTATCATTTCTCCTGTTGTTCTATTCTATCCGTTTGAAACTCACAAAGCCACGAGTTCATTCAGCTCCATTGGGGAATATCAGTTTTGTGAATATCAATTGGCTGAACTGTTTAGGCGCTAGCGTTGACCACAAACGGACAGACAGACGTTTTGCCGTCAATCGATTTTCCGGTATCAATGACCCAAAAAACATGGATACTGGTTACACCATGTGTTAGATTTCCCCCCCTAAATTTAGCAACAGAAGATATCTACTTTTTTGTTACGAGGGCCCGGCAATAGGAGTTTTCGGCCGAAAATTAGTTAGATAGCGTTAGAAAATTAGAAAGTTAGATTCGTTAGATAACGCAGTTGGCAGGCAGGGTAGTCCATCTCCATCAACCTCTCGGACCGAAGCATTTTCAACGCGAAATATTGCATTCCCAAGGGTGTACGTTCCCAAACTCCTTTCTATCATAGGGCCTACGTAGGTAGTTGTCACAAAGCGAAACCAAGGTCCGCATCTTGACGTTTCTTCCACGTGGCTTCGTCCCCTTCCGGAGCGCTCTCTTGCCGCACGCCGCGCCGCGGAGGAGCGGGCTATTTTAGGGCGCATTCGTTCGGCCCGGCCGGCCCCTCGAGCGCCGCGCCGGAGAGCAACGGGCACCAGCGACGCCGCGAGCGCCTCCCGACTTTCATTTCCTTTAGGTGCTTTGCCACTCCAAATAATTAAATAGTATGTAAACAAAGCATAATGTATAGTGCAATCAAAATATAACGTGCAGACTTTCCGATCTTTGTAAATCATGGTTTTATGTGTGAAAATAGTAGAGTAAAATACCTAGCGGCCAAGCATTGACTGTGCGTTACATGTTGTAGGGTAAATACTGTACGTATTGTTGTATTGTTAATAAAAAAATGTTACTAATTGAAATCACTTAAAATAATATTTTGCTTGGCACCAATTTCAAAATGTTACAAAATTAAAAACGTAAGTATTGCAAATATTACGGTCGAGTAAAGTTCGGACTCGCAAAGCCCGCAATGCGGGCGGGCCTTGATAAAAGAGGGCCTATTTTTAGGGGATATTTTTATTATTTAAGGTACTAGCACTACTTATGTTTGTTATACACTTTTATAAAGAGGGCCCGTATAAAAGTTTTGCGGGCGGACTCGTACTCATTTCGCTACGCTAGTGAATTATTACAATATTCTGATTGTACTTCTTAACTAGGATTTACGAACCAAGAATTGGAAAATTTAATAACTAACAACTGGATAATAACATAATGAAATAAAAAATAAGATCATGAGAAACGTGAAATTATTTCAGATATTTTTCGTGCTTCCTTCCGTCGTTTCCTTTTGACGGGTTACGAAAAAATGATATATACTCTCAAATCATACCCACATCATGTAAAGCGGTCGCATTGAGAAACTTCTTGTTGCAAAACAGTTAAAATTTCGCCTGAAATGCAGTTCGTGATCCGATTCGTTCATCCACGTGGAACCAGAAAACAATCGCACAGAACGGAACTCAAGGGAATTTAAAGAGTAGAAGTGAAGAAGAAAACTAGTGGGCCAAAGAGGAGGAAAGAAAATGGAGACTTTCCTGCAACACGTAAAGAACATAGACATGTCAAATGGTTTTTAAGATGAGTACTCGCATAAAACGCGTTGGACAGACTCAAGGCTCGAGGCCCCGAGCCTCGTCCCCATCTTGGAAACGCGTGAGGAAGCGACACAACTCCGTGGGAAGGTGCGTCGACCCACGCTCGCAGACGGGCCACGGGCCGCGCGCGATCTTTCCTTCCTCTTCCTTGTCATTTCCCCACACTTTCGCTAACAACATTACACTACCACACGTGCCGGGACACCGGTCGGGAGCTTAGAGCTTGTCCCAGCTGGGGCAGTGCCCTGCTGATGGGAGAGACCAGGTTCGGGAAACCTCGGTAGACGACAGGTAGTCGGCTCCGGATCTCACCATCCAGTGGGGGAATATCACCGCCACCTCCCGAGGGACGTATACACTACACTTACGGGACGAACGACCGCATAAATTACGCGTCCGGAATCGCTAATCCATCAATCAATCCCACATTGCCAGAGGCTGCTTAGTTTTACGACAATTTAGGCATATAAACGAAATTAGTTATATACTCGAATATAGATATATTCGTAATCTGGTTCATTATCGCAGCTGTTTGTTCTAGCATATTGAATTGTTAAGGTAATCTGCTTATATACTGCCTTTTGTTATTTACTTCTTCATTTCTTTTTAAATATGTCTCGAGCTAATCAATGTTATTTCTGAATATTTAACTTTCAAAACTAGTTATATTACTATTTTACGGCCCAGCACAAGTTTCGAATTGGTTCTTTGGTAGTCGTTATATTTTTCGTTTTCTGGGAATGGGGAAGTTAAAATCTGAAACAATCCCTGCAGATCGTCTTGGATCTAGGCAATCAAAATGGCGTCATCAGCGTTATATAAAATGTATATATTTATATCCCTTTATTGTATTCCTTTTCTACCATTATGTCTTCTATAATATTTTTCATTACTACAATACTCTCAGAATAGTTGACATCGAATTCCATTACGTTATAGCGGATGATATTGTTTCGTTGTTATTAATGTTTATCGTCTTTTCTGTGAATGTATCACGTTTTAACTGGAAAGGATTATGCAAAATCTTATCTTCCTTTCATGTCTTAATGGCATCTTTAAGAACTGAAGTTCAAAAACTTTATTTAGGACACTGAGCGCATCAAAACAAGTTTAGAGCTTTGCTGCAATATTTGCAGTATAATAAAGATATCTTTCTTATTGATCTGATATTATGATTTGGAAAATGAGATTCTTTCTCTAAATAGTACATGTAGGTATTTTACGACCATTAAAATTAGAAGACTTCAACACCAGACAACTCACAACACTAGTCTTCAGCGTATTTGACCCTTGAATGAGTGGTTTTCATGGAAATGCCACACACTCACTAGCATTGTATACTAATCGTAGAGATATGCTCATGAAAAAATGTGCCATTTTAGAATAAACTTGAAAAAACAACAACCATTACATTGAGAGGAATGTGTAAATATTTTTAATATTTGCTATAATGAGAAATGATTGTAATTTTAACAAAAAAAGTCATTTTCCCTCTGCACTGGCGCAAGAAAGACCATTCTACTGCTGCTCTGAAACACTGGATGAAAGGCATATAATTCACGTGATATGCTTGACTGACCAAGCATGAAATTTTATGTAGATATTTTGAAAATTATAGTTCTCAATCTCGTTATCGCAGGAGTACCATATTTTCCTTATGTTTCCTTATGTTTTCACATTTTTAGCTCTTGCTTTATGTAATTTTTAATCTGATATACCAGATTCGTTTACATGTTAGATGGTTATCTCTAATAAAAGTTTAGATTCATATATGATGAAGTAACGTCGGCATCTATGCAACAAAACTTCATCGATCGTTAAAATCATACCACTAAATACATAACCGAGAAGGGTATTTGCTGATAAATTACAAGAATACTATTAACATTGTAGTATTTAAAATTAAAATATAATCTGAAGCGATCAAATGATTTTACAAATAATGAAAAAAATATTTTAACAATAATATTCCAGTCAAACATCAAAACGTGAAAATTATCACCACAGAAAATGAATTGAATTGATAATGGGGTTGGGATATTTTATGAAACGAAAGCATTTGTCAAACCAAATTGATTAATATCTACATGTTTCAACAGTTGCTAAATGTATCTTTAACAAATATAATTTAGTGCTTAAAGAACTATGAAAGAGTCAGAAAGTCCTAAGGACATGGGAAATCATGATCATCTCTGTGCCATACAAACGTTTTTAAAAATCTATAAGGTGACAAATTTCGTTTAGGACTTACAATCAATTACTTCGCTCATCCTCAACTTTATTTCCTTATTTGGAACCTGCGATTAAAACTCGTAGTATTTATAGTGATGACATTCAGATTATAGGGCATCATACTCGTAAGATCGTAATGTTTTGCTGCAACAATCAGTCATACAGTCTCTTCATGTTATTAACTTTGAAAATAGCTGATCACATATTTAGTTGCTTGCTGAACATTCCTTTTTGTGATACTCCTCTACTTTTAACATCAACTTCGGAAGTTGAACTTCCACTTCTTCCTTGAAGCAAATGTTGAAATGTAAACTTACATTGGATGACTTCTGGTTTCTTTCTTTCTACTTTCAGAGCCACAGTCTTCCGAAGAGGCACCTAGTGTCCATATCTATTACTCTGTGTTTTAATAATGCATGATGTATCAGCTTGAAAATCCATAAAATCCTCTTTCTCTTTTTTTCTACTTGCGATTTATTTTTAACTCTTGCAATTTCAACAAGCCTGTGCCATTCTTCAGGGATGAAAACAGTCTGTTTTTCTTATATTGTCTATGATTGATTGATTGATTTTTTTCGTGTTTCCGGGCGCGTCAACTGCTTCGGTCATTAGTCCCGTTAGTGTAGTGCATGTTTTTCTCGAGAGATGGCAGTGATCTTCCCCCGCTGGATGGTGAGATCCGGCGCCGACCTACCGTCGGCTAGTGGGGTTTCCCCCTAACCAGGACTCTCCCACCAACGGGGCACCGCCCCAGTCGGGACAAGCTCTAAGCTCCCGACCGGTCTCCCGGAATATGTGGTAGTGTAGTGCATGTTAGTGTAAGAGTGTGTGTAAGGGGAGAGGATAGGACAAGGAAGAGGAAGGACAAATCGCGCGTGGTCCGTGGCCCGTTTGTTAGGGTACTGCTCCGGTATTCGCCTGGTGTTGATCGGAGAAACCACGGAAAACTACCGATCAAAGCAGCCGGCCGCTAGAATTCACCTCCAGACAGCGACTAAATTCGACCTAGCTGAAAAGCTAGTGTCGAAAATCCTGCCGCCGTCAGGACTCGAACCTAGGACCTCCCGGTTAGAGGCGCTGCAGTGACATCCGTTGATGCACTGAGCTACCGCTACCGGTTATATATATTGCGCAAGTACAACCATTGCCCTTCTGCTTTGCCGGCAAAAATTTACTCGAACTACTTACGCATGATAGTTTCTGCTTACTTAAGATTTTACTTTCTTCCAAACACATTTCTCTTCCGTTTCTTTGATTTCTCATAGCATCTTGGAACACAATCACTTTCAGCACCATCTATGTTTTAAACCAATGATTACGTGATCACATCTTGGCGCGGTATTGTAGAGAGGAAGGTGACTCGGCATAGTTTCTGCTATAGCACAGCAGAAACCCAAGTTTTCATTTTAGTGAATACTAAAGTTCGAAAAAAGTATGGGAAGTAGGTAAAGTTTATTATAGTAATTAACGAAACGAGTGTATAAGGAGGTGTAAAATGACATGAATGGTATGTTCAAGAAAACGAGTGACGATAGGAGCGAGTTTTCTTATGTACCATGAGTGCAATTATACCCCTTCATACACATGTTACTTTCAATATTTTTTCGCTTCCATTTACGAATAATTCAAATTTTAAAAATTCAAGGGCTTCTTTTCCACCCGAGGTATGCAGTTTATGACGTAGTATTACTTCTGAAAAAGATTTATTTTAGTGGGCCTGGCATTGTTTTTGTTTCCACAAAATGGAAGGTATTGAACATATTGCGAATAAAATATTAGAAGCTAACCAAAGCAAGAAAACATTACTTTCCAGGAAAAGTAAAGACAGGTATGAGAGAAAATACATCATGTATAAATATTGGAGTAAAAGCTTGTCTCCTCTGACACAGTTTTGCTACAGCGTTCTTTTCAAAACTGGTAAACACAACTGACGTTTACATTTTTTAACATTCATAATCCTGAGACCAAATGTTTTACATGCAAATATTTACTTGTAAAACATTCAATTTATTTACGTTAAATGTTTTATGTTATTCCATAAGTCAGCTATCTTAACGTTTACTTCCCCAATTTAGTTTTATTTATTCGTTGTGTATACGTAGTTGCGTATGTGATGAAGATTTTTGGTCATGTTTCATGGCCGACTGCAAATATCTTGGTTATATTTTCTTAATTATCTACGATTTGATTCTATGATTTGGCCCCGTTTCTGAATTCTGATTGGTAGGTGTGTCGTTGTAATAGCACGTTTGAATTTTAATTGCACGCGTCTTGTTAACAGAGATAATCAACGATTTTTTATTAGATTAATGAGCATGTTTAGGTAACTAAATGAAAAATAATATTAACAACACTATTGAATAAAACATTGTACTATATTATCATGTAAAAATCTAAAGTTTTGTAAAAATTGTAGCGTAGCTCACTCTTGCTTTCTGCACCTTACTTCTTCCAGCTATATTCTAAAAGGTGGCGATTAAAAAATATATGGAAATCCCGTTCCTTAAATAAAATTAACAGCAATAACAAAATTAATGTAATTAAGCCTTGACTTATGAGAATAGATCTTTTCAAATGGAAACAAAAGGGATAAGTTTTTAAATGCATTGATAGGCAAATATTTCTTTACGAATATCATGGAAGACAAAATCTCAAAATAAAGCATAATTTATAATTAAAAATATAAATACATTTACCTTCTGTTAGAAATCTACAAAGTTCTTTTTTTTGAAAAGGGAAGACGTCGAACATATTTTTTAAAACACTAGTATTAAATTTTCAATAGGCCTACAATGTGAGATGGAGTAAAGTTGCATGTCATTGGAAAACTTCATATCATTATGAGAAGTATAAAAAACATGACTCACTATTAGAAAATATACTTTATTAAAAATATCCTGCTCAATTTTCCTTCTCGACTATTTTTTTTTTCTTTCACATCCAAAGGTAATACTCCTCAGCAATGGCGGCTCCTAAACAAATGTTCAGGGTAAGTAAAACAGATGACAGAGGCGGATCCCGAGAAGGCTGCATAGGGCCATGCCCCACCACAATCAAAGTTTTCCAAAATTTCATTCAATTTATTAAAAAATGCTCCTGCCCCAAGGTGGGCAGTTGGGACCCAACTGCCATGCCCCTTCGTACAGTCCTAATGGCTCCTGTGAAAACATCCCTCTGCGGAAGTCTATGAGTTTTGCTGAGGTATATGCACGTACGCGAGTGCGGGAAATATTTGAATTTAATTACGTATGTGGAAAATCTCTTAACATGCTCTCACAATCAGTAAAAGAAAACTGCCACGAATGTAAAAAAAACAAAAACTATTTTTAGCCGGAAACACGTGCACCGGTACGCATCTCGCATTCAAGTCTCGGTTTTAAAATAAACATAATATTCAGCACACAAAAAGTAAATTTTATGTAATGTTTACAGAAAAAGAAAATTTTTACAGAAAAGCACATAACACTGCACTTCCTAATTTCAATTATTTCTCGCGGCGCACTATATTATTGTCGGCCGAGGACATTACAAAAGGAAGCGTCGAAGCCATTTACAAGTTAGCTAACTGCAAACGAACGAATGTAGGAAGGGAGTCTAATGGGCTCGAGAGCCCAACGACCACAGAACCTTCAGTTATGTTGCCAGCACTAGCTGACACTTTGGCTCATCCTCAGGAAAATCGTTCTATAACTACTATTATAACTACTGCTACTGCTACTCGGTGGCGAGGGACCTGCTGCCGCGCCGCGCCGCGCCGCGCCCGCGCACAGCTGGCGCAGTCCCCCACCTCCACCCCCACCCACCGCCGTCCTCCCGCGCCGGCCACAGCGTTCAGGTGGGGTGCCCTGTCCAGCTTGCCCGCGCCCGCCCGCGTCGCGCCAGCACCGCGCTCTGGTGTGGGATCCTGAGATTAACAGGCGACAGCACGATGAGCTGGCTTGTCGATGCTACAGTAGGAGAAAACTCCGAGAACCTGAAGAATGACAATGCGAACCAACGAAAAAATGCTATCTTATCTATATATTTAATACTCAAGATTTTCGTCTACAAAGAAGTTTGAGCCATCCAAATGTTTGTCTTTCAAGGGGTTGTTTATCTCTCTACACTTTAAACACAAACGTAGTACATGTTAAATCATCATCAATGAATTTTACAAGTGGGAAATTGTAACTATGATCTTAATTGAAAACCCTTGAAAATCTTCTGGATTACATGCCATTGTGAAGCCATGTGAAAATATACTCGTTGTAAAATAAAAAAAACGTAGAGCGCTTATTTGCTGGAATATCGGTAAGGCATTTCTGGAAGAAGTGTATCAGTAGACTGGCATACTGTCTTAATACCTACATTTGAACATTCTCATTGAAAAACTAAATGAATAGTTGTTTATGTGGTAATGAACATATGAATTGTACAATAGTTAAGAATTTTGTAATCTTGGTCAGTTGTTTCATCTCCTACGGTGTATCAGATAATACGCAGCTTTTCATTATTTTCTGTAGTTCTGACTCAAGTACGTTCCTTTGTTTCTCGAAAGTTTCCAGATTCCGAAATGGAGAATTTTGCCATGTCGATGATATTCCATTACATTATTCGGAATTTAAAAATTATCGAGCTCATTGAAGCACTCCTTCCGCTGCCCCATTTCCATAGTTTGTAAGTGAAAATGGTCCTTTGAAAATGGTGTGAAAATGATCCTTTTGTGAAGAAGTCGTTATGTGGAGAGTGATCTCGTTTTCTTGGAATAATCGATGGTCGCAGAATAGGATTTCCTGTTTAGGATATTGGTAGAAATTCAACTGAGCCTGTACACAATTACATGAAAAAATAGTACCAAACCAGTTTCCATATGGCGTGTGGGTAGCCGTGGCATCATTTATGACGTGACTAGAATGGAAAATAAAAAGAGTTACGAATTTTTGCGAGATGAGAGTGCCCAGAAATTGTATCTGCAGCGATGTGAATAAATGTCTGAAAATTTATGAGGACGCAGAAGGGCATACTGTATATGTCTAAAGTCGACGCCAAAGGCCACGTCAAATCGCACAAAGGGTGTAGCCGAATAAGGTGGTAAAAACTGCCCACAAACCAAACCAATAATCGTGATGCTCATATGAAAGAGAATAAAAAATGCCATGGATTCCCAAAAAATCAGCCTCCTAGGGGAATCTGTTGCAGAGATAAAACGAGAAACGTGTTTTTCATGTTTTATTTTTTCTCAACTTCTATTGCATGAATTAGGCTGAAAAAATGGAGAGACGGGTAAAAATAGTTGATTTTTAAGGTATTTTCTGACCCTGAATCCAAATAGAAAAACAATATTTTGAAATGGATTTTCGACGTAATAACGTTGGAGCTTTTCCCCTACAATGTGTCTTATAACATTTTATCAGTTCAAAAATTTGATATTCATGCCAAAATGGGATGGAATTGTTTATAATTGTTTAAACAATTTATATTTAAATTATTGATAAGTCTTACAGACAAAAGTCTGATTTACAACTTGCTGCTGACAAATGTTTGTCTTTGTGTGGAAAGTATTTATATTATCGAAATAAAATCATCAAATCCCTTTTGTTTTTAGATTTATGTGTTGTTTCTAATATAAATCAAATAACTCGGTTTTAGGTATATTAATAATTTATGTTTATAATATAAATCAAATTTCTCACTTGTACATTTATTAATTATTGACAATTAGACAATCATAGGCATATAATCGTTGTCACTGTCTTCTTCAATAACTGAGATCACGCGTATCTTTAGGTATAAATAATTTACTCAAAATTTCTGACGGTTTAACAATTTTCACCAAGTAACGAGCAAGTGCCAAATAATAAATGATCGCAGCTACGTAGGAGCAGCGTCTCAGGCTGCACCGATTTTTGCTCGTTCTGCGCACGCTAGTTTACGTCCCGAACCACGTGACCACAACACGGTTGAAAAGCGTGACGCACGTGATGCACTTGGGTTGAAAAGCGAGACCAGACGTTGGCTGCAATGTTACATGGAGAGCAAGAAGTTTTGAGAAACATTTTGAAAGTGACGTAAAATGACAATTTTCAAGGGGGACCAACCAAAAATAACAGGATGAAGGTGTAATTGAAATAAAAGACGCAATATTATTTAAAAAATAAAAAAGTGCTTATCTGTTTCTGTTTCAATGACTTGCAACTGTGATAATTTTGGCATTTAAAATCCACGCTGATATTATGACGCAAACTAGTGCTTGAAGCTCATTGGCTGAAGTCAGATGCGCGAGAGCCTACCCATCTCTTTCCACCATAGGTAGTCCGATTGAGTTTGGTACGTATTATTTATTTAGAAAGGTTCGGATGGAACATATTCAAACTGGCTCCCGCTGTTGAACGGGACGTATTCGTGTCTGACTGCTGCTCGCCCCATAACTTTAATATTGGTGTTCTGTGTGCTGCCCCCTGTGTCGTGCGAATGTCACGTGTGCAACGTGTTACGACGCATCAGCTGACACTTCATTGTGGCTCTGGCATCCCTCCCGTTCAACGGATGTGCAAGTGTCTTCTGGAATTCGTAGTACTAAGCGTCCATTGGGTATACTTTGCTGATCACACGAAGTCTAGTATCAAACGCTCTTATTCCTTTTTTTTCTCTTACAGCATGGTGCAAATGTTGGGCACAGGAGGTAAAATATTCACACACGCACGTGTTAAAAATGAAGATGCAAATAACAAGAGCGAGCCGGAGGCAGAAATGGATGTGTCCTCATCAAGAGCCAGACGCCGATTGCATTACTTCTGTTTGAAAGATTGTAGGAGCGGAGAAAATTGCCGGGTGCCAGAGCTCTGAGCCAATCGGAGTTCTGGTTTTAGCTATTAGAATTTACAGTTATTGTAAATCAAACTTCTTTGTGATAATGAACGGTGTGGGAGAGTAATTATTTAATTTAGAAATTGAGACAAGATGTTAAAGTTATAATCTTATCAAATAAGTTGTATGATGATATTCTAGAGATGTGACGCGATTGTTGCGGATCCAGAGAAGCGGCGCGCCGCGCAGCCAGATTACACATGCCGCTAGCATAAACGGTTGGATATGTAAATGTAAAAACTAAAATAAAATAGTTGTACAGGCCTGAGATGGACTGTGTAACAAGAGCGTGCATTGCAGATTAAATGGTCTAAAGTAGAAAACTTGCACTGCCAGTGTATAGAATTAATGTGCTGTGTGTTTATTGCATTGATATCGATGAGTGGCTGAGCTTTCGTTTATGGTAATTGTGAATGGCGCGTTCGTGTCTGTGTTAAAAGTGCATGTTTATGTCCTCGCGCCTGCGTGGAAGTTTTCACTGTGACCGGAGCTTGAGGTAGCGAAGTGCGTGAGAGGCCTGGGAGTGGAGACCGCCTCCTGGAAGGCGCCCTGCGCGGCCGGGGTGGGACGGGGCGCGCCAGCTTGTTGGTTCAGGTGCACCTCGCATTCCTTCTCCAGCGCCTTTCCCTGCCCTCCCGCCTCCTTTATCATTGCCTACGCCACTACCCACCGCCCACTGCCCGCCATCCATCATCATTATCACCACCACCACCACCACCACCTGCACCGCTTCTGTCGCTGCCGCCGCCGCCGCCGCCGCCGCCGCTACAAAACATATCCTGTCCTCGTTACTGTCGCCATAACAACTAGCTTCGGCAGTTTCGCCAACACCACCACGATACAAAGTGATGGCGATGGTGTAACGGTTAGCGTATCGGACTGTTATACCCAAGATCGCGGGTTCAAACCCGCGGATCGAAGGGCGAAATTCTTTGTTCGCCTTCCTTCGGAGGGGAAGTAAAGCCGGCTGTCCCATGTTAGTAGATTTACTGCATGTAAAAGTTCAAGCATAAATGAAGCCTCTGAGCTAAATTCAAACTGCCTGTTTCGTCGCCCAAGTAGTACCTTCTTTCTCCCCTAGTTGGTGAAAGGAGCGTAGCGAAATTTACGTGGTTAGACGGAAGAGCAGGCCTCGTGGCCTGAGTCTCGCCACGTTAAACAAGGCATCAATTCAATTCAATTCAATACTTGCATCTGGCGCCACCGCCGTCTGCTCTGTCCCGAGGAGACGGGAACGGGCTGCGCCGACGGGATTTCGGTGCGTCACACGAGACCCCCTTCGTCGCCTCTTGGGGTAGGTCAACTGCACAGATCGGCCTGCAGACATCCAAAATCGACATGCTTTCCCATTTTTAATTAAGTTCACGACGTGAATTATCTCTGTTAACACCTTTTATTTTCTTACACCTAAATATAGTGGGTCTATTGATGTGATTTTTTTTTACCCTGGTACCTGCTTAGGGTTGAGAGGATGTTAGGAATCCTTAGGTGGGTGCGATCTCAGTTGCATGTCACGATCAGTTGCAGTATCATTACCAGATGCAAAACAAAAACACAGATAATCTCATCTTACCTGAAAAGAACGTTCTCTGTACATAGAATTAGAACATTTGCTAAGATTGCTACTTGAATCAAAATTTGGAAGAGTTTAAGATCAGGTTATCCATGAAATGTTTAATAATTTATTTATTGTTTATAATATTTTATACTTTATGAAACCATAATCTATAATTTAAAATATAATAATTATACTTTTCGTCTTTGATTCTCAAATGCTTGAAAAAAGCGATGAAGTTGATCTTCAGGGTTCTAATTACTTAAACCAGGTTTTTGCTACATGGTTGCATGTAACCATAGTTGTGAATAGCAATGTTACTATAAAAACCTAATTGTTAAACGACCTTTCTATAAGGATGGTATTTTTATGGTTTCAATTCAGTCAATAAAGTATTTTTTAAATTATAGTCTTCTTATTACTCTAAGTCTTATTTTTTTTATTACTCTAAGTCTCCACATAACACATCGATACATTTATGTTGGAAGATATAAGACCATCAGAGGAAGAATCTGTCAGGTAAGAATGAACTACGTAATTAATTACATCTCATTGCTAGTATTACTCATTTTATTACAATCCTTCCACTATTTTGTTTTTGATACTTTCTAACGTTCTTAAAACGAGAAATACTAATACATTGTTAGAACTTCCATTTTTAAATGTGTAATTAATACAGAAGTTTGGCAAGATATCACTTTTAAGATTATATTTTTATTCGCACTAACGCTCGTCAATTTCATTACTCGAAAACGAAGTCTTATTTCGATTAGTTGTACAGTCAATTCACGTTCGTTTACGGATGAGATGTTTAATGTAATGAAAGGCGAGACAGAAGGATTATCACTAGGGAACGGACTTTATTGTAATAAAAAAAAGCAAAATATGTACATATATATGTACTTATTTTTTCAAAAATATGTAAGAAAAAATAGGAAATATGTGAAATAAATATTCGTTATCAAGTTTACAATTCCATTCTTCAAGCGTTTTCCGAGCAGAGTACGTTGAAGTTTTACATCTACAGAAACAATTATTCGCTAGTTTCATCCGAAACATATAATACTTTCGTATTATATACAATGTTGTTTACGAGGAGCTGGAGCTCAAGTGAATAGTATCATGTAGCCTGTGATAGAAGGGGGGGGGGTAAAAGGAGCACACTCCCCCCTAACTCCAAAAAAGCGATAAGACAATGATCTGAATTTTTTGTCGAGTTACGCATGGGGTCTGTGAAACACGAGTAATCACGTGGTTGAAGTTCCTTCTGCTTGACATACTACATCCGCTCATCGTTGATCCCGTCTACGCTGTTTCCAAGAAGCAGATGGGTGCGGGGGGAGATAAGTTTGACAATTAATAGCGATTGTCCGGCGTTAATACAAGCGCATTGGGTATTTTTTAAGTGTTTCAGTAACTAAGTTAGTTTTCAAATAACATATATTTCGAACATCACAAGTGAAATGTTCATTTTCGACCTATAAATATATTAAAATGTAACGAAATATGTAGCTATAGATAAAATATGTAAAAATATGTAATTATACCAAAATATGTAAAAATATGTGAAATAAAAATGGTTCCAATTAGTTCAGAATGTCGTGTTAAGTATAAAAAATATTACTGAACGCATGTATCTTGTCCCTGTAAAAATATGTATTTACATGAAAATCCGTTCCCTAATTATCACATAACAAAAAAGACATCCATGGCAGATAACTTGACCCTGACAGGCGACAACAATCAACTGAATGAATTCTATCAATCGGGGGGCGGTCGGATTCAAAGTTTCAAAAGTTGGTTGCGATGAGCCGAAGTAGGTTCAGACGCCACATTGATAATTCAGTCCTCGTCGTTAGGCGAATTAGACTATACCACCGCTTCCATAGCCCTCTGTACAGTGTAACGGGTATTTCCAGAAGATCTTGTGAGTTTGGAAGTGGGGTGAAGAGGGCGAGGCAAGCGTCATGCTTCAGCCGGATTCTCTGACCTAATATTTACTGTTAATGAAGTCAGTAAATACTAGTACTCATTTGGAATGAGCGCTGAGTGAACGTTGGGAGCGCCCTGAATAGGCCATGTCCGGATAAAAGCCCTCAGCTATGTTGGCTTGGTCGGGTTTAAAACCCGAGTCCTTCAGGTTAGAAAACGTGTCCCAACCAGTACGCTGCCGCGACCCATAAAGGGATTGAAGAACAAATTAATGAATAAAGTACAAACATTATAAGAAATAATTATTGGAATCTCACACATGACTGTGTTAAATTAATTAATTTTGTAAATTACATATTTGACATTTGCGACACTTTTATAGAAAATATTTCCACGTAAACATTTAATTTACAGTTAAACTAAAAATAAGTAATGGGTTTTACCATAAAATGTTTCATTGTAAAAAGTGTACAGGTATTCGTCACCACGAAAAAAACATTTTTGTACTCCTATTGAACTATCCTTCTAAAACCTCACTTGTGCCATAAACAAACTCAAAATGGAGCCTCGTCTTTTCACGAGCTCCAGCAAATAGCGCCGTGGAAACAGCGAGGCGCGGACCTGGAATGAAGGCCCGCGGTCCCTTGGATGTCGTCTGGTGGAGGCGGAGGCCGCGGAATGCGACTTCCGGGCGAAGAGGCCGGAGTTCATCTCTAGGGCGAAGGCTACTGCGAATGGTCGCGGCGGTCAGGTGGCCAGATGCCCGCCACGCGCTCCCCGGCATTTGGGCGAGGATATCAAATGAAGTGATTCTAATGCAGTACCTCCGCGGAATTTAAATTTTTGTAGCCACAAGTTTTTACTTCATTTGTTGAAGTTAACATCAGTCCGGTTGGCTCTGGGAAAACATTGTTGCACTGCAGCGACCCAGGGAGGTCCCCGGGGGCCGGCGGTGGCAAACTGTCGAAAATAGCCTCATAACTAAGTCAAATTCTGCGGCTGCTGGCTGCTCTGATCGGTAAGTTTACGTGATTTCTTCGATCAATAAATACCGTTTTCGTGCTACTAGTTTCAAAATACCTTGTTCGTAGAAGTCCGTTTGTTTGGAGTATATCCCTCTTGGAAGAATGCACGTCACCTGGAGATATTGCTTCGATCCACTCAATCGTCCCCATACACGCCACCCATGTCCCTGTGAATTTCTCTAGGGTTATGCCGTTTGGCCCGCAAATTTCGCACTACACTTCTCTGCACTTCTCAAGTTGACAACAGTCACTTGCGCGCTATTTTTGTTTCGTAGTTCAGGCTACACTCGCTGTAGCTGCACATGAAAACAAAATACCCTCTATAGCGCGATCTCCAAACCATCTCGTCGTGCAATTTTAAAATTAAAAATTCTAAATTGCAATACCAACAGAGAAAAAAAATTGTGCGTTACTTTCCGATGTGCACTCGTACATTCTTACAGTAAATTTAGAAAAAAATAATCAATTCGCGGAAGCCATTCATATGAAACAAGCAATTGAATTATCATAACCTAATCACGTACTACCAAGCTTGTTATGATGATCGGACCGAAAGTTGCTCTGTGATGGTTCACTGGGCGCTATAAATCTGGCTGCTAACTCTTTAAGTTTGAGAAGGCCCAGCAAGTCTTGATGTGGATGTGTGTGATAGAAAAAATATTTTATTGTGTAAGTGTGATACAGTTTCAAAAGGACGTTTTGAAACACCGAAAGGAGCGAAATCCCTGATCCTATTGTCAGCGCGATCATACACCTCCAAAGCACACTGAACTTAAGCGTAGGGGACGATTTGAGAATAAATATCTTGGAAGGAAATACCGGGGAAGGAAGCTTTCGTTTTTCAAGAACCTCTTCGAAGGATTGCACTTGTGCTCGTAAGCTGTAAATACTCAACATTCGTATTTCGAAAGATTCAAAATAAATAATTCCTTTAAAAGGATTTATGAGAAAGAAGAATAATTGTTGCAAAATCTGTGTTCAGAATGTTGATGGATCTCTGCCTACAAACCTAAAAAGTCTGCATTCATTACATTTTTGTCCAATAAAACAAATTTTCATTTTGAATAATTTCATGCACGTGTAATATTAATTCTTCGTACTTTTAATTCATACAATTTAGAAAACTTCTATCGACATTTTGGTATGTATTGTTTCATTTCTTACCTTCACTTTTATTTGCACCAACTTTGAAAGCTCGAACAAATATTGCTTACAATACTGACGAGTCGTTTTTACCACATTGAAAGTTAGGAGGATGAGACTTTCTTTTTACATTGTTACCATGATAGTAAGTAATAAAAAGTAATATAACCATTAATTACGTCTCTGCCATGCCAAACGAGGCCCATATCTGCGAAGCCTTGCAATTGCCTTATTCCTGGAAAGAGGCGCTGGCTCGGAGGCGCCGTGGTGGCCGAGGCTGAGCAGAAAGCGAGGCGGCCAGAGTTCGACGCGGCGCTGGCAGCCGGCGAAGGGGCGGGGCGCGGGGCGGGGCGCGGGGCGGGGCGCGGGGCGGGGCGCTGGCAGCGAGTCAAGGCCCGTATTAGCCCGCTCCTTCGCGGACGCCGCGCCGCGCCGCGCCGGGGCGTTTCTATAAATCTTAAATAGTACCAGCAAAGGGAGGGCTTGGCCGGACGATGGATGGTCGGCGGGGGCGGGACGGGACTGGGAGTGGCGGGGGGCGCGCGAAGCCTCTCTCCCGAGCGAGACATGAGGCGGGGCGGAGGCGGGGGCGCTGAGCGCGCCAAGACTGCGTGTCGCCGTCGACCGCCGGCCGCCTCCGCCCCCGCCCCCGCCCCCGCCCCGACCACGCCCCCTTCTGTTCCGGCGCGACCCGCTTTGCCTTTGGCTTCCGATTCCTTCAGCGCCCGCCCCGGTCCTCTCCGCCCCCAGGTCCGCTGACCTTCCATGATGCAGGGCAAACAGCGCTTAACTGCACCCCAAATATTATTTCCGTGGCGTACTTCGCATTTCAATTCCGCTTGTTTCTTATGACGATCTGAAATTGTTTCATTTTGCGACGGCAAGGGCAGATGCTACCATTTAGCAGCACGTTGCACATTGTAGCGTCGAATCTTTCATAGTACTAATTCCACTGCTGATATTCTATTGTAACTTCTTATGATAATATGTAGAGTATTTCAGAAGATGTAATCATATTCTGTAAATAAAAGCTTGTTTGTGTGTTTTCATTGTTTTGGGATATCCTTTGTTGGTTTTTGAATTTTATTATTCATTTTATTGATGATTATTGTTTATGACCAACGGCAGGATTGGCCTTAAAAGGTACATTAATAATCATACTGGATCATGTATCCGAATCACAAATTACCGTTCTGTAAATGTAGACGAGTAAAGACGTCTGCGCTGGTTTTCCCCGAGCTTGCTATTTTTCGCCATTTTCTGTCTAGTACACCTTTGTTTCGAGTGACAGCTGCGGGTGTTACTATTTTTCTTTGTTTCTATGCCGACTTGTTTCCCTCTGCTTTGGTTAGTGAACTCTTGGTATTTACATCACCAAGGTTGTCACTTATTTTACTGTGCATACATTTAACATGCGCCGCCACTGCGTACATACATAATTCGTTTTTTGAAACTGCCTCTGTATCAAGGGTTGTCTAACATTTTAGACTATTGATATATACGCATTTTCGAGTAACAGATTAGTGAGCAATGCCATACTGTAATAATATATTGGCCGAATTAGACTTTTCAGTTCATTCCGCTTCCCCTCATAGATTGTGTCAATTTTTTCCATCCTTCATGTGTCTCTGAGTGAGCCCCGCAAATCTCCCATATTCACAGATATATCAATATAATTATGGACAGTTGTTCACGAAAAGGGCGAATGAAATTGTGGATGGAGAGAGCCGTTGCGACTGTGAGCGGAAAGGTTAACCCCGTGAATAGCACACATCTTAATGAAGCGACCATGTCAGTTCCTTAACTTACTTTCAGTGAATTAGGCACATACACATTTGTGATTATGATTGACAAGTGAAATGAGATTATTTCTGTGTTTGTAGTAATAGTAATGGAATATGATGGACCTACCATCACTATTTTTCAACAAGTGCGTTACAAATAAACAAATGTATTTTGCGTATTTGGATATCCATCTACAACGAATAGTTAATCTGAAATAAGAAAATGAACGTTAGTATATTTGATGTTTGGTCCACATTTGGATTGATTAAGTAATGTTATGCATAAATTTTCATTTATTACTTCTGAGACTGTGTTTCTCAACTTTACACTAGCAAACATTAAAAAAAAAAGATTTTATGTTTAGTGAGACATGTTATTTGACTCTCCTAATGTTTTATATAGGATTCACCATAAAATTTGCCGTAAAATTATCATTGGGTAAAAACGTAAATTGGGCGTGGTCAGAGTTTTTTATATTGTTAAAAACATCATTGTTGATAATGTTTGAAAAATATTGTCTTGAGATTCGGTTAATATTTTCTCACAATCAGTGACATGAGTTTGGATGTTGGGAACAGTCAAATAAGGTAAAACTTCATATTGGTTACAATTGTAGCTTGAGTCTACTTACATTTGTATCGTATTTATGTAGCAGTGTTTCGAAAGACAATATGATTAAACATGTATAAAAACAATTGAACATTTTCAACGAGTGTAAATATTCGAAATGTCATTCAAAATTTGCGGAAATTGCTATTCAGAAATGAAATTGACGTATTAATTCTGACAGTTATGTTATGCTAACAGTTATATGCTTACAGAGATACGATACTACTATGCTTACAGTAGTACTTGTAACAAGCTTCATGAAAGTAAATATTCCCAAGAAAATAGAAAACAAATGGATTTAATTTGCTCAAAAAGCTCGTGCAAAAAATTCTACTTATTACTTAACAAAAAGCGTGAGTAGGTAAGTAATATGCAAATACTTCTTTTCAGGTAAAAAAACAACAATTACGCGATTTCAAAACAAATAATTACTGCTTTTGAAAATATAGGGACTAAGTATACCGTTATACCCCGTCGATTCGGCCTGATATTTCACATCTTTTGTGGACTACCGTTTTGTCATCGTGTGTCATCGACTTTAGAATATGTATTTCACCTTTAGAAAACCTTTGCTGATTCTACGAACTCAACATTGAAGTGATGCTCCAAAGCCGGCGGAAAAGAGGTATCATCTTATTGGTGACGATATTGTTTGTAGAAGTCGGAAACCAATCCTTGTGGTGGTTTTCTAGGAAAAGGGGGCGTGGATTAATATAGAACGGGAGATCGTGTGTGCGAGAGAAGCTGCAATTCTTACGATCTGAAGCCTCCTCTCGAATGACAGCGCGCCGCCCCCGGCCTCGCGAGTCCATCCGGCGGCAGTCGCGCGTTCGCGGTGCGCCCGAGTCTCGGGTTCGCACCCGCGTTTCATGCCGGCTATCGTTTCGGCGCGGGGGCGGGGCGGGGCGGGGGCATGGAGGCGCGCGCCACAAAGCGCAGGGGCTTGGCACGAGGCGAACGCGCTCGCGCGCACGCGAGGGGTTTGGGTTGCGCGCAAGGTCCGGTGAAGCGTGTCGCATCCCGGTCGCCCGCTCGCTGGCTCACGCGCCGCGGCGGCGGCGGCGGCGGCGGCGCTGGCAGTCGCGCCGAGAGGGGGTCGTCTTGCTGCCGGACTGCGGCGCTGCTGCCGTCGCTCCCTGCCGCGCCGCCCGCGCCCCTCCCCCCTCGCGCTGCCTCGCATCGCCTCGCCTCGCCCCGCGCGCTCCGCCCCGCTCCGCCCCGCCTCGCCCCGCTCGCCGCTCTGCTCCGCGCGGCGCCGAGCCGGGATCGCGTTACGGGGTTCTCTTTCCCTCACTGCTGCCGCCGCCGCCACCCCCGCCGCCCCCGTCGCCGCCGCCGCCGCCGCAACCCGAGCTCGGTCCCACGGCGCACACGAGGACGGCGCTCGCGCGTCGAAATACAATAGCTTATCAAAAGAGCTGCTGCGCGCAACCGGATCTCGCCACGTCGGCTTGCGGCGGAAGCTCCTGTGTCTCATTAGACTGGACGTCGGGACGCCCGCGCCGCCGCCGCCGCCGCCGGGTGCCGTCACGTGACGGGGACCTTCTGAAGCCAACCGACACCGACACCGGCCAGCGCCGCCCGCGCGCCGCCCGCGCGCCTCCTCCGCGCGACGCGACGCGACGTGCACCGCGCGCGCGCGCCGCGCAGCCGCTCGCGGCATTTATCCCTCGCGCGCGCCGCCGCCTCGCCGACGCGAGGCTCGTGCACGGAGAAGGCAGATAAGGCAGGTTCGGAACGAGGAAGATGTGGAGCGACGGGAAGCACGCACGTTGAGTGAACATATACACCAACAGGAAATACCGTGCAATTGGAAAGAACTAAGAAAAAGTGAAACACAAATGCAAGATGGTAAAAAATGTTGATGCAAATAAGAATGAGGCGTAGAGGAACAATTGTGGAGAAAACGAGAAAAGAAAAAAATAAGAATAACTAAAAAAACTATTTCTTGCCTGTACAGTTAAAGATGTAATGCTGAAGATGTCCGGAAGAGACATTGCGAAGGAAGAAAATCAGTAAAAATAAGTATGAATATTTATAAATATACAAGTGAAAAACACAAATATTAAAAAAACAAAAACAAAGATAATACTAAACATAACTACAAATAGCAATGAATGTCTCTGAACGGACGGCGAGAAATAGTATTTGGTGAAGCGAAAATCAAGTAAACGGAAAACAAGAAGGCCAAGAAAAGGGGAGGAGGCCAACGCAGCAAGTGCTGAGGAGAAGAGGGGGCGTGGGCGTGGGCGTGGGCGGCTTCTGTTACTTGCCGTGTAGCTGCGCGCTCACGAGGAACGGCGTAGCGCGCCTGTGCGTGAGGCATCTCTTTCGCGTGAGGGTGGGGGGTTGAGTTTGTTACCTCTTGATCGATGTCAACCTGGGGTATTTTTTTGTATTAGGTGATCAGGAGTCAGAAAGCAAGTTGAACCGGTTTTATTCGTCAGGGAAATCAGCTGGAGGTGTCGAATACAAAAGGTGTTTACTCGCTTGGGTCAAGACTCGGTGGAGATAAAGTGCTTTGGCCGGTGAAGTAAGAGATATCGCAGTAACGTTGTTCTGAAACGATGTATGCCGTCGGATTTACGTTTGCATATAAATATCTATTTATTATAATAATAAGCGAGATATGAGATAGACAAAAGATCTAATAAATTATGGAAGAAGAAAAGAGTATGTATTTGAGCATATTATAACATAGCACTACAATAAAATCCCCTTGTCGAAACGTGTTAGGACTGGGGAGTGAATTGGTTTCAAATCTCCTTTTCTTTGTAAGAAAGATCATTGTGCAAATACAATTGCCGATGCACATAGAAAACAAATATATTCTGAAATTCTTCTAGAAAAGAAAAATAAATATTTTTTTTCGAATTTATAAAAGAAAAATACATATTCTTCATCTTTATCCACCAAATAGGTCAAGTAACCCGCGTTGCCGGGGTATTTATCATAGGTAATACCTCGAGTGCTTTGGAAAGTGTCGACTTGCGAAACGACAAGCGGATTATCTGAGAATTTCCAGGGCATGAGTGATATTTAATGGGACTGTTCTACGAGTGAAATTATGTCCAACAGAGTTCCAAAATGCACCAAATATTGAAAGTAACTGATAGCTATGTTAAAATCAAAACGTTTATGTTATAGTACATACTCGGTAAATTGGACGACAAAGCGATCGATGTATACCGCCTCCTAAGATAGAGGAGACACAGTTTATGATTGGCCAGTAGGCAGAAGCGCTAAGACAAATCGGATAGAAAAAGCGATAAACTTTTTGAGATACACCGCTCTGATTGGTGTATTTTGTATGTATAGTTAAACACTATTATTTGTTTTAATTTCATGAGTGGTATAGTCATAATAATTTATTACATAGGAAGAGGAATTCCTTCTATTCCCACTTCTATTCTTCCCCCTATTCCTTCCCCCCACTTCCCTTCTATTCTTCCTTCTATTCCCACTTCTATCTATGCTTTTGTATCCCCACTCCGCCTCGGCCTACCCCGCCCTCTCTGTCTTATTCCCATCTGGAAATATCCAGTCTCCCTCACTCAGTTTCTCGCTAAAAATATATTTTTTCCAATTGGGGTTCACCACTTCAAACGTCACTCACTTTGTAACTAATAGTAAACAAACCTAAACTAAAAGTCTAAAATACATGTACTCAAGTATATTATTTTGTTGAAATTCATATCCTATTCCAATACTTTCCTTCAACTGCCACATTGTAAAACATTCTTTTTTATATATTTTTGTCTTCTCACGTATTTATAAAAAAAGAGTTTGAAATTGTTCTATATTGCCACGTCCAGGCAATTGATGATAGATTGTAAGTGATTTCGGTCACCTCAACTGCTAAGGTCATTTGCCCCGTAAGTGTAGTGCATTTTCCCCCTCGGGAGGTGGCAATGGTCTTCCCCCGCTGTATGGCGATATCCGGCGCAGAGGGTACTGCTTCGGCATTCGCCAGGTATTGATCGGAGAAACCACGGAAAACTACGTATCAGAGCTGTCGGCCGCTAGAATTCTTCTCGAGACAGCAACTGAATTTGACCTAGCTGACTTCGGGACGCGAACCTAGGACCTCCCAGTCAGAGGCACTGCAGTGATCCAGTCAATTGACGTTTAAATATTTAAAGTGTTTTTATTGAATTCGAGTAGGCGTTTTATGGTTCTTGATAAATAGTGGCCGGTGAAAAGGTGCCATTAACCACTTAGACAATTATAATATCTCAAAAATCCGAGATATCTGTAGATCCGGGCTTGGCACAAGCTTTTCTAGTATCTAAAATAATCTCTTTTTTTTTCAACAACCTTGAAAAACAGCGTTGACACACGTTCAGCTCCATCAAATATCTATTTTCCGCACCTCATACTTCAATTATTCTTTTTCTTGCCGAACGTACTCTTATCAGTGTAAATAATCACTCGTTTGCCACCCAAAGGTACGCTTGTACTCTCCACTATAGTAAAACACTTTCGGACAAAAATTCATCCGTCTGCCATTGTTTCAGCATAACACGTAAATTATTCACAATATGTATAATTTTTTTTCGTGCAATCCGCAAATACGTAAAAATCATGCTTATCTTACTACAACTGAACCTTGCAGAACTATTTCATGCAGAACATGCAACTGAACTATTTCATGCAGAACACATGGATATTTTAATGTCTTTTTGCAATATCAAGCACAAACATCGGCCAAATGACTTACTACTTGTATACGCTTAATAATTTACGCCCAGACGTAATTAAAATCAATATCCTAGTTACTTTTATAAACAGAGTGAAGAAAACTGTCAGAATCATTCTTCATTATAAACATTGTGGATTAGACAATTGAAGTAACAAACAGTCCTCCCCTATCCTACAGATACTCGATTCTGTGCATTGATGAACTCAATCATAGATCTCAGTCGTCATCCTCTGGTGGCAAGTTGCTAGACTTTTGGACATTGACGCACTCTTGAATCTATGATCTAATTCTAGGCGAAAAAAGTCTACAAGAGTGATTATTTTGTAAGTATATTAAGGTTAATGGCTGTAAATCATAGCCTGTAGTTCACCTGACCTTCAAAGGTATCTAGCAGAAATGTTTCATCGGTATTGGTTCAATTCGGAGATTATCGCGCTGTAACTCATCGCACTTATTATATATTAGTACATATTTCCTTTCCATTTTCTCTTGAGCCACGTGAAATTTTTTTTGTGTTGTAATTGAGTCTACTCTGCAACATTCGCAAGATGATGCTTATATAGAATGACGAAGCAATGAAATAGCATGATCGTGGTGTAGCCAGCGACGCAGGGATTAGATTTAAAATATATTATTTAAAATTGATTAATCCAAAAATTAACAATTCACCGGCAACGTTATTGACCATTTCAAGAAAACACATTTTAATTCATATTTCATTACAAGTAAAATAGTGCAACGACTTGTAAGACGTGTTTTTGAATGACATTAAATATATTTCGGAATTTCGAGTCGATTTTTCCATATGTGCTTCTCTTTTTCAGTGATATAAAGACGAAGAATTTGTTTGCTTTGAAAAATAATTAGATTATAAAACGTTCGTTCCCAAAACCGGCCGTTAAAAAAAAACTATATTCCGTCTTGAACATTATTATTTCATTAAGATATAGGTGTATTCTGTAATGAATAAATGAATATAATTGGCACTAATTGTATAGTTTATTCATTCCACCTGTGTTTTTCATTTAAAATGATTGCATATCTTCTTGCCCCGCTGAAGAGTTATACCTTAACATATCTTGTTTAGAAATTGGAAATTGGTGTTTTGCTACCGCTCCTGAGCGGAGCAAACAGTATCGAATGTAGGTGATACATGTGCATCGTCGTGCTGCAACGCTCGCGGGTCGGTGACACGCGCGGGGCCGCGGGGGCGCGACGCCCAACGCAGTCGGCGCGGCCGCCGCCGCCGCCGCTGTCAGTTTCACTGCGAAATTTAATGCAACGCATCGATTTCGGATGTGCCGCCCGCTGTCAGAACCTAATCGGCGCTGAACGCCGTCCGCCGCCCCTCGCCCCACCTGCCGCCCACCGCCCTCAGCCCGCCTCCCGCCGCTTGGCGCCCGTCGCCTGCTGCCTGCCGCCCGCAGCCCGCCCGCCACACGCCCGCCACCCACCACCCACCACCCGCCACACGCCACCCGCCACCCACCACCCACCACCCGCCGTCCGCCGCCCACCGGTCGCCGTCCGCCACCCTACGCACGCCGCATGCGGGCATCAAATGCCCTTCGCTCTCTCTTCATTGGCTAAGACCCACCGTCTATTGAATACCACTGTTTCTCCATTCGCTGCATGCGACCCAATTCTCTTATCGTCCACTATGTCAAATGGACAACGCCAGTTCTGTATAGGCGGACATGACGTGTCGATTGCACGCGTTCACTGTGTGGAGTCAAAACATCGAACCTCTTCGAACTTCATCGAACATTATACCTTTTGTCCTGACATTCGATTCTTGGTGAGAATCTTAAATAATGAAGTTGGATGGGCCCGACCCGCCGCGCATCTCTTCTGCCGATTGTTCATCAAAGGGCATTTGACAT